>JAFBJS010001524.1:79458-142497 GCA_016785265.1 Paraplagusia blochii
TTTTTTAATATTATTTATTTTTTGTGCGATTTTCTTTTTAATATTTTGTTGTTTTTTTTTTAAATTCTTTTTATGTTCCTCCGTGAAACAAATGAAGGACGTTCTCAGAGAAGAAATTTTCGAAAAAAAACCATCGCGATCATGTTCTGTCCTCCTGTCACTATTGAAGGTGCATGTGGTTGTCTGAGTGTGCGTGAGTGAGTGTTGTGCGCAAACATTAAGGTGTAAAATGGAACTACTTTTGGCAACGAAGGAAGTATTTCCATTGCCTTTTTTTGGTACTGAAAAAAAAAAAAAAATCACCCTGTTCCATTTTGGCTCATCTGCTCCTCTCCTCTGCCTCCCTCCCATTTCATATTTACTTTCAACACATTTGTGCTCCTCTGATGCTGACAGTTTATTGTGGATTTACAGTTGCTGCTCCGTGTAGTGATGAACGGAGGGGGTCTGGGCAGGGAACCACAAATCGAACAGGGT
This sequence comes from Paraplagusia blochii, assembly GCA_016785265.1. NCBI lineage: Eukaryota > Metazoa > Chordata > Actinopteri > Pleuronectiformes > Cynoglossidae > Paraplagusia > Paraplagusia blochii. Next base: position 79,936 of record JAFBJS010001524.1, read on the forward strand.
CTCGCTCCCAGTCGGCTCTCTACAGACGACACTGGCCTTCAGGAAGAAGAGGCAAAAAAGAAAAAAAAAAGAAATCAGAAAAAAAAAACAACAAAACGAAAAAAAAAAAAAAAAAAAAACACAGAACAAATTAACACAGGTTGTTTGTAGTTTGTTCTTCCTGATGTAGCCAGTGGTTCCTCTGTCAGACCACCTGGGACACGACATAAAACTACTGCTGGACACCAACACTGTAACTTTTTAACTTACAATAAAGCAATAAGTTATTTTTTACCTTACAAATGAAAATAGTACTATTATTGGTAATAGCAGACGGCGTGTGGATAATTCTGCGGCATTAAGACTTATTTTCAGAAAAAAAAAAAAAGAAACTATATTTTTCTGTTTTATGACCTTGTTCCCCTTGTATATTGAGTTGACTTATGTTTTTTTTTTTTTTTGTGTTGATGTAATGAAAAAAGGGCCAATGCTTTGAACAGAGCTTGTTGCTCGACATGAGCTGAGTTGAAGATGAAGATTTGGACTGTCCTCTGCCAAGCTTTACAGCGATGCTTTTCTTTTCTCCTTGTTTTTTTTTTTTTTCTGACAGTTTCAATTTTAAAAAACCTAATAAATTATTCTAAAGCATTTGACCACAATCCTCCTTTGCTTCTCGGCCCGTGAGTGGTTGGTTGTCGGTCAACGAAGACCCGCTCTGAGCATTTCCATTTTCCATTTTCAACCTGCGTCAGACTGGAAAGAGCAGAGGAGAACGAGGATGACACTGAGTCATATGGTGTGACTCCATAGTGTGGCTGCTGCGCAAGAGAGAGCAGAGAATCCTGGATTAGAGTCCCAGAGGAACCTCAGGTCCCTAGTGGTGTCCCTGTGTAACAGCCTGTGAGTCGCAACTATGAGTCACACCTTAAATTTCCCCATTGTCTGGCAAACGAGGCCTTCTATAATTATTACTTTAATAGATTTAGTTAGACTTTCAGTTAGAGAACCCATCTGGACCGCAGGCAGTCCGGTAAAACTTTACGGAAAGAAATTTTTTCACAGAAAATTTTTAATTTCAGGTGGTTGAAGCAGGTGTTTTTCACATTTGAGGCGTGAAGCTTGTTACGGGAAGTCTTGAGCCGTGATCCGTGTTGTGTGAGGCACGGTGACTAATGTGAAACAGTAGTTCGGTTCTGCAGTGCGTGCCCAGTTAGTAGCGGTAAACAGAGTCTGATCCCCCTCTTCTCTTCGGGGCAGGGTCCTGGACAAAGGCCAGAGTGGTTAATAATCCTGTCCGCTCTCCCACCTCAGCTCTGCTCCCCTCTCACTCAGCTAACTTCAATTTTTTTTTTTACAGCTTTGTAAAGCGAAGTGGAACCAGTTTACAGCTACAACTACATTTTTAACCCATTCCTATCCTTTCTTGACAGGTTACATCGAAGGATCTTTCCTTAGATTTTTCTCATTTGTTGGATTTGGTTTCTCTTTTTTTTTTTTTTCCCCCGTGGCTCGTCTTCACTGTAAACAGGAGCCATGACTCTGGCAGCCCTGAATCCACAAGTGAAAAGTTCCCTAAACGGGAGTGCGTTTTTTGACCACAGATCCATGGAAGATCAGGAACCTCCACCTCCACTCCGCAGCTACATATGGTTGACTATTTTCACCTGCTTTTGTCCTGCGTACCCTGTCAACATCGTGGCCCTGGTCCTCTCCATCATGGTGAGTTGGACCTGGACATGACTGAGATTTTAGATCTTTGTGTATGAATGAAACATCCATGGATTAGTCCATCTGGGCTTCCTAAGGGAAAAAAAAGGAAGGAAAGGAAAGGAAAACTCCTTGTCATTGTGTCTCACACCACTGCACACAACGAAATGTCACCTCTGTATTTAACTAGCTGTGAGTGTGGACGGTGCCATGCTCAGTGGACCTCAGTCTTATCCTGGCAGTTGACGGATTCAAACTTGAACCCTCTGGATGCCAGTCCGGTTCCTTAACACACTAGGCCACCACTGCCAACAACTGCGGCACAGTTGCAATATTATTTCGATTTCAAAGCTGCCGGTTCCACCCTAATCGCTTCCTGTGTCTTTATGTCCACCACATTGTGTGTGACATATGCTATGATGAAGGGTTCTATAAGGCGTTCCACACTGTTCAGTTCTTGTGAAGTATAGAATATCTGAGCAAGAATTAACCTTGTTCTTGTAAGAAAATGGAAAAAATTCTTGGTACTTAAGTATTTGGAATATTTCAGTCACGACCGGGGCAAACTACGGCCCGTGGGCAAGCTGTGTCCTATTTGGGACATTGACTCGGCCCGCCAAACTTTACCAAGTAAGACTATTAGTAATAATAGGAACCCAAATAGTGGAACCCACTTGGAAACCACGGTTTGGGCTTCAAGATGTAGCCTAACCTAAACCTAAACGGTATTTTGACCAAAGGGCTACGGTTGAAACATGTACGCCACCAGAACAGATGAATTAGTTCTAACTTATGGTTTCCAGAGTTCTCATAGTTTGTTTTGACACAAAATGAGGGTAAAACTAGTCTTTGCAGTGTCCTCCAACTATGGTCAGAATTAAAGGGAAGACGTTACTGATTTTCCTGAGGCACAGAATGTCCTAAGGAAAGCTAGCATTAGAAAGAAAACAATTTTTTAATTAAACATAGCTCATTCACTCACTCGTCCGTCTTCATCCTCTCATCCACCGCCGGGCGGCAGCAGTTTCCACAACTGCCACCCAAATCACATCGCACCACACACTTAGCTAGCTAGATAGCACTGGGATGATGCTATGATCCGAGCACCTCATCCTCAACCTGGTAGCTGGTGGATTCCAACCTGAAGCCTTTCAGACCCAAGGAGTTCCACACTGTTCTCTTCAGTTCTGGTTAAGTATGGAATTTCTGAGAAAGAAATAACCTTTTTTTTCTCAAACATTCCCAGCAACTAAGTATTGAGAATATTTTGGTAAACTAGGCAAAATACGGCCCGCGGGCCAGCTGTGTCCCGTTTGGCACGTCAAAGTTTACCTAGTTAGGCTATTGATTAAGGAAGGAAGAAAAGCAAAACTACCACATTTGATCCATCACCAAGTGAACAATGGGCAGCTTTAACCCCCGGGGAATAGTGGGTGGAGACGGTGCCATGCTCAGTGGACCTCATTGGTAACAGTGCAAGTGGATACGAACGTAGAACCCTCCAGACTCAAGTCTGGTTCCTTAACTACTGGGCCACCATTGCTCTATACCATTATACTTATGTGCTAGAACACATTAGGTAACCAAGGAGGGAACCCACAGCAGAACAGTCGTAGGTGGTGAAGCTGAGTGCGTAGGAGAAAGAAGAGAGTTGAGGGCAGAGCAGATGTGACATCTGTAGCATCATCAGGTAGAGAATCCGACAACAGTGATCACTGACTGTTGTGCAGCTCACTACTGCGCACAAATGGTGACAAATAAAGTAAATTAAACCTGAGCTGAGATTGCGGTAAAATTCCAATCTTTCTAACAGCTGTTTTTAAATCACATTATATAAAATCCACGTGTATCCATTTTGTGGGTCGTATCATCTGAGAATTCGTTAAAAAAAAAAGGATAAAAGTATCAAAAAGGTGGGGGGTTTATGTCTGGAACTGGTTAGGGGTTTCATTAGACAGGATCACCAGGAAATTCTTCACTGTTGACTCTCATTCCCAGGTTATTACAGAACTCATCTGCTGGGATTGGAGTGAGATTTCCTGAGCTGCTGTCATATGATGAGCACAGATGGAGAAATTAGAACTGTAGTTTTTTTTAACGTACTGGGACTTTTTTTCGTTTTAACTCTGAGTTTCCTGCCCCTGGTTTGTACCGGATAAACTAAAGTATCACATACTTTAATTTTTACGTATTGTTTAACCAGTGTTGGGCAAGTTACTTTAAAAAAAGTAACTTATAACTATAATAGTTACTGCTCTGAAAAAGTAACTAGTTACTTTACTGGTTACTAGATTACAAAAGTAACTAATAGCTAGCTTTCTTTTAAATATTAATAAAACCCCAGATGGTAGCGAGTAACCAGCCTCCTTACACCACAATAACAATAACTGCGCTCCTGAATGCGAAAGGTAACCGGTTACGTTATTAGTTACCGAGAAACCCAGTTACGTAATGACGTTACAAGTTACGCATTAGTCTCAACAATGAGTTTTCAGATAAGACTTATATGCGCTCAAATCCGATTACATCACTGAAGAGACAATGTCAGATTATCTAGACACAGGGTTAACTGAAGAATCTACCCGGTTTTTTTGGCTATGCCCCCCCTAGTGGCACCTCCCCAACTGGCTTGCGAGTCCTCAAGCGCTGCCCCTGCATACAGGGTAGCAAGAACCAGTGAGGAAAGACATCCGGGGAGCGGTCAATGATGACCACTGCTGCTAGAGCCAGAAAATCCAACTAATGCTAACACATGTGGAAATTGAAGGTTCTCCGTAATCAAGACTTCGTCTTCTAGGGCAAACTTAGGTCCGTAGGGTTCCACGTACGAAACCACCAGCTGCCAGTGCACTGAGGATGTCATCGCTCCCTACTCAGTATTCCACCCGGTGTGTAAAGCTTCCCGTTGTTCACTTTGGTGATCGTCAATGACAAGGTGTTTGCTTTCCTGCCTTCCTTTCTTGTTCGATGGCTTGAATTACGATGTGAACAAAATCAGAATAAAAGCATGCAGTGAGTACAGGGCCGGCACAACACTATCTGAGGCCTTGGGCTACTAACCAGGATGAGGCTAATTATATCTTGTCCCGATCATAGCTGGAGCCCTGACACAAGTCCCTTTAGGAATTGAAAAGTTTTTTTTTCATCTTTATGTTGATTGTGTACCATCATAAAGTGTGTATGCTGTTGGTCTGAAGTTTTTTCCTACCCTTAATTTTTTCCTACCCTCTGTTTAAAATTAGGTACCATTTTTTTTTTTTAGATGTTAAACAACCATAAAATCTATAGAACAACCTTAAAAAGATAGGAAGGTAGATAGATCGGTGTTTGAAGAAGAGACTACTTCCACTAATTTTAGTCATTTTACATCAGCAACCTTAGCCCCCCCTGGTGGCGAGGATGGTTGCAGACATTTTAGCCTTTTTGTTTTCGAGAACGGACAATTAAAAACTTTTTGAAAAAAATACTCACATGTATTGAATTGTCGTTTTTTTGTGTCAATACATTAACGCCAATTCTTATATATTCAGTCCAGGAAGAGTTACGATCACGGTAACTACGATGGGTCCAGGCGGTTGGGCCGGAACGCTCGCTGTGTCGCCATCGCCTCCATCATCATCGGCCTCCTGGTCATCGCCATCCTCTGTACCGTTCACTTCACCACGGTGAGTTGGATTTCTTCTTCTGTGACACAAAACTCTACGTTTACGCAAACCTATGGGAGCACTAGAGGTTAAAGACCATGTTGGTCAATGCTGACGTCCGCCCCCTAGTGTTTGGACAGCAAAGCAATCAATAGCCACACAGAAAGGAGAAACAGAACTACTAAAACAATACAGACACGTACTCCAAAAGACATTTGTCTTTACAGTCATATTGGACGCCGTCACATGCCGTGTCCAACCAAATGTCAAACCAAATATCAATTATCGTTGTCTATTTGAGTCTAAATAGCATCAAGTGTTAGCGTCGGTGCAGGTTTTCTCACATTTTTACCTTTTTCTTTCAGATGGAATTTTAACACCTTGGACCCGGAGCTGCCTGTTGATTTGATCTCTGGCTGGACTCAGCTGATTGGTCCATTCCATCAGCCAATGAATGAAAGGACAGAAAGTCCTGGATGTTATTACTGCTTCATCGATTTCCGTTGGAGTTTTATTACATTTATTTATTACTGAAGAAAAGTCTGTCATCGACAGTTTCTAATTGTATTTGTTGATGTCGCCTGTGTCTGTTGGTTTTAGGGCTTTTGGAGATGGATTTGTGAAAGAAACTGAAATATAAAGCTTGTTTACATGTTTCAGGAAATATTTATGTGTTCTTTACCTTGGAAAAAGGTAGTAGTGATGAATACTGCACATTAAGGTTGGATCCCTGGTGATAACTATTGGTCTTTCCGTCTTTTTACAGTAGAAAACCTAATTTTTTTCTTACTTTATTTAGCAGGTGCTAGCTGCCAAAATTCATCAAGTGTTACTGATTTTTTTTTTATTGCCTAAAACATGTCTGCTGATTATATGATATTTTATATCTGTAACTCAAGATTTTAGGCAACTAAGTGATTTTAGCCAAATTATAAATTATACTTTTTAGTTTTTGATTTGAAGGTAGAACGTAAAAATTGTGGTTTGACAGCATTTTTAGAGACTCCTCGGTAACAGAGGATACAGTATATGCATTGAATAATATATTTTGTTAAAATTTTAGTTAAAATGTAAATTTCAATAAACCAATAAAACTATTTATTACTCAAGCCTGGTGGCTTGTTTCAGAATTATGGCTGTATTTTGTTGCTTGTTGGATTTAAAGAAAAAAAAATCTATTTAGAGAAAAAAAAAAAAAATTCAAAAAAATTGGGCTTCTTTGTCATCTTTGAACATAATGGCTAAAAATTTACTTCTAAAATAACTTCAAATAAAAAGAAAATATACATCATTATATGTAAGTTTATATCAATTTTATTATATTTATTCACAGTTCTAGCTCTTTTGGTTTAAAACTCGATCTGCTGAGGAAATGTTCTTGTCCTTTTTATATGTCACAGTATCTCCCCAAACTAAATATAGCGGATACCCCATCCGTGCTGGGCCCCGTCACATGGTCAAGCGAAAAGTGACCCAGTTGTGCTGTGGCTGAATCACAGAGGGTTCCATTAGGGACAGTAGAGACATCTGAGTACATTTCTGATCCCGTGTGATGATCTCACCATGTTTGAATCTCCTGAATTCACACAAACAAAATAAAAACGCGTTTTGACATCGCGATTTTGCTCTGTGAACTATCACCGCGCAGGTGTCACACAAAGGCCCGGCCTCTGATGCAAGGGGCCGTCTGCCGAGTTGCGACAGTCATTTTAACGCGCTGAGACAAATTAGTTCGGAGCGGTAATCTTGTACGATTATCGTGCATTACTTGACAAAGAACGGCAGCGCGTTTGTAGTGCCGCCGCTTTGATGTGACGCCAGGGAAACCCAAGAGAAAAAGATGAGAAAAGAAGTGAGTGTGCGGTTGAAGGGGACTTGAAAGGACTTAGAGGGATTTCCAGGGGATCAAGGTAGACTTTGTGACAGGAATTACTGTTGAAAATGATAAGGCTCATTTGTAATCACAATCGCACCGCATTGCTGGGAATCAAAAAACCTTTTAAGGAGGCAAACGTACGTCCTTGCTCCCTTCATTTTTTTTTTTTTTTGGTTGTTTGTTCATTTTCCTCTTCACCTGGAGCCGTCCTGCTGCAGCATGTTTGCAGGACTCTCACTGTGACTCACACCAAGCGCTCATAAATAGGCCACTCCAACCAGCTGCTTCCATTAGCTCCAGATAGTAGCTCCGTACATACATATCCCATAACACATTCCGGCCTGGGAGGTGCACCTCCATCCAGTTTGAATAAATGAAAGAGGAGAACTGTGGGAAGGTTGCGGAGCGGGAGATCGGAAACGTAAACATGTATTTACCTGATTTCAGAAACAGCTTCCAAACCCCCCCCCCCCCCCCACCCCCCCCCCCCCCCCAGGGGATTTATTAAGGCTGATGAAGTAGTTCCTTAGCAGTGTATTGCAGTTTATTTATAGTGCCGTGTAAATACATATATATTTGTTTCCCCCTTCATTATAGCTGCATTCATCATCTCTGTTGCCCCCTGGGGGCCACCGTTGCCATAACATGAGATATTCTATTAGCTTTTACTTACCCTAGTCCTACACTGGTGAATATACTGATCAGCTTTAATAATTATAGAAATACCTCAGTCATTCTATATATATATTTATATATGTATATACCATGGAGAATTTACCATGAAAGTGGCCTCATGGTGCGTTCGCTGAATCGCTGCCACAAACTGGGTCACGGCCACAACCTGTGCACAGCACCGTCCTTCACCGGGTGCTTACGACCGCCATGAATAATGGGTGTGGTTGTAAATGTCATGTTCATTGTATGTTGCCCCGGGTTTTTAAGTATATTGTACATTTGTAAACACCAGCACTGCTGACAAAGCCACACGAAGTGAATAAAGTACTGGCGTCAGTTCAGGCCCTTTAATACAATAAATCTTGATAAGACCGGGTCTTATGTTATTATTCAGGGCGACAAAGATCGACAGAATATTTTGCTGAGCTGCAATAACTGAAGATTATAGGATTTTTTTTCAGTGACGTCTTCGTCTCCGTTCAGCTTTTCCCCTTTTCAGGGGTTGCAAAAAAAAAAAAATTTATACAGATTATTGAAGGTTGCAAGGAGCCAGACTGGACGAAAGAAAACACACGTAGATGTTTTAAGTGGCAGAAAAGCACGTGAGGGCGGTGCAGGACGTGCATGAGGTGTTAAAGATCATCGTCCTCCAAGCTCCTTCTTGTTGACGCAAAGACAGAAGCCCAAGACAAAGGAAACACATTTTCCTGGAGCTTGAAGATGCTGAGGTTCTCTTTGGGAGAGACAAGGATAGACTGGATCAAGAATGAGGTGATTAGAGGGACAACACAGACAGGAAAGTTTGGAGAAAAAGCTAGCGATGAGATTGAGAGGATACAGAGGACAGGGGGAGATGGAATTTGTTGACTCGCTGTGGCAACCCCTAAAAAAAAAAAGGGACAAGCCGAAAAGACAAGAAGAAGAATGTTCGTACCAATAACAGATTTTATTTTTAAGCATTACATAAGTTTGTTGCTTCTTGTGTTTATGTGTTAGGATGTTCAGAGGAGAGACAGTGGATACGTTGGTAGAAGAATGATCCTAGAGATGGAGCTACCAGGTTGGAGACAAGGAGGAGACTGATGGATGCACTGAGGGAGGACATGAAGGTAGTTGGAGTTAGAGTAGAAGATGAAAAGAACAGACTGAGATGGAACAAGTGGCAGTAGAGTTTATGCAATGTGGTGTCATGTAAAAGGCAATGAGCAACAAAGTTGCAGTATTAGGAAAAAAATATTTACAGTAGATATAACAAATCCAAAAAAAGGCTTCATTACCGGGTAAGTAAAATAGGTAAATAAGTATTTTACTACCTTTTTATATTACTGCGTCCCTGCAATACTCCTAATAACAGAACAAAATAGAAAAATTATCTAAACACCTGACCTAGATACTAGTTTATCACACAATTTTTTTTTTTGTCTCCAGTCCCAGAGGATTGTTGTCATTGTTGTTGTCTGGGTGAATCTGAGATAAAATAACCAGGACTGCAAGCAATAACTCCTCCCACCTGTAGAGGGGTCTGTCCCACTGTTTTCAGCAACAAACTGATTTGAAATGCAAATCAGTCCGTGGTAAATTAGCATTTTTAAAGCAGAAAGACTCAAACCAACTGGAGTAAATAACCTGAAAGAAAAAAAAAATTACTGAGAAAAATAAAATTGACCAATGAAACATTACGTTAATAATTCACTTATGTTTAGGTTTAATCTTTGAACCTGTGCCTGTTTGCTCACTGGTGTGTAATGTTTTTATGTAGAGAAAAACATATCTTTTACCTATTTACAAAAGAACATTATCTTTTATTGATCCTGAGTGGGTGTAAAAAAAAAAAAAAAAACACTCTCCCCAAGGACTTGTTTTCAGCTACGCTTTCCAGACGAGAAGACTCCTGAAATTCACCCCTGAGTCAGACAGACAACAGCGTTACCTTCACCCAGGTAGTCGGACTGAATGTGCTCTCAGAACTGACAAAAGAGCACCAAGACAACAGGCAATGAAAAAAAAAAAAAAAGTGAAAATGTAGTAAATCAAAAGATACAGATTTTGTTTTTTTGCAATTTTTTCTTCCTGGCCAAGAGGGTCTAAAAACTAAAAAAAAAAAAAAAATAAAAAATAGACAAACATTTTCCCACTGGTATCTAAAATAAAGGGCGGGGCCCCTATTTTGCACCAAAAATAAAATCATATTTCTGGTGACAGTTAAATAATTAAAAAAATTTGACACAAATTTCACATTTTTTTATTAATAATAGTTTGAAAAATCAACTCCTAGTGAGAAAACCAACAAGTGTGAATGTTTGGGTTGGATCTTAGGATGTCCGAGAATATCGTCCGAGCTATGTTGTCAGCATTATATTAACGTTTTATGTTGCTTTCCAGACGAGAAGACTCCTGAAATTCACCCCCGAGTCAGACAGACAACAGCGTTACCTTCACCCAGGTAGTCGGACTGAATGTGCTCTCAGAACTGACAAAAGAGCACCAAGACAACAGGCAATGAAAAAAAAAAAAAGTGAAAATGTAGTAAATCAAAAGATACAGATTTTGTTTTTTTGCAATTTTTTCTTCCTGGCCAAGAGGGTCTAAAAACTAAAAAAAAAAAAAAAAAAAAAGACAAACATTTTCCCACTGGTATCTAAAATAAAGGGCGGGGCCCCTATTTTGCACCAAAAATAAAATCATATTTCTGGTGACAGTTAAATAATTTAAAAAATTTGACACAAATTTCACATTTTTTTATTAATAATAGTTTGAAAAATCAACTCCTAGTGAGAAAACCAACAAGTGTGAATGTTTGGGTTGGATCTTAGGATGTCCGAGAATATCGTCCGAGCTATGTTGTCAGCATTATATTAACGTTTTATGTTACATCTGCAAAAACAATTATCAAATTTTTATCTGATAATAAAGGCATTGTTGACATTTGTCAAATTATTTGCCCAAGAAGAATTTTTTGGGATAAGGTGCTGTAAGTTGACATGACATTGACAGTCACTAGATGGCGGCATAGCAGCTCATTTAGTAAACCTCCATTCATACTGTTTGTATAATGGATATTACCAGGTACTTCTGGTACTTCTTTAGTATCACATGATATCAGATATTTTGTGTTTGGACAAGATCAGCATATTTGACATCCCAAGTTGGGAAATGTGTCAAATCCTTACAAACCTTTACACGTCAAGGACTGGTCCCGGTACAGATTTGTCCTTGTCATCAAGTATGTCATCATACTTGGTCACTTTATAGTAGATCAGAGCAAAGTATTGTTAGGGGTAAATTTTAGCCTTTTTATCAATATAACCCTGCATGCTAATGTGTCTAAATTACAATATTTATTCATTATTAACATTTTACTTCTGCTTTTTAATTTTTTTTTTTCCTGCAATGCCCGAGTTTTCTCAATAGGAGGGCGTAGAAAAAAAAGTCTAAAACAGCCATGGCCAAACTAAGGCACGGGGACCAGATGTAGCCCTTTCAGCTTTCTAATTTGGCCCGATAAACCCCTTTTTAATTTATTTAATGGTTTTGTATTGTGATTATACTTTCATTTTTCCTGCAAAAATGAAATTTCAATATAGGTGACGTAGATAAGGCCCCTGAGTCCAATTTTTAGGACCAATTGTGGCCCTAGAGCCAAAATTCATGCCCACGTCTGGACTCTAGTCTCACTCTGGTCTTGTTTTTTTCTCCAAAGTGTGTATTTAATTCTATTTCTGAGTGTTGTTTTTAGGTTTTAGACTGGTTCATGTTTGATTTTTTCCCTCTGCGTAGACAGGAACAAAAGAGGAAGGTGAGTCCGGTCAAGGTTTTGATTGCACCAGAATAAGGAAAAAAAGACAAAAAAAAAAAAACAGAGGTGCATTGAGAAATCAGGGCAGCAGCAGGTTATTAAATAGACACAAACTGACGTAGAGGCCGTGATGACGAACAGCACCGGTTCTGCTTCCATTTAGGCTCCGTCAGGATGTTTTTCATAGTATGTCACAGCTCGGCTCTTCATCCCTCCGTCTCTATTCGGTGTCTCACAGCTGAAATCAGTCGTTCGTCCACATTATTCTGCTCTGCAACGTGAGAGAAATGTTATTGTTGTTGTCTGACAGGCGGCTTCGCTTGTTCTCCTCATCCAGCGTCTCTGCAGCAGGGAAACAGTGTAATTACATCCGTGCACTACGCTTGATATCACTGCTGACATCCACCAGCACAGCCCCACCTCTCCTCTCCCCTCCCCTCTCTCTCCGTCTCCCTCTCTTTCCCACAATCCACTCTGCTCTGGCTCCTGTTCAGTTGTGTGTAGAGCAGAGCAGATGGTGAAAGGAGAAGAATGTTGCAGACAGCCACGGAAGGGACTTGACGTTGCACGGCTGACGTACAGAATTAATGACATCTTTTTTTTTTTTTTCTTTTCTATTATTAAGAAGACAAACAGTTGACTCAGCTTTTTTGGGGGGGTAAGTGTTAAACTAGTTCAATTGCAAGTTTGTTTTTCTTTCCTTATGGCTGTACATGGTATTTGAAACTCATGCAATCCTGGCTGAAAGTTACTAGAATGTACCAGTCTGGCTGTGAGTAAACACACAGTTCTGTCAGCAAAGCAAATCTTCTTCAGTTCCTGGGAGTAAGAGCCGATGCTCGTCTCCACCTGAGGGTTGATGGTTGCACCAAAGACACATCCAGAACCCCTCAGACTTTATCAAACTGTGTGTGTGGAGCCTGGTTCCATCACTGCCTGTGGAGGGACGATGTTAATCTGCCGCCGGATCAGAGAGGGTTTAAAAGGATCAAACTGATTGATAGGAGCAAATTACTGCTCTGTGAGTAATTGTGCTGTTACTTGGGCGCAGATTAAAAATGTAACTTTTTTTTTTTTTTCCCGAGGAGGGAAATGTAACGGCGTTGGGCAGTGATGTGTAACCTTGAGGAGAGGAAGGAAGAAATTCAAAGTTGCACTATGTTAGATTACAGTCTTAGTTCCAAAAACTTAAAAATGATTATGCTGTTTTCCGATGTGCTTAAACAGTGGTGCCCAACCACTGGGTTGGGGGCCGGTACCGGTCCGTGGGGGAATTGGTGTCGGGCCGCAGAGAAATAATGTTTCCTTTTTGGCCCCATCTGGTTATTTCATACACTTGGTCCATACCCATTTCAACAAAAGAACTTAACAATAGAATAGCTAGGCTAGGCTAGGAACATCAATAATGCAACTATATTTGATTAGGAAATATTTTCTCAGTGAAGACAACAACAATAAACTCAAAATGACAGTCATTGATACAAGATTCTAACTTTTATACCGGTCTGGTAGCAGAAAGTTATAGGCTGTGTGTGCGCTTGAGTGATTCAGGTAGCAAGATTTTATAGGTAGGAAAAAATTTCAGACCACTGTAAATTTAATTGTCATTAAGTGTTATTTATCTGCCACAACTTGTGTGAAAATAGTACGAGACATTTAACTGGTCCAAGTCACAAAAAAAAAAAGAACCAGGAACACTGAGGTAGAGTTCGTCAAAAAAGTACATTTTCTAAAGTTTTCTTAAAAAAAAAAAAAAAATGTGGTCATCAGACTTACAAACCGATTTATTCACTGACCGACCAACACGGGTCATTTTAACATCTCTTATTTTTTTTACCTTGATGGTTAAGAACCACATCTCTCCGTCCTTCTCCCTCTTCTGACCCGTGTCGGTGTTTTGTTTTCTTCCAAGGCCGGAGCTTTAATGAAAGTTTCTCAGTTGCGTCAGTCAACTTCGACTGAATTCTCGGCTGATGAACTTAATCTCCCAAAAATTAAATCGTTACGGATGGAAAACATCTAGAAAAAACACTATTGAAGACATGTGTTAGACATAGATTTATATTTGTTTTTTGGGGGTTACTGCAGATTCACGTACGTTGAATCATCAAGTTGCTCCAAATGGAAAGTTCAGTCCAGACTCTGGGACTAATGATAACTTCCTGGAAATGAGAAAGACGTTGCAGAGCAAACACACCTGGGGCAGCAGTTTATTGCTAAGGGCCGGCGTTGTTGTGGATGAGTGGTCAGTTCAATATAGTGCAGTGTTGTACCTATCTGGAAACCACAGGAAAACTGAGCCAAAGCTTCGACAGCTCTGCAGTGACATTACAGCTGACATTGTACTGCATTACTGAAGGGAAAAAAAAAACAAAAAAAAAACACAGAGAGATTGATTTCTTATGAGTCAGTGTCCTTTAAAGTTCAGCTGGACTCAACAAATCTGACACAACCACAGTCTTAGAGAAACTGCATCATAAAACACAGAACATTTTTAGCCTTGTAAATAATAATAATCACAATATTTTCCTCTATATCTTCTACTCTGACTCCAACTACCTCCATGTCCTCCCTCACTGCGTCTCCTCTTTGTCTTCTATCTGGTAGCTCCATCTCTACGATCATTCTTCTATAATCTGTCCCTCCTCTGAACATGTCCAACCCATCTCAATCTGGCTTCAAGCTTTTTTCTCCAAATCTTCCTGTGTGTGTTGTCCATCTATTGACCTCATTTCTTGATCCTGTCCATCCTTGTCGCAGTAGGGACTGCATCTCAGTGTCAAAATAGCAGCATAAGAGTCTGATCGTTTTTGTCCCTTCTCTTTTAGTTGTCCCATCTCCACACAAGCTGGATCATTTTTGTTTTTTGAGAGTAGTTACACTAAATGAATAAAATAATTCTTTCAGTGTGTCCCTTTTTTTCAGTTGTCCTCTGTATTCTGAACTCTAACTCCAACTACCTCCATGTCCTCCCTCACTGCATCCATCAATCTCCTCTTTGTCTCCTACCCAGTAGCTCCATCTCTAGGATCATTCTTCTACCAATGTATCCACTGTCCGTCCTCTGAACATGTCCAAACCATCTCAACCTGTCTTCTCTAGGTTCTTCTCCAAACCATCCTGTCTGTGTTGTCCCTCTAATCACCTAATTTCTTGATCCTGTCCATCCGAGTCACAGCAGGGACTGCATCTCAGTGTCAAAGGAGCAGCATGAGAGCCTGGTCTTATTTGTCCCTTCTCTTCAAGCTGTCCCATCTCCACACAAGCTGGATCATCTTTGTTTTTTTGACAGTAATTACACTAAATGATAAAATAATTCTTTCAGCGTGTCCCTTTTTTTCAGTCCCCTGTCTCCTCAACTCTAACTTCAACTACCTCCATGTCCTCCCTCACTGCATCCATCAATCTCCTCTTTGTCTCCTACCTGTTTGCTCCATCTCTAGGATCAATCTTCTACCGATGTATCCACTGTCCCTCCTCTGAACATGTCCAAACCATCTCAATCTGTCTTCTCTAGGTTTTTCTCCAAACCTCCCTGTCTGTGTTGTCCCTCTAATCACCCCATTCCTGATCCTGTCCATCCTTGTCTCTCCTAAAGGGAATCTCAGCATATTTAACTCCTCCACCTCCAGCTCTGTCTCCTGTCTTCCACAATAACGAGGATTTGAAGTATAGAATGTCCTTAGTGGTAATGCACTAACTATAATAGCCACTTACATACAAACCACTTAGATGTTTACATTCCTGAGTACTGTGTGAATATACAAGCATCCGTACAGGAAGGGTTGACTTGAGTACAGTGTAAAGAAAATGTCAGAAGTCCATTTAGAGAGACGTGAGGACGTACAGTGCTGTGGAAACAGGAAAGAATTACCAAAGAATCCACTTAGATCTTTATCAGTGGGTTAGTGAGGAAATCACTGATGTCAACTCTGTTGGTTGGAATGTTGGGACAATTCACTCAGGACATCCATGAGTCTTCATTCTCCACTGAGTGGGATTCATAACTTACTAGGTGAGTGAATCCAAACAGGAGATATGGACCGTAGATCAGTTGTCTTCTTCTCCTTTCGGCTTGTCCCTTTTTTTTCCAGCGAGTCAATTTCCATCTCACCCTGTCCTCTGTATCTTCAACCCTGACTCCAACTACCTCCGTGTCCTCCCTCACTGCATCCATCAATCTCCTCCTACCTGGTAGCTCCATCTGTAGGATCCTACAGAATGTATCCACTGTCCCTCCTCTGAACATGTCCAAACCATCTCAATCTGTCTTCTCTAGCTTTTTCTCCAAACCTTCCTGCCTGTGTTGTGTAGATCAGACATATATAAAAAGTGGGACAAAGTTGTGTCTCTTCCAAACACAAGAAGCAACAAACTTATGTAACGTTTAAAAATAAAATCTGGAACAACCACAATATGGAACAGGAAATAGAAAAAAAAACAAAAAACACATCAGTTTCCAATTTGTAACCTTTCTATTTCCTTTTTACAAAACCCCTGTAACACAACACATTCACAACTGATACAAATCCTGGCAGTATGAAGCAGTCAAACTAAGGCTCGGGGGCCAGATATGGCCCATTTTGCTATCTAATCAGACCCCCAAAGTTTTCTAAATTATATAATTGTTTTGCAATATATTTATACGTCTGACTTCTCCCTTCCATGTCCATGTTTTTCTTATAGATGGAATGGAAAATTGTAATTTCTATCTAAATTGTATAATTTCTTAGTTCATATAACTAGCTTAATCTTTCCACTACTGATGCCATCCCGTGTCCAATTGAAGGACCATTTGTGGTCCGAGACAAAATGTTTGCCCCCCGCCTGGTATTTATGGTTTATATACTAGTGGACAACTTTCCTACACATTAAATCTAAGCTCATGAGACAAATATGAATAGACCGATGTCCAGATTTGGCCCCTGAGCCTTAGCTTGGCCCGATTGAACAATAACAGCAGAATAAGTCTGCACTGCGAGGACATACAGCAGGTTTGAGTAGTTGAGAGATTACCCTTCAAATTAAGTTCCTATTATGACCACATTGACTGAAAATGTTGTGTCTTTCTCATGGACGGTCAATTTCAATTTTTTATTTATAAAGTTTTTGCTGTAGAAATGAGGGTTTAACAGGTTTGTTTGGGTTACATGTCCTTGCACAAACGCAGCTTTAACTTCGTTCCATCTGCTGATGCAGTCTGATGGTTTAAGGATGATTGTCCCCCTACTTTCAGGGGAGTTTTTTACCTATATACGAAAAAAAAAAAAAAAAAAAGGGAGATGATTACATGGATTCAACTTTTTGGGTGAATAAAAGGTTTATTTAAATATTGTTATGTTTTTATTTTCTTTCAGAAACAATGGAATAGAGAATTGTCTATTTTCAAACTTAAATTAAAAAAAATCTTTTTCCCTTTCTGTTCCAGACACTGGGAGTAAACGCCAGTGTCTGCGCAGCATTGTAAGAATTCTGCGGTGACAGAAGGAGCTGCCGGGCTTATCAGTGAGAAGAAGAATTGCTGTGCCACCCTGAGGAAACTAAGAAGAAAACATCCATCACAACAGTGAGGAAACAGCACAAACTCTTCTCTGCTGTGGATTAATCAGAATTCTTGGTTTTTAAACTCATCTCTCCATAAACCCCTGAACCCTCATAAGTTCTTCCTCCCAGGATGAGAGACGCGTCCTCATCATGGAATCCGAGGAGAGCATGCCAGGCCTGTCCACAGCTGCGCTGGTGGCCATAGCTTGCAACACGTTTGTGGCCCTTCTCCTCCTCGTCCTCTGCCTGGTCCTCTACCGGGCCTGCAGGGTTCCCTCCAGCCCCGAGAGGTTGCCGGTTCTGGCTCTGGCGAGTGACAGAGAAACCAGGCAGATGACCGAGCACAAATACCTGCTGACGTCCTGACTACAGACACTGGACTGTGCCCTCCTGTCCAGGAAGACAGACGGACGGACAAAGGGAGGCAGGGACTACACCAAGCAATAATGTGGAGGGTTTTTTTTTTTTTCAGTTATTTCTGAAATCGGCAGCAGAACGACTGTGTCAGTCAAAAGGCTCCAAGGACAACGTGCTGCAGAAGACTCGGAGTAAGCTATTTTTAAGGCACCGTCACTCGTCAATCGCCTCCCTGGGCTTGACAGGGTGGGATGCAGGGAAATACTGATGGTGGATTTATTTTTATCAGACGAAGAAGAAAAAAAAAAAAAAACACCATTAAATGAAGGTTGCAGAAAACAACAATCCAGTAAAAGCCTTGAACAGCTGGACTGTCTTTGTCGTTTTCTAAATATATCCCCTTGTTACTGCTAATAGAAAGAAAAAAAAAAACTAGGAGGACGTAAACTGCGTAAACCGCTTGTGTGTATAGCGTCTATGCTGCCGTCACTCGTGAAAAGGTCGATCTCTTAAGCATACCGCCTTTCTGAGGGTATTACGTAAGGACCGCACAGGCTTAGTCGAGATACAGTATCCTCTCTCTGCTCTTACATCTGAACGTGTCGGTCCGCTGCACGGTACTGGACTCTAGTGAGGGATTAATCATGTAGAACGCAGGAATTGCCTGATGTTGCTGCACATCCTCTGAAACAGGATCAGTATTCAACGTTGGCCCTGCGAGGCTGGACTCTCGGCATCGTAATGAAGAAATATAAAAACGCCGCTGATGTTTAATCTACTTCTCATGTGGATTACTTTCCACAGCTTTACATCCAGCAGATGTCACTCTGAACCACAGTCACGTCCTGTAATTTAAGCCTGATGTACAGTAAAAATGAAAATATATATACGTCCGATGGTTTGGTGGCGCTCTGGACATGGTGCTCATATGACCAGACTATATCCGCATCATAACTGAAGTAGATACATAAGTACTCCCTCTAGAGGTGCAACAAAAAAACTTCCATTATTAACATGCAACCAAATTAACCAGTCGGCTTTGTTGACATTATTTTCTTTCGTTTCAGCTCAAAGGAATAAGTTCGACAATTCTGTTGTTTTCGCGCCACCACTGTGGCCACAAGTGACATAGGTAGGGTTAGTCATACTAAAACTAACATATTACTAATTCATCAAGATCATCGAGGGCAAACTAAGGCCCTGGGCCTGGGTGCAGCCCATTCCGCTTTGTCATCCAGTCCCTAAACTTGTGTAGAAACAAATAATGTAATTGGTTTGTATAACGATTATACTTCTGCCTTCGCAGTACCCATGTATTTCCTCTAGATGGCGGAGCAAAAGGCAAAAGCATTTTAGCATTATTGTTACATGTTGACATTAATCTTAGTCCACAACAGGGGTCTCAAACTCAAATAAGTTGAGGGCCACCACCCACACTATCATTTCTGACGGGCAACGTTAGCTTTCAGTGTTGAATACAAAAGAAATTAAATAAAACACAAACAAAAAAAAAACCCACACATACATTCTGCGTAATACAACAATGAACCAGAAGGAAATTGTGGATCAGGGTTTTGAGAACTATAGGATTTACCATAAAATGTGGAGAACAAATCTCTCAGATAATTCATCTTTTACATCAAGGTGGGGGCCGCAAAACATCATTGCATGGGCCGCAAATGGCCCATGAGCCGTGAGTTTAAGACCCCTGTTCCACAAACACAATCTCTTTTCCTGTCCCAAGTTTTCCCACGCTCGGTCTAAATCAGACACGGCCAAACTTATGTTTGAGTTTTAATTTGCTCTGTGAATCTCATGTAGATGAAGTTGATGAAAAGATGGACATTAGACATTCAACAATGTGGAAGAGATTTATTTTATTTTTTACAAATATTCTGCCATTTTCAGCCGGACATAATGTGATGAAAAGAAAATACATTAAATGTTCTGATGTTAAACAACACATTGACTATTCTTCTCTTTTCTGCAGTGAAAATGACAA
The DNA here is from genome assembly GCA_016785265.1 of Paraplagusia blochii. Taxonomy (NCBI): domain Eukaryota; kingdom Metazoa; phylum Chordata; class Actinopteri; order Pleuronectiformes; family Cynoglossidae; genus Paraplagusia; species Paraplagusia blochii. The sequence goes on from JAFBJS010001524.1 coordinate 99,516, forward strand.
AACTGTGTCTGTCCTTAGTGATTCATGAATCCAATCACTGTTTCTAAGTGAGTTGTGAAGCAGTTGTTGGTGGAATGTGACTTTTGAAGGACAAGACAATTTAGATGGAATGGAAGTAGAAAAAAAAAAAAGGTCAAAATTGAAGGGTTACCGAGAAGACTCTACAAAACTTCCATTGTTACTCATCCTTGGACAAGCGCCCAGGACTGTGTGTACCTGCCAGGGTAGTCATCTGGATGTGCTCCACCAAGACTCACCCTATTACATTAATTTATCTCCCTGTAATTCATTGGCCGTAACTCTCTCTCCTTCACTTGTACCCTTATATAAAAAGAACAGCTTTGTCAGTCGATTTAACGTGGCTCGATTGTAAAGATTGCCTTGGGTGGCATCAACTTGTGTTCTGTTCTGGTTGCCTCAGCAGACTGAGGAGCTTCTCCATTTTGGCTACTTCCACTTCTGGACCTTCAGGGACCTCCTGACCCTTCTTGGCCTAGATCAACATGAGATCCAGCAAAAAGAAACACAGAAAAATAGAGGCGAAGGATTAGAAACGGGCAAACTTCTTGGAGTTGAAAGACGTTTCATTCCTCAATTGAGGAATTTCATCAGTTTCTGGTTGATGTAAGAGGCAACACTAGTATTTCTACTCCTCCAGACCAGTGGTCCCCAACCACTGGGCCGGGGACAGGTATCGGTCCGTGGGTGAATTGGTGCCGGGCCATAAAGAAATAATGCTTCCTTTTGGCCCGATCTGTATATTACTTCCACTTGATCCATACCCATATCAACAAAAGAACTGACCAATAGAATGGCTAGGATTCGATCAATAACGCAACTATGCACTATATTTGATGAGGAAATATTTTCTCAGTGAAGACGACAACAATTAACTCAAAATGGCGTAGAGTCATTGATACAAGATTCTTACTTTTTATACCGGCCTGGTAGCAGACAGTTATAGGCTGTGTGCACTTGAGAAATCCTTGTTGAGCCCATGAAGTTGATTCGGGTAGGAAGAATTTATAGGTAGGAAAATATTTCAGAACACTGCAACTGTATTAAGGGCTACTTATCTGCCAGTATACTGTTCTGTTGCCCTTCAATGCAATGCTATCAGTGACTAAACAGAAGAGAGTGTTTTATTTAACTAAGCGGAACAGGCGGGGGTAAATTGTGAATAACTTCATTTCACGCTTCATATTTGCGTTCGCATGTAGCTATTTTAAAGTTTGAAATGGGCACAGTGTGGGAGTAGATCCAGACAGGCAGCTGCAATCCCTAAACGAATGAGCCTCGTGTCTCAGTGCAACATAATATCTCAGTGCAGTGATGAATGGCTCAATAAAAATAAAACTCTTGCCTCAGTGGAGAGGCAGGCTGTTTTTCCCCCGACTGTCTAATTTCCCACTAACACAAAAGGAAACGCCAGGACGGAGTGATGGCGCTAAATGGATCATCAAGTGCGCACGCGGATGCTTTTATCTCCTGCTTTTAACCGTCGGTCTTAATTTGTGGGTGAAACAGAGGGAGGCTGCTCAATAAACACACTGGAGCTAAATCAGGCAGCTGGTTCATCAGAAATGGTTATTTGTTGCTGTTTGTTTTCAGTGTGTCAATATACACACACACACACTAATTTAACAAGGAACTGGTGAGTGAAGCACCTAATGTCTTCAATATAAACATTCAACAGCAGAGAACTGTGCAGGACTAAAATAGCTCAAAATATCTGTACAAGTACAAAGCAACATGATTTTACCTCTGAACTGTAATGCAAGAGTTAAGTTTGGTTGCTTGCACTTTCATGAGTAATGAATCCGATCTAGTACTGCTATCAATGTCTCTGTTGATGAGGAGGTACACGACGGGCTGGTATGGTGCTATTCGGGCGGTGGTCATGGAGAGTCCATAGAATAGGCAGTGTATATAAGGACTTCCTTCACCGTTAGTTTCACAGCAGTGGTGTCAAACTCAAATAGAGGGCTACTACCCCCACTGTCATATTTTCGAAGGGTCACATTTGCAATTATTGTTCAATAAAGAAAAGAAACAAAAACAATTTTTAGCATTGACTTGCTGTATCCTATAAATGTTGCTGGCCCCGCTAACATCAAACTTTTACATCAAAGTGGGGGCCACAAAATATCACTCCACGGGCCACAAATGGCCCACGGCCTGCAAGTTTGAGACCCCACTTTATTGCTACAGCACTATTTAAATTGGTCAACATCGTAGAAAATAAATAATCCCTGAAGTACTATGGTTTGGGAAGTAAACATTTATAATGTTTATGGTACAGATAAGTAACCATAAAAAAAACTGAGACAAAGAACCTAAAAAAAGGAAATAAAATGTGTGTATTTTAGGAACAGAAAACTAAACAGATATAGTTCTGTGTTTCGCATTTTGTATATGGAAGTATTCTAAATGAACCAGGAGAAATTACAGAAGCACAACGTTCAGCTTCAGTCGAATGGAGCAGAAAACAAAACAGAATTTAGAAAGAGTAGAGAACACAACAAACAGAGGCGGATCATTAGACCGGGGTTAAGGAGAAAAACAAACAAAAAAGAGTGAGACAAAAACTTGGCAGAAATCACTCCCAACAATTGCCAAACCAACCCAACAACACATTCACAACCACATCCCCAGCAACACAGAAAAGACTGCCTGACCAAGTGGGGTATTTATAACCAGGGCAACAGGTGTTATGAGTGAGACTAAACGAGACAGACAGCGTAGAGGACACAGGTGAGTGTGATCAACTGATGATCCAGGCAGAGAGACAGACACATGGGGTTTCCATTCATGTTGAATCAATTTCTAACGTGACACAAGTCACACGCTGTATCAAAAAAAGACACAATGATAAAACTGAAAAAGCCTGTTTTATCACCTGAGGGGAATGTCCTCACATTTGACTTTATACTGTTTATTATTTAATCAAATATTACCTAGGAATAGTTACTGTTGTGAAGTAATACAACACACTGTACTTCAACTACCAAATTTTTGAAGGTTTCTCGAAGATTTTTCACCTCTCAGGGGCCTCTTCAGTTCTGAAGAAACGTACGTCTTGTTGCCCTCAAAGTAATTTATTCAGCTTAATTTGGTATTCGCTGCGCATTCGATACCCGCTTTGCATTCACACACGATAAGGGAGTGAATGCGCATTAGTCTAACCATTCACACACATGCGGGGAGCGACAACCGTTTTACTTTTTATTGCTTTTCACCCGTATTAGTTAATTCGGTATCAAAACCCCCGACTAGAGGTGGATTAGTTAATGCGCATTAGTTGAGGAGCGAATGCGCATTAGTTTGAAATGTTAACGCAAACGGGGAGCGAAAATGGTTTGGCGCCGCAGTGAATACCGAATTAAGTGTCAGTGTGAAAACGGTATATGAATTCACATTCAGTTTAATTCGGTATTCGCTGCGCAATCGATACCCGCTTTGCATTCACACACGATGAGGGAGCGAATGCGCATTAGACAAACCATATTTAAATGGTCCAGTTTAAATTTGATCACGTGGTTATGGATTCTGTCAACAAACGCATATGCAATTTTGAAGAAGAAATGGAGCAGGTTAAAGAAAGATCAAGGCGACGTATGAAGGCGATGAGAAGGAGACACGAGGAACGAAAGAAGAAGATAAGAAGAGAAAATATAAGGAAGTTTTTTGTAATCCTGTTCCTAATAACGCAACAACATATAGCGGTTGACAAGGAGATGAGCTTTACACCCGTATTAGTTAATTCGGTATCAAAACCCCCGACTAGAGGTGGATTACTTAATGTGCCTTAGTTGAGGAACGCGTTAGTTTGTAATGTGAACGCAAACGGGGAAATGTGAACGCAAAGGGGGGGGGGGACTGGTTTCGCGTCACAGCGAATACCAAATTAAGTCCCAATGTGAAAACGGTATCAGTCCCCCACCTGGTAGCTCCATCTCTATCCACTGTCCCTCCTCAGAACACGTCCAAACCATTTCAACCTTTAGTTTTTTCTCCAAACTTTCCTGTGTTGTCCCTCTTATCGCCTCATTCCTGATCCTATCAGTTTTCAGGACAAGCACTGGTGGTAAAATAATGCGAAGGCTGCACGAGTAGTTTTGAGTTTTTGTTTTTGATCTGGGACAAGGGGAATTTGAGAAAATAAAAATGTAGTGTACTACAATTCCCAGTGTGGTAGTTTAGGCGAGTTGCTGCAGTGACTCCATCTGACCTGTCATTGGTGTTATTTGCTGTGGGTGTTTGACTGTAATGCTTAGTTTACGTGCTGGGCTCCAAATAGTGAGAGCAGTGTCAGCAGTGCTGATCTCTGCAATTATTTTCCAATTTCGCCGCCTGGGCTCTCGCCTGGGGTCAGTGATGTGCGAGTACTTTGTGTGGAAATGCTTGTGCCTATTCACTGCGCTGATGAGAATTACAGACAGAGACTGCTTACGTCCCTATCCATGCGTGCAAATTGTATGCACAGTGCGTTTTCACACACCACTGTGTGAAAATGCGACTCATACGGAGTGAACCTGGCGGCAGAGCTAACTCTACACGAACCCTGATGAGAGTGTTATTCATAATGCCATTTGATTTCCTCCTGTGTTTGGTAGAACCTCTGTGATTACTTCACAGCTTATTAATCATTGTCATCAGCAGCTACATGGCCTTCAATGACTCATCGATGTGAATGGGCCAAAAGGCTTGGTTTTATTGTAATTACAGAACATTAGCTCAGAGCCGAGGATTGAAACATCTAAATCAGCTTTTTGTCAATGTGCATCAGAGGGTAAACATGGGTAAACCCTGTAAAAGCCAAATGTTGCACCCTGTTTGGTGATAAGATTGAAGGCAACAAAAGTGATTAATATGGGAAGAGTGGAGAGTTAACTGAAGAGAAGTTTTCTTTTGTTTGCGCTAATAAGGCTAAACACTAACAAAGTAGCAGGTAAGGAGAGAGGGAAACTTTGTATTCGCTCCACAAAGTCGGGTACTAATAGATACCGATAGTGGTATTCATTTCCAGACCCAGTCATATGGATCCTCAAATTCGATGGAGCTAACAGATAATCTGTTTGTCGGCCGTTGCTAATGCCATGCGGTGGCACGTCTGACTTCAATCAGCTTAAAAGGGCACATGTCACGGAGCTGCACTAGCTTCTGATAGCTTCAAATACACTTCACTAGTACTAGTCAGTAAAGTACTTAATGGCGAGAGATAGTTTGACAGTTTTAAACCCTGGTATAAGACAATCCAGTTTTGCAAGTTTTTCTCAGCTGGTGGAAAGACCTTACAAGAACCACCAGAACAAAAGGAGTCCCATCTTTCCTCTTTGTAGCAATATGACAAAAGTGGAAAAAAGATAGCCTAGTGAGGGTACCATCGATCCAATATCTGACTTAAGATGTTAATGGGGAAGAACAGAAGTCTGGATTGTGTTTTTGTAGATTTAGAAAAGGCCTATGACAGGCTGCCAGGGGGAGGAATTGTTGTTTTGTATGAGATCAGGAGTGGCAGAGAAGTATGTTAGATTGGTGCAGGACATGTAAGAGAATAGTACCACTGTGATGGGCTGTGCACCAAATCTGACAAAAAAATGTTTAGTTTCTCCATAGAATCTAGGACCACAGGACAGTATTCGCTCCACAAAGTTAGGTAGTAATAGATACCGATAGTGGTATTAATTTCTGGAACAATCATATTGATACTCATATTTGATGAAGCTAACAGATAATCTGTTTGTCGGCCCTTGCTATTGCCACGCGGTGAGAGGTCTGGTCTTCAATCAGCTAGGCTAGGGATTGTTTGCTGAAAGTTGAAACCCCTTGTTATCGGACAATCCAGTTTTGCAAGTTGTTCCCCAATGGTGGAAAGGCCTTACAAGAACTACCAGAACAGGGGCGCCCTGTCCTATCTAATGAAGTCTCCTGTAGAGCTCTTATCAGAGCAATTCCTGTGAAAGAACTTTCTGTACTTCCTCTTTTTCTTCATGTACTTGTCTTCACTTCTGCACCTGGGCAGCAGTTACAAAGCTATCTTTTCTCTGTCAAGAGATCCTCTTTGTAGCATGGTTGTTAGTCTCGTGTCATTTTTGGTCATTTGGTGTCTTCTTAAGACCTATTACCAAAAGAGAGAGGAGCACAGGGTGTGAGACCAGCCATGATGTATGGTGTCTCTAAACCATACGTTGTGGCTGGTATAGGAAGAAGACAGGAGGCAGAGCTGGAAGTGGAGGAGTTGAAGATGCTGAGGTTCGTTTTAAGGGTGACTGGGATGAACAGGATCGTGAATGAGGTGATTAGGAGGACAACACAGACAGGAAGGTTTAGAGAAAAAGCTAGAGAAGCCAGATTGAGATGGTTTGGACATGTTCAGAGGAGGGAGAGTGGTTATATTTGTAGAAGAATGATCCTAGAGATAGAGCTACCAGGTAGGAGATAAAAAGGAAGTGCAGTGAAGGAGGACATGGAGTTAGAGTTGAGGATACAGTGGACAGGGCGACTCGCTGTGGCAACCCCTAAAAAAAGGGACAAGCCTAAAGGAGAAGACATATTTATTCAAACTTTTTGAATAAGTTTGACACCTCATCCCTCATTTGCTTTGTGTGAAGACTCACCTTAGGTTTCTTACGAAGGTTGGGGGAAAGTTTAAGACTGGTGACGTAGCCCCGGTTATCTCCAACTATGATGATGGGGTGGATGGGATTAAACTCGATGCGAGTTAGCTTCGCTTTTTTGGTCACCACTGCCTGTTGGCAAATGGCCTCATATTTGTTGACAGTGAGATCAAAAACGTGAACCTGAGAATGAAACATAAAATTGTTAAAAATACAAACATGTAGATTGAAAGTTTTACTAACACTTTTCACTTTGATTTGACTTTAAACCGTGCACTAATGCATTATAATAACTGGCTCTTTATTGAAAGTGCTTGATATTATTAGTATGCATGTAAGCTTCCAGACTGAGCAAAGGCTAAATCTGTTAGTACAGACTGTTTTTCCATATCCCCAGAGTGTGATGTGTCTTATGTGAAAAGAGACCCTGCAGGGATGCAAGCCTGACCATCTGGTGCATGGAAGGAAGTTATCAGTAATCCAATGACGGTGCAACTCAGTCCCAAAGTGTGTTTAGGTTTTATCCTGATATTTACAGTGTGTGCACTTGTATTTCACCTGCAGGATAAGACATTTTAGATAATCACTTAACAATAAAAAAAAATGTTAAATTACAAACCACATCGGGGAGCTCTAGTCAGACAAATAACTGTGCCCACGGCAACAGAACTTCAAAATCACAATTATAAAAAGCAATCAATAAATACTGCCAGGATGTGACCTTTGGTAACCTCAATTACTACAAGTATTTTCTGCAAATTTCTAGCTGCAATATATGTATGAATTTAATGTGCTTCATAAGGAGAGACAGGGCAGGACTGGTAGGTATGGTGTGGATGCAAATATTTGTTGTGCTTGTGCTTTTTATTCTCTTGAAACATGCAGGGTTTGGTTAATTGAATGCTTTACTTGCAGAATAGGTAGTAGGGAGAAATAACATTTGTTCATTTTCATAGTCCACCCTGTGATGAACCAGAGAAGATGCAAAGATGAAAAAATGAAAATGTTATACAGTAATTATATCAATTGTATTCAGTTTTTTTGTTGAACATAAGACAATTTTGTAGAATTTCTTTAAGAAATGTTGCAACGAATTGATCAGAGATTCTCAGAATGTGGTGCGTGAACTACTAGGGATAGCAAAACTTCCTCTAAGAGGTTTTTCTATTGTGTAATATATTTTCACACTATAGAGAAATGTAAATATACATCTTTTTTGTTGTAAAGTTTAGGAACAGCTGCATTAGAACAAGAAAGTTACAGTGAATCTTGGATTAATGTAAAACTAGAGCGCAAAACAGATCCCTCACTGTGTTATCAATACTAAATTCAATTATTCCAAAATTTTGGAATGCATTTATTATTACTAAATTATTATTATTACTAATACAATAATCCTTTTCCTCACAGAAATATGTTTTACCTAGAAACAGTTTTAAAAGACTGTTGCCCCAGAAACTTTGTAAGAGATAAATTGATGGATGGATAGAAACACTATGCAGATATTTTGGACAGGGCTTATTTTTCACTAATATGTATGTTGTATGGTGTGAATGGGACAAAACACAAATGGCAGGGTGTTAAATCAGGCAATTATTAGCTATTATTTAAACTTTAAGACAAAGAAATCAAAAGGAAAAGCTGTAAGAGAGGACTAAAAGATATGTGCTTTTTGCATCATTCTCACACCCTACCCTGTCAGACAAGCTATGATCATTATGAGGCAGGGACATGCACACTCATCCACTGAAAGGTCGTCATCAACAGTATCTGTAAACACACATCAAGCTGCTCACATCTCCAGCTGAGTCAAAAACTGGTCCCAGATAAAAAGTAGGTAAAATTATGTTGATTAACACCATGCAGCGTAACCACGCAAATGAAGGTGTGACTGATGATGAAGTGTTATTCTTCCAAATATGACTGACACAAAATATTAAACAGAAGCGAACCACCCAGTTTCTTTCCATCTTCCCCTGTCCTGTGTATCCTCAACTCTAACAACAATCTCCATTTCCTCCCTCACTGCATCTATAAATCTCCTCTTCCTTCCTTCATTCGTCTCCTACCTGGTAGCTCCATCTCTAGCATTGTTCTACCAATATAACCGCTGTCCCTCCTCTGAACATGTCCAAACCATGTCAATCTGGCTTCTCTAGCTCTTTCTTCAAACCTTCCTGTCTGTGTTGTCCCTCTAATCACCTCATTCCTGATCCTGTCCATCCTTGTCTCTCCTAAAGAGAATCTCTGCCTTCTGTCTTCTACCTATTTCTGGTGGCTAGAACCATGTGTCTAAACCATAGATCATGACTGGTCTCACAACTGTCCTCTAACTGAATTAACTCTATTAATGGTATAACATTTTCAGACTGTGGCATGGAATCCTGATGCATGTATACATACACAAATAGAAGGAGGGTAAACTCAAGCTGGAATTTCTTAAACTTGTAATACAAATATAATTTTATGGTTCCAAACCACCTAGTAAACTAAATAACTTCTTGGTGCAGATGGTAGACCGAAGAAAATAAATAAAAATTACAATTTAGTCTACGAAAAAATTGTAAAACATCATTTATGAGCACGTCAGTGTTTTATATAAAGACTGTGCACCAAGTGCTTAGTCATTAACAACTACTGTAAGAATAACTGACCTTCACGGACACCCATTTTAAATCCGTGTCCTCCCCCGGCTCAGGAAGCAGCAGAATACTGTGCTAGTAAAGTGCACACTAATAAGATTTTAATTAGTTTTTAAAAGCTTCTGAAAACTGCTGGAGACACAGTTTCTGGAAATCCATTAGATTCAACCTTAGAGTTAATTTGCTTTTAAATCAAACCTGTTTATGTCTACATTTTGGTGCATGTTTAAATGAAAACAAGAAGTTTTTTCTTTTTTTTTTTAAGGCCGATGAACTGACTCGTGCCCAAGTGTGTTCACATTTCATTTCCTTTTTGTCATCCTCAATTGACGTCACTAGACACAGTGGACAGGAAATGTGTCAGACACAACACTGTGGTCACCCCAGATTTGTGCACAGACAAACAGATGGTGACAGTTGACAGCCATACTTAGAAAATATGTGGAGATAAGCCACATGGGTTCCACTGAAATTACATTCAACAGGGTTTAATAAAGGATGGCAGGACAGAAATCTCTGTTTGTCACTTTAGATTGTGTATCAACTAATACCTTAACTCCAGGTAAAGGAAGATATGAAGATTTGAAAGAAACAAACATTTCTATATTTATTATTGATCTATTTCTTCCTTTAAATCTTCCATCTTCTCCTTAAAAAAATGCACTGAATTTCACTTACTCTTCCATCTGTTGTGACAGCCGCAAACACAGTGGACGAATATGGAGACCAGGAAACATCTCCAACTGCTGCATTCAGGTCAAAAGTGAACATCGGAGCGCTGAAAAGCAGATGATTCGTTTTAACCACCTCTCCATTACTGGGTCAAGGGGCAGCAGTTTCCACAACAGTTACTCAAATCACACTACACCGTATTAGCAATTCATGAACCTTTCTGTAGGCGTATCGGGATTGGATCTTGTTCAGGAAATGAACCCTGTAGTTCCACATCGATGACAGAGATCCTGGACTCTGGAGCAAAGCTCCACATGATTTGTTAATTTTACCATTCATTTTGACAGAGCAAACTACAAAATGAGACCTCTGCATTTTACCTGTTGACATATCAAACAGAAAACTGAGGATTTTAACTTCATGCCTTCCAGACTAAAGTGCATGCACTGTGTGTGCAAGAAAACTTCATGTTGCATTGTACTTGTAATGTTATTTTATGAAAACATCACAAAATTGACCAATGTCAAGCATCATTTGAAGCTTATTGGAAAATAAAGTCAATAAATAGAATCAAGATGTGGGAGAGTACAAGGACTGCAGCCTGGACCGACTATTCTGGTAGACTCAGTTGTACCCAACCACTGGGCTGGGGACTGGTACCGGTCCGTTGGTGAATTGGTGCCGGGTCGCAGAGAAATAATGTTTCCTTTTGGCCCCATCTGTCTATTACTTCCACTTGATCCATACCCATATCAACAAAATAACTGACCAATAGAATGGCTAGGATTCCTTCATCAATAATGCAACTATTTTTGATCAGGAAATATTTTCAACAACAATAAAGTCAAAATGACGCAGAGTCATTGTTTGAAGATTCTTACTTTTTTTTACTGGTCTGGCTGTGTGCACTTGTTGTGCCCAGGCGCAGTTAAAATTGGGTAGGAAGAATTTATAGGTAGAAAAATATTTCATGACCTTGCAAATCAAATTTTATTAAGGGGTATTTGTCTGCCACAACTTAATGACTGATCTGTGAAAATATTTTGAGACATTTAACAGATCTGTATTGCAAAAAAGGTTGGGAAACACTGTGGTACACCTCAAAAACAACAATAATACTGACTGATTCAAAGGACCTCTGTCGAAGACATTTGCATTAACAAATCCTAAGAGTGTCTGCGGTTCCTAAGGCACTCAACCTAAAAGAAAATCTGCTAATGACATTTTTCCGCTCCACTGTGGAGTTTGTGCTGGTCTACTGCATCACTGTGTGTGATCACTGGCTGCTCAGCTGCAGACAGGAGAGCCCTCCAGAAAGTCATCACAGCAGCCCAGAAAATCATTGGCTGGACCATGCCCTCGTTGAAAACCATCTGCAACTCATGCTGCCTTGGACAAGCAAGCAGCATCTTGAAAGGAAAAATTCTCCCTGTAGTCACGGTCTATTTGCTCTCCTGCCCTCAGGGAGGCGCTACAGGAGCTTCAAAAGGAGAAGAGACTTCAAAACAACTTCTCCCCCTGGGGACATCCCAAATGTGACTGCTGCAAACTTCAGATCCCAAAACCTCTGAACTCATGTGAGATCCAAAAGTCAGCAATCACCGCTCAAAGACGTGAAGAAGAGTAGCTTTGTTTATCATTTAGACCAGGGGTGTTGAAGTCAATTTCACAGTGGGCAACATTTTAAATCTGCCATTAAGTCATGGGACAGACTGAATATTTATTGAAAAAAAAAGTGCTCTTATCCAGATATTAAATGCAAGTGCTGTGCTAGGGTCTCTTGGGTCACCTAGCAAGATAACCCTAGAATACCCACTCTATCAATGCCCAAAGTGAAAAAAAATCTTTTGACCGTGGCCCCTCGTCGCCGCGGCCCCTATCTGTCTTCAAGTGTCTCCCCTAAAACATTTAATCTGGAACAATTTAACAGCTTAATTTTATCAAAAACTGAGAAATTCATTCAGAAATAAAACACATATCAACAACATTTCCCTTTATCTGTAGCTTTTCTAGATCCTAATGTTTTAACCCTTCTCTTCAAACCTACAACTAAAAACCCAAAATGTCTGTGTTATAACAAAAACCATTCATCACTAATACTACAAATCCTGCCTATGTACCGATGGGCCGACTCTAGTACATATATGATATGACCTTGCGGGTCAAGGCAGGCCTCTGGGCCTGAGTTTGGCACCTGTGATTTATAATAACAAGAAGGGATTGGATTTCAGAGCTAACACGTGCATGCACTTCATTAGTATTGATGGAAATAACATCTACCCCACAACATTTCCAAGATATAAAAATTAAAATTTTTAAGACTTTTTTTTTTAGACTTCTTTTTTCAGATGTCCTTATGTTTATTCTATTTTCAGCATTTGGAAAATAAGATGTATAATGTGCCACCTTACACAAAAACAGTATTCTCAGAAAACCTACAAATAACATTGCCAAGTCTTGTAAGAACCAAAAGTATTGTTCTCTCCTGCATCTACAAAAAGTACGTACAGGGCAGTGGTTAAAGAAGCGGACTACGGTCTGCAAGGTCCCCTGTTCAAACCCCACTACTGCCAAGTTACCACTGAGATACCCTGAGCATGGTATTGTCCCTTACACACTGCGCTCATTAGCTGCCCACTGCTCACTTTGATGATGGGTTAAATGCAGAGGCCAAATTTCGTTGTACGCTGTGGTGTGAATCACAACGTCACAATGACAAAAAAATAAATTTCAATTTCTCTTATATGTTTTGGCTGCAATAGGACACAGATGATTTTTATAGTAATCTTGTGTCATTAAAAACCTCAATGGGAAGCCTGTTGTGTTATTATAGAGCCTCCATTTGATATTTGTGGTTGACAGCAAGTCATTTGAAAGCTTTACGTGGAAGTTGTTCTACTTCCTAATTCCTCTGATAAATTAAAGGATGTCAGTGTCTCACTATTGAACAAAGTGGTAAAAAAAACATTTAAAGTGTTTGTTCTTTGGAAAACAATACGACTGTTATCCATAGGAAGTTGTGCCGCACTCTTATAAACTCACAATAGGCTGATGATTACTATCATTATTCACTGGAGCTGTCACAGCTGAGGTTCGCTGAGGTATTCAAAGCAGACTCATGCAAAGCTCATGATGACTAAACAATGCAATAAAAAAAAAACACCCTGCTATAATGTTGAAAGATAAAAAAAATAATGGTATTGTTTTCTCTTCAATGAGGAAACATCAAAACATTAGTCCAAAACTTGCTTTTCTGTTACCCTTTTACAGCCTGTATTATTGTAGAGAATAATTTACATTATAATCTGGTCTTTAGTTCACAAGAACAGTTGAAGAACTCAGCTAGTGCTCTTGAAAGTCGATATTTAGAAACTGACTCAAGACAAAAAAACAACAAAAACAATCCTATTTCACTGACAGTTTCTGTCTTCTTGCAACCAAACATAATAGCTGTGTCAGACTTTTGTTAAACTATCCAACTATCCAAATCTATTGAATTGGTCTAAAATGATCTTTTTTTTTTACCAAATTAAATGTTCATTATTTGTCTTTCTGACAGTAAACTGTAGAACAAATTGAGAAAGAAACAAATAAGAATACTCCTCCACATAGCAGCAGCCGATAGCTTCAAGGAACTAAAGGTGTGACAAAATTTGTTCATGTGAGTCTTTCTTTAACTCCTGTGCCTATATCATTAAATTGTTCAAATAAACAGGCCCTGATAAATTTTACATACCATATTTTCACAATTATAAAAGTCTTAAAAGCATAATCATAAAAGCAGTGCCCCCTGTGTGTTGTTGTTGCAAGGTGGATGTAGTAGAAGAAACCATGAGAACGTTAAAGGGGGGGGTGCATCTAATGTGTGTGTTAAATATAATAATGGCACACATAACTGAGACTGGGCCTTTTAGTACGGTGCGCCTTATGGTTGTGAAAAGATGGTACACAAATAATGTTTATGCTCAGCATATCCAGCGAGGTACTGTTAAAAAGTTAACTACAAAGATTCTTACTTAATGGTATGATCCCAGATCTTGACAGTGTAGTCTGAACTGCAAGAGATGAAAACCTTTGGGTGGAAGTGGTTCCACTTTACGGCATGCACTGACATTCTGTGGGCGTCGTAGGTCTCCAGGAACTGACTCGAGTAAGTTTTGGAGCACTGGGAAACAAAACAACAAAACAAAATTGACGTGTTGACTTTTTATTCCATCCTACTGGTACAGAATGCATGCGTTAGATGTTGTATTCCCAGCCCAGTAAATCTAAACAACAAACATATAATTTCTCTCCATTTCTCAAAGTGGAAGAATTTCAATAGGAGCACAACTACATTAAAATACCTTATATCTAATATATATGTTAATATAATATGTAATATTGTCAAACCTCCTCAAAACATCTTAAAAAACTAAATACCACCCAAATACCACACACCTGCATAATATGCTCATCACTTCATAATTTGCATCAACAATTGTGGCACTGCATCTTCTTAGGATGTCTGGGTATTTGCATTTTTCATATTTCATATTTTCATATTGTAATTATCATTTAACATATTAATCTAGTTTATTCATTATTTATCTTTATATAACCTTAACCATTGAATTTCAATTCAGTACTAAGTATGTTTTCCGTGTGAGGTTGGACAGTAAAAAAATGTTCATTTAATAAAGATGACTCAACAAGTTAAATAAAATGAACACGTAATGTTATAATAATGCCAAGGATTGAGCTTCATAGTGTTCAGTCTTTCCAAAGCCAGAGACAAGTTTTTGACTGATTTCTATATATTAAAGTTGTGAAGGGAGGACAAAACTGTTTTGTCTTCTCTCTCTACAACTGTACATTTTTTTTCAAGTTCCTGTGAAACTGACATAGCGGGGGGTGAAAATGTGCTCTGACAGCAGTAGAAGTCACTTTACAGGGGTAAACGTAGTTGACATCAGAGTTTGATGCCTGGTGGGGACAGCTGTTGCGTCACGAAGCAGTGACAGCTTGAAAGTTGTCCTGGAGCTACAGCCAAAAGATTTTTAATCTGCCTTTTCCTTTGTGGTGCAACATCAGGCAACACATCAGTTAGATCCAGTAAGAGACCCACAGATGGTGTGGAAGGTGTAGGACCTCTGTCTAATGGTTCAGGTCACCCTACATAATGTATCAAATTTGATTTTTTTTAAAGGTACTAGCAGAATGGACACAGTTTGTGATTTCAACAGAAACATTTCCTTCTTTTTTCTTCTTTCGGCTTGTCCCTTCCTCAAGTGTTGCCACAGCGAGTCAACAATTTCAAACTCCCCCTGTCCTCTGCATCCTCAGCTCCATCTTCAACTACCTCCATGTCCTCCCTCGCTGCATCCATTAATCTCCTCTTTGTCTCCTACCTGATAGCTTCACCTCTAGGATCGATCTTCTACCAACATAATCACTGTCTCTCCTTTGAATATGTCCAAACCATTTTATCCTGTCCATTAAACCATGATCCTGTCCATCCTTGTCTCTCCTAACAAGAGCATCTTAAACTCCAGGTCTGCCTCCTGTTTTCTGCCTATTTCTTTCAATAGGTTTTAACAGAAACATTCCCTGAATTATTATCAACATGCTACAATGATTTGTTTGGGAATTGCTTAAACTAATGTATTTATGTTTAACTGTCCATAGATCTAGATAAAGTGGAACGTAACCATCCAGCCCTGATCCATTTTCTTGGACCCAAATTTTAAAATTTGACAGGAGCTAGACAAAATTGGTCTCTGCATTAGACATTGAGCTGGTGAAACACCTACTGTATGTTATGCTCGTAGATCATTGCAACGAGGACACGCTAACTGCAAACAAATTAGACCTAATGTGCGTCTCTTGGCTTACAGTGATGGAAACACCGGCACAGAGAGGATGGGAGGGCAGCCAAAGTCCAACAGCTGTTTGATGTGTACAGAGGGCCTCTGCTTAAGGAGACTCATTAAAGGCTTAATGTCAGGCCATATACACACACATACACACAGGCAATTAATAAACACAGTAAGATGCTCCGAACTTAGGAACTAGAAGGGTTTCCGCAGTTGAAGCCAAAATAAAATTGGAGTTCATTTTTCACGGCAAGGCAGGAACCGACAGGTGGGGACTGCATCGCAGCATCTAAGTAACAGCATGAGAGTCTCTTCTTTTTTGTCTCTTCTATTCTAGCTGCCCCATCTTCACACAAGCTGCATCAACTTTTTAAGAGCAATAACGCTAAATGAATAAAATCACATATTTTTCTTTTGGCTTGTCCCTTTTTTCAAGGGTTGCCACAGCAAGTCAACAATTCCAATCTCACCCTGTCCTCTGTATCCTCAACTGTAACTCCAACTATCTCCATGTCCTCCCTCACTTCATCCATCAATCTCCTCTTCATCTCCTCCATCTCTAGGATCATTCTTATACTAATGAACATACTGTCCCTCCTCTGAACATGTCTAAACCATCTCAATCTGTCTTCTTTAAATATTTCTCCAAACCTTCCTGTCTGTGTTGTCCCTCTAATAACCTCATTCCTGATCCTGTCCATCCTTGTCTCTCCTAAAGAGAATCTCCAGCAATCTCCTTCAACTCCAGCTCTGCCTCCTGTCCTCTGCCTATCCCCAGTGTCTCTAAACCATACATCATGACTGGTCTCACAACTGTCCTGTAAACCTTTCCCTTCACCTTAGCTGACTCTCTTCCATCACAAATCACTCCTGAGACCTATAAATGAATAAAATGACAGATACCTTATGTATTCTTCCTTCTTCAGTGCCAACCAAAAACAAATAGTCAGTCTGTTTGTGGAAGTCAAGTGCTGTTCCACAAGCTGTGGATGAGAAGAGCATCAAACATGTAAAAAATCTATGAAACATTTTCTTAAATTTACTAATATATGGCCAGTATATTTGTGGGTGTGGGTAAATCATGGAAAAACAACTGTACAAACAATTTCTGATCATCAAGAAAATACAAAATGAGCCAAAAATTAGACAAAATTTGATGAGTGCATTGGAATAAAATAAAGGTTGTCATGGAGGTGATAACCCGAGCTGCCCTGTATCTGTGGTGTGTAAAGCAGGAGACGGCTCTGGAAGTGTGTATTGTTTTGGCTACAGCATTAAATACATATGCAACATGATATGCCACGTGAGGAAAGCCTTACCCATGCTGACCCGCGGTGACAGTTCCTGCTCCTCTGATACAGTTCCGTTCACAGACAGTCTGATAATGTCGGTGAAGACCAGTTCATTCTGCCACAATGGAGAGGCATGCAGTTGAATTGAAAATTGAATTGAAAAGAAGCTAAACATAAATACAGAACCAGAGTTGTAGCACAAAAAATATAGAATATTTATTCAGAAAGCATGGTGATGCTGCACTGTTATATAAAAAAGTTAAAAAAGTATTTTCTTGGCTAACCTTAACGAGTGTCCAAGACACAACTCGACTGTCAGCTGATATGGAAAAGAAATTGTGGTTGTTGTCCATGTCGTCTGGCTGCCAGCATACCTAAATTAATGACAGGAAAAATTAGAAGACCTAATTTAAGTAAATAACAAAGTCAGTTTGTTGTTTTTTGGGATACAATCGGCATAAAATGGTTAAAAATTAAAAGAGTTGTAGAGTTGTGCTTTTGACCTAAAAAACCCCCAAAACATATCACACATACACTATCGCATTTCTGTTTACTGCATATTCAATGCCTTCGTCCAGAAACTAGGAATGAGCTCAAAAAATATAAATATGTGAGAGTCAATGACTGCATCTCTTTTTGTAGCCATGCAATAGTCTTGAGCAGTCCAGTACACAGATGAATGAACAAAGCTGTGTTGACTTCAAAGAACCTGCACACAACCCCAAAATCACATCTCCTCAAGTCTGTTTTCCCGTACCTGCCAGACGGGGTCGGTGTGCTGGCCAGTCTTAGCTGTGCTTTGGTGAACAGGCTCTGTTCCTTCCCGTTTCAAGTTGTAGACAGCCACGCTGCCATTGTGAAAGCCCACCACAACCAGGTAGGAGCGCTGCTTATGGATGTCAAGGCACATGACGCCGGATGTGGTGGGGTAGATGTATTCTGGGAACCATGAGTTCTTCAGTGTGTAGACAAGAAGCATGCCAGCTCCTTGTTTATTGAAATCATCTGAGTATCACACAGGGGGAAGCAGATTCACAAACTTATTAAATCAGGATATAACACACAATATTTTCCCACTTGTCTAATAAGTATAAGTTTGCAAACTTACATGATCCCATACCCACAGCAAACAAGTCTTGATATTTTCCATTCCTAGAAAAATCAATAAAAGCATGCAATTAATGGTAACGTTGAAGCTTGAGGTAAGACCAACGAGAACGCAATAAACAAAAATACCAGCAGAGGGCAGTGACTGATAGTCTTTTGGCTTTTTCATAGTGAAACCGCCACAATGGGAGAAGTGTGCCCTCGGGGTCTCTGTATTCATCAGAGGGGTCTTCAAAGTACTTGAAATCTGAGAGGCGAAAGAAAAGAGGTGATAAGAGGAGACACGTGTGGGACAAGGAGGAGACAGGTTAGAGGATAAAAAGCATGGAAGAGCGGAGAAGAACAGAGAGGAAGCTGACAGTTATTCCCAAGATCATATGACAATTAACTTCACATTTATCTTACATGACAGTCTAACAAGCTTTGAAGGGCAAACCTTGTGCTATGTCATCAAATACGTTCTGATGAACCATTCTCTCGAGAATCTTGGCTGCTTTCCTAAGTTTGGAATCATCACTCTGTAAAAAATCAAACAAAAAAAATATTCAGAGAAATCATTAAAACCAGCCTACAACAACTCAGAATGAATCAAAATATTAAATAAATAAAATCTGCAGTGAGAGTAGACAGCAGCTGCAAGAGAAACTAGAGAGGTGGAGGAGAAGAGGAATGAAGTTCAGTCATAGCAAGACAGTACAAGTGTGTGATTAAAAAGTGAGAGCAGTGAAATGGTGAGGTAACACGTAGCAGAGGTGGAGAAGGTGCAGGAGTTTAGATACTAAGGATTAACTGTTCAGAGACATGAAGACTGTGGAAGAGGAGAGAAATAGAGTACAGTCGGGATGGAACAACTGGAGAAAAGAGTCAGGAGTGATTTGTGATAGAAGAGAGTCAGTCAGACTAGAAATAGGCAGAAGACAGGAGACAGTGCTGGAGGTGGAGGAGTTAAAGATTATGAGATTCTGAGACAAGGATGGACAGGATCAGGAATGAGGTGATTAGAGGGACAATACAGTCAGGGAGGTTTGGAGAAAAAGCTAGAGAAGCAGAAGAAAAAGAAGAGATTGATGGGTTCAATGAGAGAAGACATGGAGGAAGTTGGAGTTAGAGTTGAGGATACAGAGGACAGGAGAAGAAGTAGATTGACTTGAATCCAAAACAGAGACCAGGTGTCACATACTTCGGTTTACAGTCCATTCTAGCCTTGTCTACCTAGCCTGGTCAGTATTAGTATGATTATTGCTTTAATTCTTTTTAAATTCACTTTATTTAATATGAAAGTATTTGAATAAAAGCTGCATCCGTTCACCTGAGACTTTTCTTGTTGCTGCAACTCCTCCACATAGGCATCGTAGATCTCCCACTGGCACAAGAATATTAGTTATTGTAGGTATATAGAGTAAACACACACAAAAGTGCAGAAGAAACTGAAAAAACCCAACTCAAACTCAGTCTAAAGACACTATACCTGGTTGGCAGTAGCAGAGAATGTACAGCGGGGTGGGGGCTCAGTCTGACAGCTTCTGTCCTAGAGAAACAAATAAAAATGCAACTAAAGCATTTAAACTTATGAAAGTATTACCATTCAATTTAATATTATAAAAAATGTGCAAATATCTGGTTTTACGCCTGTTCTTACCCTTTGGGGATTATTGAGTGTCTGAGACGCCCTCTCACTGAAGTTGAACTGGTTGGTCTGTTTGGGCTCCTTCCTGTCAATTTTTGAAGCAACACTGTCTGGTCTGTCATCTTCTCCAGCTTCTTCTACTTCTCCTCCATCTTCCACAGTGGTGACCTTATAACAATATAGAGGACAGTAAAGAAATACCGGTTGATCTTGCCATATTTATTTCTGTTTAAATCAAATGGAACACAACAACAGTCAACTTTTTCAATTTACCGTAGTTTCTGATTTTTCCTCATCAGCTTCTGTCTCCATCCCGCCTGCAGCTAATTCTGTATAATATATATATGTATATAGTCAGTTTTGTAAATGGCTTATATTCTGCCACAAGCGTAAAGTGACATCTTGTGGCACCAAGTGTGGACTGCACTCTCCAACATCTTACTGTGCCTACAGCCCCAAAAAAGAACAGACTGGTGCAGTGCAGACAAACAAAATCATAAGGCTGTGACACTACCTTCACAGAGACTCCCCCTGGCCCTCAGTCTTCGACCTTCATCGGAGTCTTCATGCACAAGACTGCCTTCCATCTCAAAGAGAACAGCCATCTGATCAACAACGCAGGACTTGTAGACGTGTTCCTGCGTAACAGCAATGACACAAATCAGACTAAGACCTTTCTTGTCAGTTATTTAAGAGAGTAACGTTTGTCATTACACTAGCATTGATATGGTTACATTTTATTGAAGCCTCTAGATTTATATATTTTTTTACCTTAAAGCTGAAGCGGACAATATTTTGAGGAGCATGTGGGTTGTTTGTGGTTAGAATCCTTGTGATTTCCTCTTGTAGTTCCTATTGTTATGTTGCAAAACACCAGATTAATTAGAAGGAATAATAGCAGAACATTTTTCTAATTCTTAAAGTAAATTTCTGGCGCCCCTGAACCCTAAAGAACCCTATTGTTCTCTCACAGCCACGGACAGTTCCACTTGATCTGGAGGTTTGATCAGCCCTTTGCCCTGAGGCTCAAGGAATCCCTCACTGAGCTTACCACCTGGTACCTTCTGAACATTGGAACCCTGTATAAGAACACAAAACATACAATAGAAAACACAAGAAAGAAGGTTTTTGTGTGTATCCTTTAATTCCTGTATCTGGGTCATGTTTCCTAACCTCATAAAGTAAAAATTGTTTTAATACACAGTAATAAACAACATTATTTATGTAGATAAATAATATTAAACTGCAGTTACATGCATTAATATGTAGTAATTTAATCTATTGTTTTCCATTTAAAACCTAACCCTTCAAAGAATCAGTATTATTGATGTGGCTACACGGTAAAAAATTGGTTTGATAACACTAAACTAAACAGAACAAACAGTTTAATACCATTTGTATAAATTAAACTAGAGAATAATCTAAAACATAAATAAAGTTAAAGGGTCATTCCTCAATATGAAAGGTGTTAATTAAGAATATCAGGATAGCTTTATGCATACAATACAAAAAAACAAGTTCTCCTAAACCAGTTGTCCCCAACCACTGGGCCGGGGACTGGTTTTGGTCTGTGGGTGAATTAGTGCCAAGCCGCAGAGAAATAATGTTTCCTTTAGGCTATATTCTCAGTGAAGACAACAATAAACTCAAAATATAGCAGAAAGATTTAAACTGTTTGCATTGACGAGTCGTTGATACAAGATTCTAACCTTGTATACTGGTCTGGTAGCAGATATTTATAGGCTCTATGCACTTGAGACATTCTTGTTGTGTGCATACACGGTTAATTCGGGTAGGAAGATTTTATAGGTAGGAAAATATTACAGAACACCGATAATTTCATTTTATTAAGGGGTATTTATCTGCCACAACATAACAACCGGTTCGTGAAAAAAGTACCAGACAGTTAACCGGTTTGTGGCGCAAAAAGGTTTGGGGAACACTGTCCTAAACAGAACATAATGCAGGTTGCAACATATCGTCAAAATGGAGAAATAGGAGTGATACATTGAGGTATGGTCGTTTCAAACACTTATCTTAATGACATTCCTCACAAAAAATAAGCAATGTTATTAATATTTTATAATCGCTCAAATAACAGCAGAGTGAATAAACGCCTACCTTTCTTGCGACGGCAGCAGGGTTATTATTGTGAACAGACATTTTAACAACAGTACGTTGTAAACTTCAATAGTTTTGTGGTGTGAAATATCAAATGCCAGAAGAAAAGTTTCGAACGACTAAGGAGCCGTTGCCTATCGCCGTGTATATGTTGCTAAGGAGACCGGGCTCCCTGGCTGACATAAATGTAGAATTGCTAAAGCTTATTTTTTTACATTTGACGAATGTTACATGTAAATATAGTTGTAAAAAAATAAAATACAGTAAAAAAAACAATAATAAAATATGTATATCAAAATCTTCGCATCTATTTCTTTACTACGCATTCTAATATCGTCTCTACTCTGATTGGTCGAAATCGCCGTGACTGGACCACAGACCCGGAAGTGGGGCGGTGACTGCTGTTTTGCTGTCGAGTCACCTCTGTGTCAGGATGGAGGAAAACGAACCGCTATCATGCTGAAAAAGAAGGATTCCAACGAGATAAAGACCAAATTCAATGCAGCCTGACGCGAGTTATCCTTGAATTTTTACTTATTTTCTCCAAACGTCGTTTTTGTTTACATTTTCGCCAAAATGATGGAAGAAATCGACAGGTTCCAAGTGCCTCCAGTTAACGGAGAGACACAGCCATTGGTGAGAAACGAAACACAAAAACACAATCTCATTCACGCACTTCAATAGAAATGTAGCCCTGATTTAAGCTAGTCGACAACAGAAGGTTTATTCTATGTTGCTCTTAAAGGCGACAGCCGAGTTGGATTATTTGCGTAAAAGCTAACGGGACTGTCTGGGTCTCTGGGATGGGTGTTAACGTTGATTCCCGTCTGATGGAGAGATAGTGCGGCCAGGGATGGGACTGGATGCGACATTGTACGACATCGTGACGTTAAAAGGCATTTCGCAGATTTGTTTTGTGTTTAATTTTTTGGAAAATCGAACAAATAATTTTAAAATCCAATTTTGGAGAAAGAGCAAAGTGTTTTAATTTAAAAGATTGATAGGAGACATTCGTCTTACCAGTCGTTGAGGAACATCGTAGTTAAGGGTTAGTGCTGTATTGAGGAATTCTATAACACATAAAACAAGATGGTATTTGTTGTCTTGAAAGCTTGGACTGAAAAAAAAATATGTTCAAATGAACATATTTATGTACAGAAAATGTTTACCAGGCTGTATATTTGATATAACATCAATAAAACAAGTACACATATGTAGTAAGTTTTTGGTAAGTGGCTATTATTTTGTGTTAAATTACATCAATGTAGATGTAATTTGTCAAAACAAATGTATTCCACTTCTTCAACAGCAGTCCAAACAGTTGAGAAATGGGTATGATGATGAATGAACCTGCAGTGATGCTGTAATCAGTGTTTTTCTTGGGGTGACTTTCTTTTAAATATTGGTACGAATGCAAAAATTGATACTTTGAGGGAAAATGGACGTAGTAGTTATCTTGTATATGTTTCGTCGCTCGTTAAGAAGGCTTCTGAAGTTCCGAAGAGATTAAATGTCTTCAGTAAACCTATTATGTATAGTTGCCCTCAAAGTAACCATTTTTGATTAAAGGACCTGGATGATTAAGAACCTACACTGACACACTGGTATTACTGGTGTTATGACACACATATTACTACTACTGCCATATTACTACTACGAGTTCTACTAATACTCAGTAGAACTCATGGGAACACACAAAGTGTGGAGCTGCCGGATATCCAAAAAAGGGTTTAGTTTTCAGCAACTGGACCTCTTCTTGGAGCATGTATGATGGAACACTAATAGTTCTGCTCCACTAGACCACTCCCTTCACCTCTTACATAAACCAGAAACTGATGGAAGTTCCTCAGTTGAGGAATGAAACGTCTTTCAACTCCAAGAAGAAGTCCAGTTGCTAAACCATCAAGGAAACGTTATAGTGTAAGTCTTCTTCTGTTTTGAATAACAGAAGTTAGGTATTTATTAAAATAATCAATATTTTGTGGTTGTGGAATACGTATAAAATCATCCTGCTGACATTTCTACAAACAAAAATGTCTATAATTTAGAAAATATTAGCGTCATCATTTATTTATCATTGTGATTTTGTAATACGGTAACATGAGAATAGAAGCCTCACTTTCTAACATTCATGCAGAGTGCAGGCATAATGAGGATGACATTGAGACCCATTACAGAAGAGTAGCCTCATCCTTCTGCGGTTTGTCATAGAGCAGGAGCCTGCCATGCCAGTAAAATTAAAGTTCATCTGACATACTGTATAACACAAGGCAATTAACTGCCCAAGCTGATGTGGCCAGCAATGAATAAATGACCCACTGCTCAACATTGGTATTCATTTTAAATAGAGCTCTGCAGTCAAGTCTATGCCCTTGACTTTCGCTCTGCACTTCACTCTAACAAAGACTGTTAGACAGAACCAAATACACGTAAAGGGAAAAGCCACCTCTCAACCTCTAGAAAAAAAAAAAATCACAGAACTTACAACAGAACCCTGTTAGTTTTAATGCTGCATCAGCAGTTTCAGCTTTCCACACATAAAGATGTTTTGTTCTTATGTTTTAGAACATTAGAACCTTTTTTGTGCCTTGGACTGGTTAAAAATCCCTTACTATTTTCACGGACTGGTCGTTAGGTTATGGCAGACAAATACCCGTTAGTTAAATTAAATTTCAGATGTTCTAAAATATTTTCCTACCTATAAAATCTTCCTACCCAAATAAACTGTGGATTTCACAAGTGCACCCAGCCTATAACCTTCGGCTACCAGACTGGGTTACAGGGTTAGAATCTTGTATCAATGACTC
The DNA here is from genome assembly GCA_016785265.1 of Paraplagusia blochii. Classification (NCBI taxonomy): domain Eukaryota; kingdom Metazoa; phylum Chordata; class Actinopteri; order Pleuronectiformes; family Cynoglossidae; genus Paraplagusia; species Paraplagusia blochii. Next base: position 124,259 of record JAFBJS010001524.1, read on the forward strand.
TGTATCATTTTGAAGCATTCTATTGTTATATTCTTTTGTTGATATGGTAATAGACAGAACAAAAAAAATATGCTACTCAGATATATTTTGTATTAGTTTAATACTCTTGAAATCACTGCCTGAAGTTCCTTTCTCTGACAGCTGCAACACAGTTGCTGTGGTACACATGCCTCTGCATTTTAATGCTAATAACTTCATTGTGATTGCAAAAAGGCCATGAATGAACTTGGCACCTGGCTCCTTTGTTGAAAATGTCACGCAAATGTCACACTTATCAAGCTTTTTAAAAACTCTCAATTTGCATAATTGCGCATTGTTTATTCTGTTTTAAACTTTTTAGATGATTTAAATCGTCCTTCAGGCGGAATCCAGTTCTTCAAAGGTGCAATTCTTTCCTTCGCTAAGTCTTATTCTAAAAATCTTGATGCAAGGCATGGGCTTCATCGATTGCCCTGCAGCCATCATCATTAATAAGTGGTCCGACTGTATGTGGATCACGTGATGTATCATCTCCCCTACCATTGGTCAGCAAGAGGCCCTGGTGTATAATCCTACCTGTGTCTGTGCTGTGTCAGCAGCCCTGTAACTCTTCATCACCAAACGCAGTAAATGTGTGTCTGGACAAGCGGGAGGAAATCAAACACAATTGCTCATGTTACGTGTGTGTGGTTAAGTGACCTCGATTGAACAACAAGGGGTCTGGAAATGTGAGTTGAAGGTCAGAGCTATAGTGCACAGTTACACAGTGAGTACCTGCAGAAATGAATGACATCCCTCAAAAATTGCTTTACATCTTTTGCCCTTTTTTAAAAGACTAACATAGTAGTACTAACATAGTACTTTTCAAATAGTTGGGTACACCTCGTGGGGTGATGATGGAGGTGGGGGGGGGTTATGAGGTAAATAAGCGTACCACTTATTTCCACACTGATGTAATGCTTGAAAGATAACAAGCCTCCAGTCACTGTTGGTGACAGCAACTCATACAATAGTTCTTGCAGAATAAATATTTCTTAATAGTATTTTAATCTATTGTGGGTTAGAGAGTACATGAAAATGTGTTTGTCCCCAAGAAAACTTTTCTTAACAACCCCTGTACTACCACGATCCAACCCTGGAGTGCCAAAATATTACAATGACTTATGGTGGCCTAGTGGTTAAGGAAATGGACTTGGGTCCGCACGGTTCGAATCCTTCTATCGCCAAGTTATCGCTGAGTTGCCCTGTGCATCGTATCGTCCCCAGGGCTCAGCCTGATGTTCCTACTGATGTTGTGCTCATAGGTGAAACTGTTAATAATTAAGTTGGTTGTGTAAACATTACCAGATAAGGGCGAGAACGTTGCAGCTAATAAAGGTAGTTCCTGTCAGCCGCAGTCAAAAATACCACCTGTATTTTTCGGAACTCTAGGGTTCACCTTCTGGGCAAGTTCAAATCCCAATTCGGAAAATTGGTATTCACTGGGGTTTACCAGCTGCAGGAAGGTACAGTGTGGTGTAATGAGATTTGGGTGGCAGTCGCAGGTAATGGATGGGAGGGTGAAAATGGATGGACGAATAATATGTAGATTTGTTGTCTCGAAATATGCTGTTGTTGTGAAAATTGAATTTTACTCACAAGATAAATAAAGTACTTTTTTCATCTTTTAAAAATGCAGCAAAAACAGAAAGCACATTGTCTTTGTCAACGGCATGACAATGCAATTACAAGGTTAACTGATGAAACAGTTATGGTCGGGAAATTTGGTATAAAAGCCCAGCTGACTAGGGCTCTGAGTTGTTATTGCTGCTGTGTGCTGCACTGGGAGGCAGAATTGAATATAGAAGTAAATATAGTTGAATATTCTAAGATTGCTAAAAATCTGTGCTCAGAGGAAAGCACGTAGCTCGGGGAGCTAGGAATACCTTAGCTTAGAGTATTTAGAACAGGGGTGTCAAACTCAATTTTCCAGTGGGCTAAAATTCAAAATTGGCATGTAGTCACGGGCCAGATGTAACATCTATTGAGAAATAAACTGTAAATATTTCCCCTTCTCCAAATATTAAATGCAGGGCGTTGCTAGGGTCTCTTGCAACAATAAAACAAAATGTGCTATAATAAAGACCATGGATCACTAATACAACAAATCCAGCCTGTATATAAGGGCTATATATTGGTGGGCCAACTCTAGTACACTTTTGATATGGCCTGGTGGGCCGAATATTATTACACTCCCGGCCAGAATTGGCCCCCGGGCCTGAGTTTGGCACCCGTGCCTTAGAATTTCAAAACGTTCTGCTGTAAATCTTTAGAAAACCACACGCTATTGTTAAAGAAACATTTCCCTTTCTTTTTGCTCGGAAGTGATACATCATGACTCAATTCTACCTGTCCTGTTCTGGATTGTTTTAGCATCCGTGAATTGCCCAGAGAGCCCTCTAAATATAGCGTCCATTCCTTCAGAGGGTGCAGACCTTTTGAAAGCCAAATGCCTGGTTGCCCTTGCCCATGTGGCTCCTGAAGTTCCTAAGAATGCAACAAGGGAAGGCCTGTGGGTTGGACATAATGTGGAGCTCTGTCAGCAGGACAAGCTCCACAGTTTCAGTCCAGCTCCCTTCTCTCAGACTGAGGAAACCATGGCTCTTAACAGCAGCCCCCTGTGTTCTCCCACGCCAGCTCCCTATGCCATCACCGCTCACACATAAAAGAAACAGAGCCAGCAATATAAGCAGAACACTCAGGGCTATTGATGGTGCAAACTGTGCAGTTATAACACTCTTAAGTCCTGGCATATCTCGCCTGGGTATTGGACTGGAGTGTTCTTAAAAACGTACTTTCCTGTTGATGCACGCCTGTTGTAGCTCAATGATAAATTAAGTGCTCTATCACTATTACTGGGTTGATTTCGCCCTGAGGACCACATTCAATTTTATGTGCCTAAATGAGTACGAGTTTATTGGAAGTGTGTTTCTTCAAAAGAGTCCAACTTTGCCTTAAATCACAGTCAGATTGTAGTAACAGGTAGGGTGAAAGATTCGGGTGGATCACGGCACCAGTTAAAGAAGGTTTCTCAATTCAAAACAGTAGAAGTAAATGAAGGCAACTATTTCAGGTAGAGCTTCCTTCGGCTAAAACCTTCAGAATTTGGTATCAAAACTTACGATTTTTTATACCTGTCCGGTGGGAGGGGTTTCTCAACTTTGCGGATGTGAATCACATGTGGAATCTAATGGGGAAAATGGAGGTTGGGTCTTAAGTGACCAATCGGATTATTGGTATTGGTTATGAATGTGTCGATGGTTGCCACTTTGGTACTCTGGTACAGGTTGAAGGTCTCCAGATGAAAACACCATGGGGGTTGCATGGGGAAGGAAGAGAACTTGGATGTATGACTGAGAAAGGCTAAAGGCCTTTGAATAATGGTGTATAACCAGGGGCCAAACACCAGAGGTTGTCTGGAGAGGAAGAGACAGGACAGACGTGGGGTATAACAATCTTAAAAATTAAAAACTACTTAAATCTCAACAGGACAAGCCCATTTTCAGTTTGACTTGTATCATTATACTGTTGTTGATTTAAACTCATCAATTTTCTGGGTTTTTTTTTGTGTGATTCCTCCTCTAGGATCCAGCAGCATCTTCCACCTCTGAGTCCAACTCTGACAACAAGGCAGAGACCGTGGCCCTCAACTACAAACCCTCACCACTACAAGTCCAAATAGGTACAAAAAATAAAAAAAAATCTGCAGATTAGTACCACATACTACTTTAAAGATGATGTTGCCTAAGTATTATTTTCATTAAAGAATATTTTTTTTAAAGTTTGGTTTTTATGGGGTTTTTTTAAGTTTAAACTTTGGTATTTTTTGTGCCAAATCTAAACATGAGTTTGGCAACTTTTTTTTTCCCTTACTTCCATTCACTGAACATCCACCGCTGCTCCACAACACAGTCAATATATGGCTACAGGCTATTTCTATTTTGCCTTTTACCACAAATCCAGTGTCATCATTAACAGTAGATTTAATATCTGACAGAAAATCAGTTCTGTTGTTGAAAACATCTTCCTCAGTGATTTGTCTTATTTTCTAAAATGTTCCAAATGACTCAGAAGTCAGTTTCAACAGACTATGTTGAAATCAAATCAATCAAAAGAAAGTGTTTTTTTTTTCCCTCATCAACAACGGAGGTTTGAAAGATAAGAAAAGGCATGTTTTATCACATTGTTTACTCACGGCCTCTAACTTGACAATTGAATGACCTCACATCCTGTGGTTGCCCAGAAAAACAGAGGGACCTCGCCAGGAAGGGATCAGTGAAGAATGGCACTGTGGGCAGTCCTGTCAATCAACAACCTAAGAAGAACGCCAGGACAAGGTGACAGCTCTGTTGCTCTCTTTTACACTGACCAACTAGACCTAAAACACATCATGATGTCATGCTGACATCGTAACTGAAGTTCTTCAAAGCTGTAAAGGAAATTATTTTGTCTTTTATAGCGGTAAAGTTGTTAAAAAAACAAAAACAACTGTACATTTAAGTAAAGAATCAGAATGAGGTCATTCTCATTCACTCCTGCTGCCCTTAATCTACTGATAATCTTAATGTCTTAATAACCAGGAAATGGAAATAATGCAGTTTTACCACAGCGTTCAGTTCAGTTTTAGAAAGAATGTCTTTGTAAATACGGAAATTAAATGAAAAACTCTTTTTAAACCTTTTAATTCATAATAATATCTAAATTCGGTTTGATTCCGTTCCCATTTTTCTGATATTCTCTTCCATTTTAGGTTGGTAGTGCCCAACAAAGGTTACTCTTCTCTTGACCAGAGCCCAGATGAGAAACCCCTGGTGGCGCTGGACACAGACAGGTACGTATATAGTCTCCTTCCATGAGAGACATTTCCTTTTTTCATTTGCTTCTACTTTGTCGTGAGGATTGAATAATCCACACTGCCACTTAAAAGACAGGCAATCCGTCACAGGGAGACAAAGCCTCCCCCAGAGCTCAGGATTAGAGGGTAGATGGGTGAGGATTCCTGTCAGGGAGAAGCAGTAAAACTACACTCTACCCAGTGTTTGTACTCCTACTGTGTCAGTATCTGACAGAGACTAGTCCCACCCTTTGTACTCTCAGCTGCAGCTGCGTAGGACAAACATTCTAATGAGAAGTTGCCACCCTGCAAGAAAAAACCCCCAGCTTATGTCATATCTTGCATCATGCAGCATACTCCTGGTGACAAGTACCCTGCCCTGCTGCAACTGAGAAAACACACAGATATGTTAGTTGTTAGAGCACTGGCCGTCGGCGCGTAAAGGAACCCATTTGTGTTTGTGAATTCCCACCTAATATTTATATACGTAGACAATAAATCAAAAATCTGCAGGATGTTGTTTCCATTAGTTATAATGTGAAATCAATAGCTTAATCAGGTCAAAGCAACGCGGTGATGATTGACAATGAAGTTCATTCATCATAAAAACACGTTGAAGGGGGTTGACATTTATCAAAGTGACTGACAGAAAATAATGATGGCTAATAAAAGAACCATATTTTTTATACTGAAAAAAAAACAGAATGCAGGGAAGGAACCTCATTTTTATAAATAAAACTTACATTAATGTGCTTTTTATAGAAACGCTCAATAAGAAGTGAGCTGCTTTATCAAACGCACTAACAAAACAGCTGTTGTGATTGCACAAAGCAAAAAAAAAAAAAAAACTACTTTGAGTACTTAAGGAACTACTGTACTGTTACAGCCAGATACCACGTTTTCCACCAGGTGTGGGGGTACTTTTTGACTCGCAGAACACAATTTGTCCTAAAAGTGGATGCAAGGGCCATGACGGGACCTAAACTAAGGTAGATGACGTGCTCAAGTGGTAAAATGATATATTGCTTGGTCCTCCTGTACAAGTATATCGTCTACAGAGACAACATGGGCATTGCAGAAAAAGCGTAATCATGATACAAGACATTTATGTAGTTTGTATTACAAAGATGGTAGAGCCACATCTGCCCCCTGCATCTTTCTACATGGCTGTTCTACCCTGTAGTCCAGGGGGTCTTAAACCCGCGACCCGTGGGCCATTGGCGGCCCATGGAAAGATATTTTGCGGCCCACAACTTGATTTAAAAAAAATTATTCATAATCATATTTCATAGATTTGTTCTCCACATTGTATGGTAAATCCTATAGTTCTCAAAACCCTGGTTTCTGGTTCAGTGTTGTATTACACAAAATCTATGGGAAACCGTTTTTTTTTCATCAAATTTGTTCTTTTGTATTGAACACTGAAAGCTGACACGGCCAATCGGTGAAATGATAGTGTAGGTGGTGGCCCAAACTTATTTGAGTCTGAGACCCCTGGTGTAGTCCCATGACTAACTAGTACTAAAGTACCAATAAAATGCCGCTCTACACTTCCTGTTTTTGTGTCTAACATTTCTGATCTGTCCCTGTTTTCCAGTGACGACGACTTCGACATGTCCAGATACTCCTCGTCAGGATACTCCTCAGCCGAGGTGAGATGTCTGAGGGACCAGGTATCTATGCACATGTTATATTGTAGTCGTACACACAGCATCACCGCTAGACCACCCACTCCATTGTTCACACCAGGTACATGTGCAGCCACTGTTGAAACCCTGTTCACTGTTGCTTGTTAAACTGTGTTGTCATTTGTCATTCCCAACAGGTTTTGTCATTTTCATGTCCCTCCCACTGATAGTCGTGCTCTGGTTTCACCGTCTCATTGCTTTTTCTTGTTTTTCTCTCCCTGTACACTCAATAGGATTGCAATGTGTAACATTTGTATCGTTTAATTAAACATATAAATCTTTTGCACGGTATAAATCAATGTTTTGTACTGTATACATGTGGCACAAAGTCCTGGAGAAATCCCAATTTGATTAACTATTTAAACCAAAGTATTTTTTTTCTAGTTTTGATTCTTAAATTCTTTGCCTTCCATAGCAAATCAACCAGGACCTGAACATTCAGCTCCTCAAGGACGGCTACAGGCTGGACGAGATCCCTGATGACGAAGACCTGGATTTGATCCCGCCTAAAGCAGTTAACCCCACCTGCATGTGCTGCCAGGCTGCTCCTTCCACAGCCTGCCAAATCCAGTAGCACCATTTGTTTTCCCTGTCACCGGCTCTTAGGGCCAACTACTGAACAGCTCGGCTGCCAGGGGGGGGAAACTATCAGCTCGAACAGAGGGAAACGCAGAGATGTGGCAAGGATTTACGAGGCCAGAAAGTGAAATCTTGCCGAAAGGAGTCATTGCGTCCGCTGTCTGCGCACGGTTCCTCCTATGGTAGGATCTGTGTGTCTCGCTTCTGCGTCGTTGGTTCAGTCGGGAATTCGACGGATGGGAAAAACTTTACCTCTAATGCCCGAAACTTTCTCTTTGGCTTCCCCTCTCATCTGTGTGGATTTCTTTGGTTTACAGGGACCGTCAAGGACTGTGCCACATGTGGGAAAACAAAATAATAAATAATAGACAGGACCTGTGAAGTGCATGTAGTGGTCACAAGGTTCCTTTTCAGCTTGTGTAACTCTGACGGGGAGATTTAATGGACGGGAGAGGTTAGGACATTTCTAGAGTGCACATTGTTAGTTGGGTTTATAGTCTCTTGCTTGTTGACACAGCGGTGTAATGGCTATTATTGTTCTCTCAGAGCAGGAAGTCCAAATCGGAATTTCATATAAAATCATGGTGCGGAGTTTCCACTCTTTATTCTTTTTATCATCCACCTTTTATTCCCCCATTGGCTTATAAGAAATATTGTCTGTATAATGACAATGTTTCATCAACCTAGTATGCTTCCTACATTATGTCTTTACAATTATAATAGCTCTCAATGACAGTTAGTTCAATTCACACTCATTTTGCCAGATGTCGTTTTTGCGAATTGGTTTTAACCAAGCCAAACAACTGCGTATTTTGAGGTCGAAATCGTGAATTTAGTTTCTGGAAAAAAAATGTAAATTAGATATCCCCACTTATTGGATGACCTCACAGCTGTTCAGAACATTGTGTTGCAGTTCATTAATTCTGTTGGTCTCGGACAGTACGTGTCCAAGGGCAATATTGGGCGGCACAGACAGTCCCGTGTCCAACATAAAACCCACTTCAGCAAAGATAGATCATTGATTTAGGAAATTGTCGTGTACAACAACGAAAGATGGCAGTTTTTGGACGTGTGTTTGCGGCACCTAAGGGATGGTTGTTGTAGTGTAGGTTTGCTAAGGTTTGAGGACATAAAACCCATCTGTACGTCACCTGGGCTACGCTTCACTTCCTTAACGTAGATAAGTCCAATCTGTTCTGCCAAGGGCCGCAGTGGATGAGAACTATAAGATTTGCCATAAATGTGGAGAACAAACAATAAAATATTATAAAATTCAACTTCCTCGTCAAGGTGGGGGCCGCAAAATATCGTTCCGCGGGCCGCAAAAGGCCCACAGGCCGCGAGTTTGAGACCATGATCGAGACAGCGTTGTGCTGAACTTTATTTGAGAATTCTGCGTCCTTTCAAAACTCATTTTCTGTTTCATTTTGACAACTGTAGTTTGTCGCTAAGTCAAACAACAGTGACCACCGACTCTGCTCTAACTTACCTGTAAATAAAGTTTGTACAAATGCCACCTGCAGGATTTGAGACATGAACTTGTGTAAAAAAGCAGAACCTCCTTCCTCTGAGTCTACAATCTAACCACCGCAACGCCGTGCTCACTCACCACACTTAATGTTTGTGCTGTTTGAATGTTCAGCCAGGATTGAACTGGTCACTGGTTTCACTTCGCAAAAAATGAAAACAAACAATTTTGCATGTTGCCTGTTGTCACTGGTGACCGTTGACCAACATGTGCTGGTAGTCCAACCAGGAAGATTTCAGCCTGTCACACTACATGAAGTCCACTGCAAATTATTATCTAGTAGTATTTGTGTTCACCCTGGGAGCAGGACCTGGTTAGGAGTTAGTGTTTTGTTCATCGTTTTTATTGATGCTCATCACAAAAACAGTGACACTACGTGCAAAAACTCACATTAAGGTGTTATAAAAGCCAGAGAACAAATAGTAGGAAATCTTAGATTGCTAATGAGCTAATGAAATTGGATTATTTAATATCATTGAAAATTAGACTTTTATTTTCTTTAGTTTGGTTTAAGTCTTTATCCTAATGTCTTTTTTCTTTGTCTTCACTGCCCTTGATGTTAAGCTCATCAATGCTGTCTGATGTGGGAACATTAACTGTGTATGTAGCACTCATTTTTCATGATGTGAAAAAAGGGATTTTTTCTTTGTTGCTGTATAAAAAGATGTAATGATTGATTATCATGTTTACATATCCACAACTCTGTAAACGTCAACTGAATTTACTGGATGTTCAAGCTGGGTTTCCCAATTTTTATTTTATTTTTTAATAACGTCCTCACATCTTAGGACATACCATACAGCTGAAAGACACTCAACCCTTAATGCAGTAACCTCCCATGCAGTGACATATAGGAAAGATTGGTGTAAGCACTACCATGACACTAAGCATGTGTGCACTTTACATTGTGTTCTAATGCAGTGGTCCCCAACCACTGGCCCGGGGACCGGTACCGGTGCGTGGGTAAATTTGCGCCGGGCCGCAGAGAAAGTTTCCTTTTGGCCCCATCTGGCTTTTACCGCCACTTGATCCACACCCATATCAACAAAAGAACTGACCAATAGAATGGCTAGGATTCCATCATCAATAATGCAACTATATTTGATTAGGTGAAGACAACAACAATAAACTCAAAATGACACAGAGTCATTGATACAATTCTCTAATTTTGTATACCAAGGTCTGGTAGGAGAAAATTATAGGCTGGGTGCACCCTTGTTGTGTGCATGCACAGTTAATTCTGGTAGGAAGATTTTATAGGTAGGAAAATATTTCAGAACCCTGGAAATTACATTTTATTAAGGGGTATTTATCTGACACAACTTAACTACTGTTCCGTGAAAATAGTACAAGACATTTAACCAGTCTATGGCGCAAAAAAGGTTGGGGAACACTGTTCTAAAGCACCTTTTTTACTAACATACAAATTTGGTGTTTGGGAAACCTTATTTTGTTCCTTTTTTTAATTTCTCATATCCGTGAGTGTCAAAGGGAAAAGTGATCCACTGTCTGCTAAAACTACATTTCACATGGTTTGTTTCCAACATGGTGCCATACTCTAGGTCTAGATAGTGTATTAAGGAGACTAGTTTTTATTATATGTTTTCTTTTTTGTTAGCTCAGAAGCTGTGGACTCTTCTGTATCTCACTGATGAGAGACAAACAATGGGTCTGACTGTGGTGTTGCAGCCGCTAACATGTTCCAGACACATTGCCATACAGGAAGGAGATCGCGCACGACTCCTGCACAGTGTTTGCGTCACTTGAGGTGTAGCCTAACCAGAGATTGGAAGCAAAAATAATGCTTTTTTCTATTATTATTATTAACAACTTATTTATTTGCAGATGTATTTTTTAATTTATTTAACATGCAATTCAAATACCACAAACTGATGCTTTTTATTTTTCAAATGTTTATGTGGACTGGCTACGTTTAGATTTTAACTGTTAAAAGTTCTGTGTTATAGTGCAACATACAAAATAAATATTAGGTATCTGACTTTTTCTTGTTCTGAATTTTTTTTGTGCATGTTTGCCGGATTCCTGGGGTTATTCCTGATTGACAAAAGCCAGGAAAGTGTCTTTCCCACTTCCTCCACCGAGTCCAACAAGCAGCCGAGGACAGCTCTAGCAGCGTTTTTTTCTGTCCTTGTCAGTGCTTCCAGGTGGAGGGCATAGGCCAGGTCTGGAGTAAATATATGTCTATCTATCCAGATTATAAATTGTTCTGGAGTATTAGTCACACCAAATAAAAAAACTGCAAAATCAAGAAAAAAAAACACCATAATAAGTTGATCCAGACCATAATTTGCTCTGGAGTATAAGTCGCACCAGCAAAAATTGCACAATTAAAAATAAAAACAGTACCAACAGTGGCCTCTAGCGACTGGATAGACTCATAGACCAAACATGAATAATGCCCTTTTTTGTGCAAAGTTATTTTTGTTTAAGATGAATGACACACTTTCTTATAAATCTAACGATTTCCAACACTCTAAATGTTAATGAATTGATTTTATAATTTTTTTGGCGTTTGTAGCTCTATCTGTAGCACTGAATGTAACACATGTTCCCATGTGGATGGTTGTTGTTGCCACCCAGGTGTAAGATGAATTAGTTTAATACTGCAGACAAAATGAAGATGATGGAACCATGTGAAGATGGGGGCGGGGTCACTGTGATTAGCTGGAGTTGATCCGTTAGGAGCAGATGGTAAATGGTGGCTTACCTAGATGTGTTGATCCAGAGCTGCAGTACTTTGAGTCCATGCTGCATGGACAACGGAGGACGGTTGGTTAGATTGGACGAAAGAGAGGGACAATTGATGAACTTCCTGACCCCAGGGATCCTGCAGGTACATACAATTTGACTTTGTACAGTATTCAAGTCACTTAGAGCTGAAATCACTGTAAATCATTTGGGTTTCTGAGAGAGATACCTTGTTTATAACCTCTTTAAATCTCCTTTCCAGATGAAACTACAACAGAGCACGACAACATGTTGCTAAAAGACGTTTTCGTCGCTGCGTTTCCGCTGCTGCTGCTCTACGTCCAGTGTCTGCATGGCTCGGCTCTGCCCGCTGTGTCATCCTACGAGTTCACCGCTTACAGGATGCAGCAGTACAACTTGGGCCCAAAAAAATATGGTAAATATAAAGACTTAAAGGATCTAGAAATGCATTCCTGCAGCCCCGTCAATGTGAGGATCTGAAAGACGATGAACATTTTGTCATAAACTTGCAAAACTGTTATTCTTCTGTGGATCAGGTGTCCTCTCTCACTGCATCCATCAATCTCCTCCGTGGCCTTCCTTTATGTCCCTAACCTGGTAGCTCCGAACATTAAATATGTTTTTACAGAGGGCCAATAAAATCAGTGGTGGGCCGTCAGGGGAAGCAAAGCCTTCTCTGTGGGCCTAAACATACTCAGAAAAAACAATTTATTCATAAATATTTTTGAATAAAAGTGTAGTCTTTTTTAGTATTAAGAGTCTTTACATTTGTTGGATAAAAACTATCCAATCGTATTTCAGCTAGCTACTGTTGTCAGGTTCTGTGAAATCTGCCAGAACCTTCAACATCAAAAGTGAAGGCCCTCCCTGTAAGTGAATGGACACAGCCAGTTCAGTTTACAGCACTCAGACTGAGATTGCGACCTCAGGGCCTTCTAGCTGGCCCTACATAGAAGGCTCTCCCGGGAATCTGACTATGTCTCATCTGGCTGATTTTAAAAATGATATGTCAAAAGTGTCAGGTGTCACTTTTATGAGGCGTATTAATTTGACGTCAAAAAACTATGACATCACTGAAGGCCTATTGTTGAAATGCAGGCCCGCCACTGATATATATTTAGACATGGCCCGGGATGGTTCAGTTAACTGTCCCTGAAGACTGCTGCGACTTCTTACGGCTCCGTCTGCAGAGCTGTGAATGTATGAGACACCGGAAGATGAATGAGTGAATAAACCTGTACCATTTAAACTGGCTTTATTGTTAAAGAGCTGCATTTGTGCAGCAGCTGCGCAAGCAATAAATATATAGAGTGTGTATAAAACACCAGGGACAGGAGACATTTTTCTGCCGACTATGGACTTACTGCGCGTGATGCTCTGCAGCAAACGCCTCTGTCCTTCAGGCCAAGACTCTGTAGCATTTATTTATTTTATATTAAAAATGTTTTTAAGGGATTATGCAAGAGATTCAATGAGGGTTGATGTTCTTTTAAGGTTGACATGGATGGACAGGATCAGGAATGAAGTGATTAGAGGACCAACACACGCAGGAAGGTTTGGAGAAAAAGCTACAGAAGCCAGATTGAGATGGTTTGGACATGTTCAGAGGAAGGACAGTGGCTGAAATGATAGAAGACTAATTTTAGAGATGGAGCTACCAGGTTGAAGACAAAGAGGATGACGGATGCAGTGAGAGAGGACATTGAGGTGGAAATTGTCGACTCACTCGGGCAACCCCTGAGAAAAAAGGGACAAGCCAATGGGGGACGAAGGAGAGGTTTAATCCCACAATTGTTGTTGTTGTTGTTTTTGTCCTATCAGTGTCCTTGTCAGCCTTAATGTAACAACTGTGTCTCTGTATGATGGGGAGATTTGATGGACAGGAGAAGTCAGGATACTTCTACTTCTAATGTGTATATTGTTAGTTGGGTTCATGGCAGGGGTCTCAAACTCGCGGCCCGTGGGCCATTTGTGGCCCATGGAATGATATTTTGCGGCCCCAACTTGATGTGAAAGTTGATTTTATAATAATTCTCTAGATTTGTTCTCCACATTTTAAGGCAAATCCTATAGTTCTCCAAACTTTGATCCACAGACTCCTTCTGGTTCAGTGTTGTATTACACAGAATATATGGGAAACTGATTTTTTATTACATTTTTTCTTTTGTATTGAACACTGAAAACTGATGCGGCCCTTCGTTGAAAGGATAGTGTGGGTGGGGACCCCTGGTTTATGGTCTCTCGCTTGTTGACACCATTTTGGTTTAATTCAGTTCATTACAAACACATTTTTTTCAATTCAGATTTAAATCCAAAGGGACATTGCTAATTAATTATTAGCAACAATTTTGTTCTCATAAAGTTCACATAAAATCCTGTGGTATCTTTAACAATTTCATAGAGTTATTCCTTTTGGAAGTGTTGATTGTTCCTCGGACTTCCAGGTTGCCGTGGAGCCATTGTCGTGGCCGAGGCCAGATCAGCTGAAGAACCAGTGCTGACCCGGCGGTGCGTTGTTATGAAACTGTCGGACTTCACCACAGAAAAACACCTGGAGGCACAAAAACAAAATGCAGCAGCCGTACTCATCTTGGTTCCGAGGAACATCTCCAGTGTCCCACAGGACGTTGTGCAGGTAACAGGTGTATAAATATTTTTTGTTTCTAATCTCAAACGTAGAATAAATTCTCTGCTACATTATATGATAATGTCTGTTTCTCTATTGCTGTTTTCTCAGTCCTTTATGGCGAGCGAGCAGAGCAGCCTCTTGAAGGAGACCCTCATGCCTGTGTATGCAGCACTCGAGGATGAACAGCTGCTTTATATGTATGAGGAGGTCAGGCAGGCTGCAGCCTCTCGTACCTCATCCATAATAATAAGAGGTAGAGAAGACAGTGAAGAGCATATGCGTGTGTGCGTGTCAAAAACAATAGAGATTTTCTTTTAATAATAAAAAAAAAGACTGTAGATGAAAAAGATGTGGTGAAGAACTTTTTTTTTTTCAGTTCTCCGAAGTATGATCACAGCCACAGCCTTTCAGATCTTCGTCAGCAACAACTCCCCCATCAAGAGCACCACTGACACCACTTTAGTGACGTTGGAGGTGAGTGTAGAAGCCGATGACATCACTTTGTGATCATTGATCAGTTTGGCGTCGTGTCATTTCCGACTTGTTCTTCAGGGAGTCCTCCCCGGAGCTGGAGACGATGTTCCCACGATCGTCATCACCGCCCATTACGATTCATATGGCCTGGCCCCAGTAAGTGTCAGTTAACAACAACCATAAACATGTGTATAATAACAGTGGTCTAGTCCAGTGTTCCCCACGGACCGGTTAAATGTCTCATACTAATTTCCCAGACCGCTCATTAAGTTGTGGCAGATCAATACACCCTAATAACATTTAATTTCCAGTGTGTTCCACTGAAATATTTTCCCACCTATAAATTCTTCCTACCCGAATTAACTGTGCATGGACACAAGGGTTTCTCAAATGCACACAGTCTATAACTTTCTGTTGCCAGATCAAAAGTTAGAATCTTGTATCATTTTGGGTTTATTGTTGTTGTCTTCAAACTGAAAGTTATCTAAAGAAGCTTATTAAGATAACTAGGTTAAGGTAACTTGGTCGTCAAGTGTCTCCTAGAACAGTCTTCCTCAATCTTTTTAGCGCTTCACACCGGTTAAATGTCTCGTACTATTTTCACGGACCGATCATTAAGTTGCGGCAGATAAAAAAACCCTTAATAAAATGAAATTTACAATGTTTTTAAATATTTTTCTATCTATAAATTCTTCCTACCCGAATTAACTGTGCATGGCCACAGTTAATTCGGCCTATAATTTTCTGCTACCAGACTACTATAAAAAGTTAGAAACTTGTATCAATGACTGTCAATTTCAGTTTATTGATCTTGTCTTCACTCAGAAAATATTTTCTAATCAAATATAGTAACATTAGTCCAGTTACATGATGATGGAAACCTAGCCATTCAATCGTTACATTTTTTTGTTGATACGGTAATGAATCAAGTGTAAGTAATAGCCAGACGGGGCCAAAAGGTAACATTATTTCTCTGCAACCCGACACCAATTCACCCACATACCGGTATCGGTCTCCGCCCCAGTGGTTGAGGCCCACTAATCTAGTCTGCTCTACTGCTTTCCCCCTAGTGGTTGTCCTATGGAGCTGCTGTCTCTTATACACATCTGATAAGGCAGGACAAAACTGAAAAATGTTGCTGCAGGGGGATCCATGCGCTGATTAGGCCGGCGTTCGATTCCTGTGAGTGCCGATTTATCAGTGTCCACTAGAATCCCCCTACCGCCAAGTTCCTGCTGAGATGCCCTGAGCATGGTATCGTCCCTACACACTGCTCCCCGGGCGCTCATTAGCTGCCCACTGCTACCTTTGATGACAGGTTAAATGCAGAGGCCAAATTTTGTTGTGTGCTGTGGTGTGAATCACAATGACAAAAAAAAAAGGGATTTAATCTTTAATATTAACCAATTCGATGCAGTTTGATCCGATTCGTTTCAGTTCGATAAAGAAATTGACAACTTTATTCAAGTGCTTCATGTTACTTAGAAGAAAAAGATCAAAAACATGAACTAAATTTCCAAATAGTACGCATTTGTTTATTTAGTGTCCAACAGACAATACACCATTCTTCTTGTAAAAAAAAAAAAAAAATTGACGTCCAGACCTTTGATTTTAAATGAGAAACACTGTTAAGTGTGTCTGTATTGTCTGCCAGGTAGTGAACTCCAATCACACCAGCCAATGTCACAGTTCATATAAGTTAAATAATACAAAAGATACAACACATAGTCAAAATTTAAATGCTTCCAGTAGCCGTCAGTAGGTGTATGAGGCTATGATTTGGGTCATCCTACTGCTGGTCCTCCTAGTCCTGCTTATCCTAGTTCTGCCATCGACCCATCCATCAGCAACAGGAATATAATAGAGAAACAAACAAAAATGGTAGTTTATAAAGTTGAAAAGCAGTTTACCTACCACAATTAACCTGTTATTCTTTTATTTGGGATTTTTTTTTGTTTTTTTTTTTTCATAGTTTAGCACAAACTTGGAGTTTTGAAATCCTGGTAATTCTATAGTAAAATATCCCCCAGAGCTGCTGAGACCACCGCTGCTCCCTGATTCAGACACCAGGATGATTTGTCTTAGTGAGTAAATGCCCAAAAGTTTGGGAATCAATGTTCTTTGAACCCATATCAGTTTTCATAGCCAAACAAATACTTATACTAATGATCATGATCTTGGCTAGTGCAGTAAGAGTATATCATAACACTGCCAATTTTACTGGCAAATTTAATTCAATTTTGATCATCTATCCTTAAAACAGCCTCTTTCTGCCACTCCCCTCGCAGTAACTGTTATCGACCAATATCTGACAATGACAGATATTAGCCTAACCCTCCCAGACACCCCGCCCTGCCAAAAATGTATTTGGATCTACACGATTTAAGGCCTACGGTTTGAGTCCACTGCCAGGTCACCACTGAGGTGCTCTGACCATAGAAGTGTAGGAAGTCTCACAGAATGGAGCAGTGTGATTTGGGTGGCAGTGGTTGAGACGATTACGCTCTGTGAGCACAGATTCTAACCTGACCCAGGTCTGCTAGGCCACCACTGCCGTCCTCTTATTGTCTAGTGTACTCTGGATTGTGGGTAGGTCTCAATTGTTTTTTTTTTCTGTGGTTGTATAGAGGGTTGTGTTGTGTGTGTGTGTTGGCGCATGTTTTTTTTTTTTTTTTTTTTTCGTTTGGTTTTTCCCACAGCCGCGCTGAGATGAAATAATGAGCTGCACACCTGCCAGCGATCGTCTCATCAAGCTGAGAGGATATTTAAGATGCCAGTTGCCAGCGAACTAAAGCCAGAGCGTTGATGTCTTTGGAGTGGTAACTTCTCAGTGCTTTTTCCATGTTGCCTGGCAATTGCAGTGTTTGCGTTATATGTTTACAGGTTTGTGTGTTTTGGGGGCTCACATGGATTTCCAATGTGGCCCAGGACCTTTTCAATTCAGTTTATGTAAAAGTATGTTTTTTACTTATTTTAGTTTGTCCAGAAAATCTGTGTGCAGTCAACATTGATCTTTATTTTTACAAGTTCTGCTATTGATATGATAGCTGAGAAGACCACCTTCTTCTTGGCATATTCAATCTGGTTATTTTCATTTATTATATTTTTTTGGGGACCATTAATAAAGCACCAATGCCTGAAGTTTGTGCTTCTATTTTACTGGATTATCTTAGTACGGTGGCAGTGGTGGCCTAGTGGTCAAGGAAGCGGACTTGGGTCTACAAGGTCCCCGGTTCGAGTCCACCAACTGCCAGGTTGCCACTGAGGTGCTCTGAGCATAGCACCGTCCCAACCCACATCACTTCTTGTGGGCTCACCACCCACAGGAAGGCTCACAACAGGGTGCAATGTGATTTGGGTGGTGCCAGCTGCCCCTGATGCCACCCCTGCGACCCGGCAACGGACAAGCAGAAGAAGATGAATGAATGAATGAATGAATATCTTAGTACAGACAATGTCTATTTTATCATTAAAAAAATATAGGTATAGTTTTACCTTGACATATTTGGACACTGCTACAAACCTTGATACATTGTATTATTCTGCCCAATAGCCCAGGATCCTCCTGATTTTTTTTTTTTTTTTTGGCTAAAAGGGAAATTGTCAAGGGCCAAAAAAGTTAAACGAAAAGAAATTAAGAATTCTGACATTTCTATTGTTTACTGTCTTTGATTACTTTTCCAAAAAGCCACGCTGGCATCAATGTTAAGATCATCCCAATGCTGCTCTTCATTAATGCATCACTCTGTGAAGGGGAAG
>JAFBJS010001527.1:3318-71369 GCA_016785265.1 Paraplagusia blochii
CCTTATATACACTATATATATATTAGGGGTGTGCAAATTAATTGTTTTGGATCGGTTTGGATCGAACTGCACCGAATCGGATCGAACCGGAACGATCGTTTAATATTTTTTTATGAATCGTTCCTGAATCGTATCGTAGCCTGTGAATCGAGATATGAATCGGATCGTTATGTGAGTGAATCGTCACACCCCTAATAAATATAAATATATATATTGGGTCCACTAATATATGCCCCTGTCACCCAGTAACAGATAACACCAGTCCACGTCACACTTGATCTTGTCTCACTCTACGTCCCCTTGTCCGTCTCATCTCTGGAGGTCTGTAATCAGAGTGACATCATTATTATAGATGATTACAGTTGTTAATGGTAACATCAACTCTTTAGTTCAACCATTTCTGGAGGCAATTGTTTGAATTTGGATTTTGAAAAACACACTCCAAAAAGAGCAAAATAAAATAATCTTTGACTAATATGTCTGTTTGTGGAAGACAGCTGATTAATCAGCCACTAGTAACCACTCAACTAGTTAACCAGTCTATAGTTAATAAAATGTTAGTAATATTCATACCACATTTTCACGTTATTTAACGATACTATCTTATTTTATGATACTATATACTATATATATATATGTAACGTATACGTATCATAAAATAACTGATATGTATCATGAAATAAGGCGATGCTATCACGAAATAACATAAAACTTATCACAAAATAATGCGATACGTATCACAAAATAATGTGATATATATCCAGAAATAACTTGATACTACCACAAAATAACGTGATATGTATCACAAAATAGCGTGGTACTATCACGAAATTACGTGATGCTTTTACAAAATAACGTGATAAGTATCCCGAAACCATGTGATACTACCACAAAATAACGTGATATGTATCACAAAATAGCGTGATACTATCACGAAATTACGTGATGCTTTTACAAAATAACGTGATAAGTATCCCGAAACCATGTGATGCTATCACAAAATAACGTGATACTATTGCGAAATAACGTGGTACATATCATGAAATAACGTGATACATATCATGAAATAACCTGATACTATTGCGATATAATGTAATACGTATCACCAAATAGGCAGTTGTGGCCCAGTGGTTAGGGAAGTGGACGAGGGTTTCAGGTTCGAATCTACTAGCTGCTAGGTTGCCACTGAGGTGCTATGAGCATCGCGCTGTTCCGACCCCCATAACTTCTTGTGGGCTCACCACCCACAGAAAGGATCACAATATGGTACACTGTGATTTGGGTGGTGCCAGCTGTTCCTGGCAACCGGCAACGGACAAGCAGAAGAAGATGAATGAAGGTATCACCAAATAATGTGATACTATCACAAAAAATCTTGATACGTATCACGAAATCAGGCGCTGCTTTCAATAAATAACGTGACGCTAACATGAAATAACATGAAACTTATCACAAAAAACGTGATACTGAGCCCATTTTTTTTGTTCGCAGCAATAGGCTTCCGTACATCAGGTTACATCAGCCAAAACACCGTCATTAACAGGGATCCTAACCAAGGATTCTCCATCGTTAATGATTGACCCAGAATGTTGTGCTGAGTCTCCCATCACATCATCATCACGGTGGTAATCACCTGCATTAGGAACTGTCAATATTGACTTCTTGGCTGTCATTGGACCCTAACTGCCGTAAAGTGGGAGTCAAGCAGGACTTGGACGAGTTGTAAAGACCCAAACAGCTGTCTGACATGGGACAAATCACTCAGTACCAGCTAATTAGCTGTGATGCTGAGGGAAGGTCAAGTCAATCATGGGCTCAGATCATATAATCACAGGAGGTTCCTCCTGGTGATGTGATTGTTACTGACGGGCCGTAAAGATCTCACGGCCTTTCAAAAATGGTCATCGTGGGGAAGACCGGAAACTGAAGTGATCCTCACCGTTTCTCATCGTCTCGTGGCTTCTCCTACTAATGTTAACTACTATTCACCTATCTAGTAAATATATATTTCTGCAAACACACACTAACACTATTCTTTCTCTATATTTTCAACATTTAGTTAAATTGTGTCAAACTCGAGGCTCGGGGGCCAAATGCAGCCCACGGAATCATTTTATATGGTCCGTGGAAGCTTTTAAAACATTTCTAATATCCATGCTTAAGTTTATTTTATTTTATTTTTTTTCCACGGGCCCGTCAAGGAAACTGTATTGTTGATATTACCCCTGTTAAAAATTGATTTGACACCACTGCTTTAATTTATATC
Source organism: Paraplagusia blochii (assembly GCA_016785265.1). NCBI lineage: Eukaryota > Metazoa > Chordata > Actinopteri > Pleuronectiformes > Cynoglossidae > Paraplagusia > Paraplagusia blochii. The sequence continues at coordinate 5,585 of JAFBJS010001527.1, forward strand.
CAAAATTTTTTATGTTTTTTTTTTGTTCTTTCTGTTCAATGTATATCCAGTTTTATGCATATTTTGGCAATTATCATCATTTCTATTTTGACCAAACCAGACCCATATTTTCTCCAATTATTACATCACCTTATTTTTTTTTTAACATTTCTTAACACGTTTTTTTTATCTTATTTAAATTTTTTTTGCCTATTTTTTGATTTGAGCTAATCAGGGATGATCAATAATATTACGGTACGATCCGCTCGATATTTTTTATATTATATTTTATTATGATATCATTTAGATAAATATTCTGTAAGATTAATAATCTGATAACCCAATACTTTTTGCTTGTTTTTGCCAAATTTGTTGAAATCACACAAAGGGTTCGATGACATTTACCTCAGTCTTGGGGACAAACGGTGGCACATATTGATATTGATCGACATTGGAGAATTACAGGTTTGGACAAAAATCCAGTATTGGAAATATTGTATACATATACATTTATTTATATTTCTATTGAAAGTTTTTACTCTACTACTGATCTTATTTTTGTCTTTTTTTTTGGCAAAATGTATACGACAACAAGTCGTATACATTTTAATGTTTGATGTTTTAATTATGTGCAATTGTTCCATGAAGCTGCTCCCTGATTGTTGTTGTTTAATGACGACTCAACAGTTGACGTTAACCACTCAAAGAATGGAACCTAGTGTGTGTGTGTGTGTGTGTGTGTGATTGAAGAGGTGAGAGAGAAAGAAAGAGGTAGAGAGAGGAAGAGAAGAGTGATAGGCTGATCTCAGCCAGTGGGAGGTGGAGAGACGTTTGACACTGACGAACTGTAATGCACAACATATATATAAAACCAGGGGAATCCAGGCAGCAGCTCCATGACTGTCTCACTGCTCCTCAGCCTCCAGTAAACAGACAGAGAGACAGAGAGACAGACAGGAAAAGAGTCGCAGGAGAAACCAGTCCAGGGAAACTCAGGGAAAGAAAGATGAGAGCTGTGGTGTTGGTGCCTCTGCTCCTGTGTGCAGTGATGTCTGTGGACCAGGTCCGAGCAGAGGTGAAGGCGGTGAAGCTGTGCGGTCGAGAGTTCCTGAGGGCGGTGGTGTACACCTGTGGAGGCTCCCGCTGGAGGAGGTTCCTGACAGAGTCCGACATGGATGGTAGGAAAAAATAAAAAATTCTAACTATTTTAATACATTGTCCATATATATATATATATATATATATATACAGTATATCAATATTGTATACAAGTAAAAAGAAATAATTATGATTATGTGTCTTTTCCACATTTCTTATATATAATATGAATACTAATATCTATTTTTAACTGAATTACAATATATGTAGGATATTGTATAACAAATATTAGATATAAGAATAATATGAAAAAGTAAAAATATTGTATATATATATACTTTAATATTGATATAAACACATATTAATGTCGTTTTAACAGTTGTAAACACAAAATTGGCATTTTTAAGACAATGCAAAAAATATTTTAATATACTGTGCATATTAGTAATGTATATGAGAATATATTAGACATCTAGGATGCAGTTAGGCCAAGATTGAATATGTAATAAAGTGTTTATATGCATAATGTTTTTTTTTTTTTACAAATAATAGGTTTTTTACAAATTTGTAAAGTATTAGTAAAAATTAACTCGATCTTTTGGAAAGTGTTTGTTCGCCTTTTTGACAACATTTAGATGCAGTTGTCATTCAGACCCACGATGCATCTGTAAAGTGAATAATTATCCTACACTGTGTCACATGACCACAGTTGGAGCAGAGAGGCATTGGTGCATCTTCTAGATGATCTCTAGAAGATCAGATTCTACACCCGTGTCCCTGCTGCAGGCCTCATTTAAAGGGTGTGTGGTGGGTGTGCAGACAGACAGGTGCCACATTGTCCTCCGTCAGGATCTAATCTACCAGAACCAGCAGATCATGATTGAACCCCAGAGAGCATTCCGTTCACCGAGCGGCATCTCCGTCCGTCACAGGCTGCGGGGAAACAAACTCAGTTAGCCTATCAGCGGTGCTGATTATAGGACTAAAGTGACACTGTTGAAGACAGATGGTGCTGTGATCATCAGTGCGCTCATTAGGGATTTCCTCATTTGATGAGAACATGGTTATGGAACCAGGACCAGGACTGGAGGTCTGACAGCAACTGAACCTCCACTGTCTGTAGGACAGAACTGAAGGAACCGTCACAGAAAACTACACCCGTTGTTATGACTACAGTGTCATGACAGTGTCCTTAAATATTGGGCAGTTTTCTAAGACTTATAAACTGAGGTCGAAAAGCGTCACTTCCCTATAACCGGGAATTGATCCCTACACTTGTCTTTCTGTGGTTGGGCAGACATGCCAATATTGGACAAATATTTAATTTCTAATTCTGATATCAACAAATACCTACAAAGGCCTGGCAATATTTATTTCGTGATCTGTACAAGTATGAGATTAATTAAATGAGCTACTCTGCTGCCCTCTAGTGACTGTAATTGGGTATCACAGCAAAAATGATTATCGTGGTCGGCCAACACAGACAGGAAGGTTTGGAGAAAAAGCTAGAGAGGCCAGATTGAGATGGTTTGGACATGTTCAGAGGAGGGACAGTGGATACATTGGTAGAAGAATGATCCTAGAGATGGAGCTACCAGGTAGAAAAAGGAGGAGATCGATGGATGTACAGAGGGAGGACATGGAGGTAGTTGGAGTCAGAGTAAAAAATATAATAGTGGACAGGGTGAGATGGAAATGTTGACTCGTTGTGGCAACCCCTGAAAAAGGGACAAGTTGAAAGGAGAAGACGAATAGCCTTCTGGTCTGATCATCAGTCTCAGTACATTTGGATGATAATGTTTTGCAGGTTCTTCTAATTTACTTTACGTAATAAAGAAGTCAAAATCTCAGCAGCCTGGAGGTTGAAGGGTTCAGTTCATACATAGAGTCTGAAATTAAATAACTGCTTGTAAAATACATTTAGTGAGAGAGACGTTAATGGAAACGTGGACAGATGTTTGATGAGGTTTTCCAACGTCTTTTGTCTTTCCAGCCCCCGCAGCAGTGGAGCCCAGCGCTTTGGAAAGTCTCAGCAGCAGCAGCAGCAGCAGCAGTCCAGGCTCCGGGATGACCAGGCGAGACATCAACAACATACTGACCACCATGTGCTGCCAGATGGGCTGTCGGAAGAGTGACCTCACCTTTCTCTGCTGAGAGCAGCCCCCCCGCCCCTTCTCTCACCCTCCAGGACCCCAGTGACTGTTTTCTCTGACCCTGACCCATCACACTGTCCACTTCAAGAACTTTACTGTATCTGCAAAAAAAATCTGTTTCCAAACAGGCTTCATATAATTAATCTGGATGTTTGACCGTCTTCTCAGTAAGGAGTGTGTGACTGTGTGTGTTTTCATCACTGCTTTCGTCAGTTTTGTAGAAATGGAGCTGTAACCTGTTGTTTTGCTGGTTTGGACAAATGAATGTACTAACACAGAATAAAGCCTCGTCTCAGTGATGTCTCACGATTGTCTCAAAACTGTCCAGAAATAAACACTGCCTATAGATTCATGCTGGTCCTGAATATTTATGACACGTTTCTACATAATTTCACCATTTTTTTAATACAAATATCACTTTGTTCTCTTTACTTTACTCCCTCACCGAGTAGAAATGAATAAAATAGTTGATGCAAAACAACAGTATACGAAATAATTTAATTTAATTTGTCAAATTAGATCATACATTCATTCATCTTTATCCATCAGCGAGTTGCAGGGGCGGGAGTCTCCACCACTGTGGTCTACATCACACTGCTCCATAATGTGAGCCTTCCTGTGGGTGGTGAACAACGAATAAAATTGACCAACTTAAAAAAAATAAAATAAACTTAAAGAAAAATATTAGCTATTTAACAAGATAAAAAATAATGTACCTTACAATTCATTGTCCAATAATATCATTTTCCCCGACCCACTTGGGGGCCGCCAGCCACCAGTTTCTGAGAAATACCAAGAACACTGCAAACACATGAAACCATTTTATCCACTTTTATTGGTTTTGGAAAGAAGCAAACTCAGTTTCTCAGCTGGTCTCAGCATTTTCATGTACTTTTACAAACAACCTGCACAACATACTGTATGTGTGTGTGTTTGTCTGAGGTCAACGATACACAACCAAAAACAAACACACTTCCTGCTCTGTTCTCAACATTAGCACAGCAAACAGACACGGTCACTGCAGCGCCATCTACCGCCCCTGACGCCTCGTGGGATACTGCATGCTGTGCATGCAATATTACAGTTGGACAACTCACCACAGAGATGGAGTGACTGTATAGTGTAATACGGTTGCATGTTCAATTTAAAGACATTAGGGGGAGCTAGTGAGGCAACTGTAGATACCACTGTAGCGACTGTTGTTGACATAAAAAAAAAAATCTTTATCAGCGGTGATAAATAAGCAGACGTTAAATGTCACAAGTCAATAATTAAAAAAAAAATTTTAGGTTTTATTTTGGAAATTTCTATAGGCAAATTGTGTGTCTTAGAGTCAATGATTTAGTGAGTGAACTGAGTGAACTGACTGTTTACGAATACACACACTCAAAATGTCAGGACAAATGTTCCGCAACATGGCTGCTTTGATTTGGTCACAAAATCAAATGTTTTATTTTTTTCCACTTTCTTACAGAAAGACAGTGTTTTCTGGACACTGATTGGTGAGAGAATTCTCTAGTCGATGACGGCAAACTCAAATTGGCTGAACATTAGCATCCTGTACAGTACATACATCTCTAACCAGACACAAACACACACACACACTTTGTTCTCCATGTTGAGTCAGAGCTCCAGGAAGTTCCACATCGTCAGCACAGTGTTTTTTTCACATTGGACAATATAATAGTCTTTCCACTTTTATCTCTTTTAAAAATATTCTTCTCTGAACCGTGACGCACAGCTGATCCACACAAAAATAAAAGCAAACAAAACAGTTTCGTGTTGAACGACCCTCAGCACACGACGTCATTCAACACACGACATCTCACAGAGACCATTATGATTATGCAAAATAAAGCTATCGGTTTCTCACAAGCGCAGTTGGGACGGTTATAACTATAGTTGGTAATGGGTCAAGGGAGGTGGGCGGGGCTTAAGGTTAACAAAGTCCAATCACGGTCATTTATCCTCACCACTACAGCTGGGATCAAAGATATTTCCTGTCAGAATACTGTAGAACAAGTTAGCCTAGAGAGAAACATGTTTGCTTTCCCGCCAAAATGATGATCGCTAAATGTAAAATGAAAAAAAAAAAAACTGCCAGTGAGTGGTAGTTTTAGCCTAGCATAAAGACTGGAGTCAGTGACGTTATGTAAGGAAAAGACTTTGATAAAAAAAAACACAAAAAAATTTAGGATTATTTAGAGATTTGCAATTTACTTGCTGTTTCTCTGCACGCAATTGTTCACTTTTACATCTAGGGGGAGCCCTCTTAACATCGACTGTGATTACACTACATTGGTGCAATATTTTATTTCTAATGAGAAAAAATGAACTAGAACAGCTGTATTTACTGTATTCTAAGTGGCTGATTGTGATACAATGCAGCTGCCGTTACATGCACTTATGAAATTATATTAAATTTGCATTCTCTAAAATTGATATTGTGCAGTTGTGGGGTCCAACTGGTATGACTAAGCAAAGCAAAAAACTGGTAACAATACTGCGAGTTTCTTCTGTGGCCCAAAGATACTGCACTGAGACTTTTCTATGTTTGTATTGATATATTAAAGAAAGGTTGCACATATTTTACACTTAAAACCTCAAGTTTTCGGCCATCGAAGAACTCCAGCCTGTCGCGTGCTACTGTTGCTTGACGCAAAAACTTGCAGAGTCATAGATTTTTGGAATGTTGTGTATAGAAAATAAGATTTAAAGTAGAAAAAGGACATTTTTTTTTTTACATTTTCTCGTCAGTCTTTATAATGGGCTAGAACTCACCACCTGCAGACAGCCAGTGTATCCAAACGGGGGACTATCGTTCCACCATGTTTTTTGAATGCACCGATGTTAGATTTATACTGAAATAAGATGAAAATCTAGAAATATTTCCAAAAATGTTGATTTTTATTCTTGCCGGAGGAACAGCTACAGCTACAGTAACACTGCTTTTACAAAGCATCATAACACAGCGTCGGATGATATTTACCGTTATCTTTTAAATATCCCCACACCCATATAGAGCTTGAATCTTCTGTTGCACTTGAGTTAAAAAATTATATCTGAAATAAATCCAAAATTATACCTTACACTGTACACAGGTTACCCAACTACACAGATAACAAAAGAGAGACAGAGAGAGAGAGAAGTTCAATATTTATACGCGTTTCTGAGTCATGTGATACCATTCAAATTCTATTCATATACAGAGTCACATGGTTTATACAACAAGTCGTCATTATTCAATAAATAAAAATAGAATGCTGTCATGTATCTGGAGTCTAACACTGCTGCTCTGGGAACAACAGAGAGGTCTATCTGACGATACGAGGAGAGAACACCAAACGCCCTTTAAGATATATATTATTGATTTAAAATGACACTTTGTACATTTTCTTTTGTTCAGACAGGAAGAGACAAAAAAAAAACAAACGCTTTCTTGGATTGAAACCAGTTCGTTGATTGATCATTGCAGCTGCCTAACTTGCCGAGTGCAGAAAATAAACGTTAAAGACTGTCTGATTAGTGCAGTTTATACATAAATAAGCGACGCCCACGTGTAACCCTGTTGTACCAGCAGCGGTGCGGTAAAATCTAATTCTTGATTTTGTGTTATCTCTGTACCACCAGGTTTATTTAATCAACAGAAAATGTCGCAGGATTGGAGGAAACTCTCCAGAAACCGAGGCTGTGAAAAAAAATACACAATGTGGTGTTTTGAGTGGGTTTGTTTCGGGTACAGATTGCCTAAAATATGGAGTCTACGTGTGGCCACCATCTGCGACATTTACGTGTCTCTGCTGTGGAGACCTTTCTGGACCAGGAACCACCAGGATAAACCCCTCCCCCTCTGTCCTGGTCAGGCAGCTGCAGTGAAACCCCTCAGAACAGAAACCCACCAGCACAGATGGACCGCAGGAGGACGGAGACTAATGGACAGACTCTAGAAGGAGAACCCTGCTGACCAACTGCAGCCAATGCAGACATTGTGAAATGAGTACAAATACAGTAATTACATGACCTTAAAACTGTTGCACAATGCTATAGGCTAGAAGTGGTACAATACTGCTGGGTGGGCTGCAGACCTGTTGTGTGGGTTTCGGAGGGGGTCAGCAGAGAATCTGGTGACGGTCTGTTCTCTGTCCATCCCTGCTCCTCTGCGCTGGTCTCCGTCCACTGCTGTAGTTGTTTTCTTTTTATTTTCCGACAGTGCTGATTTGATTAACGCAGGCTAGTTGTCAGCCAAGTACTTTCCTATGAGACGGACGAGGGACAGACATACATTAATTTCACCGCTGCTTTTTAGCAGAGCGTACTCACCATGGACTTCTCTTTTCACTTCCTATAAATGAGTCTGCTCCTTGGAAGTTCTCATGTTTGATCGTTTATATTTACAAGTTTAACCCGGATTTTCCAATCCCAATTTTCACTTCTTGACATTCTATTTTGGCAGACCAGTACCGCAATACATAATCAAGCCTATAGGGGGCAGGGATACACCTATGGCTGTTAGCCAGACAACCAGAAGATGATGGATAGGATGCTTAAAATGACATCAGCTCTAGTTTTCCAACAGTAATAAAGGATTTCTGTGTCATCCTGGTCAATTTGTCCAAAAACAGTTACTTTGAGGACAACTGGTCATAGCAGGTAACTTAAAGAAGTTTCACCTCTGATCCAAGACGTTAAAAAACTATTAGTCAAACTTTAAACCCATCCGGTGCCGGACCGACAAACTCACCTGCTGCAAATCTCTTCTTGATGAGAGAGAACCGGTATCCGGGCCCGGCCAGCTCGATGTCACAGCCTGACAGCGTGCTGCCCTCGCTGGTGAACTGCACCACCAGTGGAGCTGGTTTACTGGGACCCTCCGTCAGCTGGAAACGTGCTAACAAGGACCCAACACCTGAAAAGAAAAGATGGGTTTAGATTTTTATGTGTGGGATTTACGTTTAAGTTGAAAACCAAGGCAGTAAAATTCAATATTTAAGGATCACTTCTGGTTACAGAAAATAAGTTTGACGGCGTTGCTTGTTTTAAAGCGGAAAAAGAACACAGGTTTGAATGGAAAACGAATGTGAGGGACCACAGTAATCATTATTATTATTATTAAAAAAAGAAGAGTACAAACAGTAAAGTACGGAATGTAAAAGATAGTTGTGTATTCATGCATGGAATGTATGTGACATCTGAAACATCCTATTCTAATGTTCTATTACAACAATTAAATTGATTTAATAAGAAACCAGTTCATGAGCCGAGATTCTTATTACACCTGAATTTAGAGGAAATTCTGATTTATGATATTTCTTTTAATTCTTCTTTTTCTTTCGGCTTGTCTCTTTTTTCAGGGGTTGCCACAGCCAGTCAACAATTTCCATCTCACCCTTTTAGTATTTTCTGTACTTACCTACTATACCAATCATGTAATACTTTAAAAATGATAAGATATTGTTTTTTTTAATACATTCAAAGTGTTAAAGGCAGCTGTTAAAGGTACGCTCACCTCCATTGTCAGATTTCTGTGAGATGTCTGGAATCTTCCAGAGAATTCTCTTCTGCTCTGCGTTCCTGTTGTGAATTCAACATAAATATTAAAACAGTTCTGGTTCCTCACAAAGTGTGACTTTCTAATGTTATATTCTTTACGGTTGTCTTCAGTACCATGCAGCTGGTGGTAGAACCGCCTGGAGTTTGGACACTCCTCCGTCCACGGGCACCAGGAACTGGACATTGTGGAGGGCCATGGGCGTGGACATGGCGTTCCCGTTGTATTTGTAGTCTATTCTCAGGTCGGTGCTGGTGGACTCACATCTCCAGCTCACAGCCAGGTTCAGAGGCGTGGACTGGTGGCCCTGCGTCGATACCTACGCACACAGCAGGGAGGTCATGACCTTTAATAGGGCCGACAGTGAGAATTCCTGCAGTGGACAAAGAGAGTGCGGACGCAGACCTGATACTTCAGCATGTCCACGTTGTAGTACGTCGCCTGTGGTTTCTGTTCCGCCACCTTCTTTAAGTGGGATATAAGGTTTGGCATGTTCACCCAGAAGTCCTTGGAATCAGCCTTGGGTTGTGTGGTGGTGTCACTGGGGAGGAAATACAGAGAACAAAACTATTCAATAAGAGGTTGTTGTTGTTGTTGTTGTTGTTGTTGTGAAGCTCTGGTCACTGGCCGTTTGTCACACTGTGATGTGATCTCACTGTTCATTGCTCATCCTGGTTAGTCATCGTCTAACTCATAACACTTAACCTAACACTAAATAAATTAAGTAAAACAACCATATATTTTTCTCAACTGTGTTTATATAAATAAAAGTGCAATATTCTACTAGATGGCAGCAGGGGGCGATAAAAAAGATGATGAAACTGTTGAAAATATCTGTGTCTTTCTTCAATTCCTGACACTGTATAAGTGTTGTCTTCAACTAAACACACTTTAGAGATTTCATTCATATTAATACAGTATTTCATTACATAGAATATTGACACAGTATATGTAATGAAATACATTATTAACATGAATATTCTTCGTTTAAATAACTTTTATTGTGTAAAATCTCAGAGTGTTTAGTTGAAAACAACACTTACACATATATTGGCAGGAATTGAAGAAAGACACAGATTTCTTTTCAACAGCTTTGAGAATCTTTTTAATCGCCGCCTGCTGCTAGCAAATATTTTGCACTTTTATTAACTTTACGCTACTTATTTCTCTAATATATTGACAGTTAAAGAAATAAGTAACATCAGACCAGTTAGACTTTCAAGGCATAAAGGGGATAAACAGTGACTTCTGTAAAGAAATGTGAATTTTTAAGACAACAAGTTCAGTTGATAATGTTCTCAGGACCATGACAGTTGGTTATGGTATATTGTATGTCAAATTAAAAGACGATTTTATGGTCACTGTTTTCAAAGACTGTTATAATATTGTGACAAACAGCTGCAAATCTTATTGTGAGTTGTGTATAGATTGAAAAATAAAAACAACTCATTTAATATTTAACTACTGACAAAAGTGAAGTAATTTCCCAGCACAGTCTTTACCAGCACAGCAGCTGAGGGTTAGGCAGCACATGCTCCAGTCGGCTGTAGTTGGTTATGCTGAAGGTTAGCGTGGCGGGGGACGGGTTATTGGCAAAATGCCGAGTGATCCCCGCTGGAAACGACAAAACCATCTCACCTATGACTTTAACCACGCACCTGAGGAGGAGAAGACGTTCAGAGGAGGAAAAAGAAAAAGACCAGAATATTCTGACTGACTGAGTCTTAGACGCAGTCACATACTTGCTGGGGTCGGCTCCTCTGAAGAAGGCGTTGACCGTCTCTGTAAAGGCTGCGGCCACTGGTAGAGTGTCCTGGGCCCCCATGGTGAGAGGACTGGGACCCCTGGAGCAGCCTGGAGGTAAGGGTTCACATATTAGCTGGAGGATAGTCAACATAGTCACCAGTTAAAGTTTCTATGTCTGTCAGGAGGGGGCAGTACAAACCACACTGATAGAATTTGTGAACAAATTCATCGGAAAACTGAAACTGTCATTTTCTCATCCACGACTTGAACATTTGTTCAGGAAGAAGAGAAAAGACGTTCAGTGTTTCAGTGATTGTCAAACAAAAGTCACTGAACTCAAGCCAAAACACTGAAAACGGTTCTTCGCAAAGTCATTTTAAACATTTTTTTTAACAAATAACATCAATATAATAATGAATAAGAACAAGTTATAGGTTCTGTCGTCTTAAAGATTCTACCCTTTTTTTTTAACCAAGATCTTCTGATATTCTGATATAACACATGATATGTAAGGAGTCATGACTGTTAGTCAGGTGAGATGAAAAAAAGGAAAAAAGTTAAAAGATGTCAGATACTTCATTTCTCTCTGCTCACAGACTGCACAGCTACAAACTTTACAAACTTACTATTAACTTCATTAATTTTTTTTAACGCTGCGATTGATCTACGTCTGAGAAAGGACAGAAGACTCAGTGATGTGCATGCTAAGTCCACACAGGATGTTAAAGCTGAAATAGTCACACACCAGATCAAACAAGTTTGTCAGATGACGACCAAAGGAAAATTAGTCACAACAAAGACATCTGATGAAAACAAGAACAATGTCCATGACAGGCGCTGACAAATGACCAGAAGAGTAAAGGCAGAATGTGACGACACGGTGCAGCTGACGAGGGAGCTCAGCCAGGGGTTAGGGTGGTGTAGGTCAGGGTGATGGTGGGAAACTGTAAAGAAGAAAAGAAGGTGGAGGAGGAGAAGAAAAAGAGACGGGGTAAAGAGTGAGGGCAGGAGGCACGGGCTGGAGGGGCGGGGGTTGGCGTGAAGCCGGCACAAATAAGCCTCACAGTAGAAAAGGTGTGAGCTCGTGTTTTCACTGCATGCTCCCCTGGAAGAGAGAGGAAATACTCACCTTCAAATGTTAAATAAAACTTCCCTCTGTCAAACCATACAAGGGATGGCTGGTCATTCTCTGTGTGGGGGGAGGGGGTGAGACGGGTGAGGAGAGAAAGACCAGGAGGGAGGGAGGGATGACGGGGGGAGAGAGAAGGACAGGTAGCGTGAGTCTCACGTGGCAGGATTGTCACACGCCGCAGCGAGGTGGAACTGTGGAGGTGGCGGTGAACGGCAGCACAGGACATGTGACCACACGATAAAACTGTTTGGTTTTTTGTTGATTGATGCTGACATGTGTGCAACAGACAGACAGACAGACAGACAAAGAGACAGAGAAGCCGCTTCAAGGACTCTACGTCCAGGTGTTTTGCCGCTGGGAACGGTGCAGGAGAGAAAGTGAGAGGAAGAGGAGGTAGGAGAGTCTGAGAAGTGGTGCCGGGAGGAGAAGACTGGAAGCTGCAGACACTGCTCTGGTTGCAGCTCCTGCTGGCACTACACCTCCTGTACACTTGGAGTCCTACTGAGTTTACATTTCCCTTCAGGCCTCCTTGTTATATGTTACCGCAACATGGCTGAAAACGTACACCAGGGGGCAGCGTTGAGACCTTGAAAGGCAGATTCGGCCTCATCTACACACAAGGGTGATTTACGTTGTACATAGGCTCTGTAAGGTTTAATTAAACATAAAAGTTTTGTTTCGCTGCATAAAAAAATATTGTTTTATAAAAAAAAAAATTGAATCTATATTGTGTCAATGAGAATATTTACAGATTTTCCAAAAATATGGACATTTCAATCTCTTGTCCTGAGTGGTGATTATGGCTGACAGTAAATTAAATAATTAAGAAAGTGAAATAAATGATATTCTTTCATGTATGTTGGACATGAGGCAGCGTGTCCTGAAGCAGCAGTGGCCGAAACAACTGCCGGCTGTGTGGTTTGGTCGACTTCAAACACCTCTGATCTGATGTGAGCGGCTCTGATCTCACTGATGTGGTCATTTATATACGTGTGTGTGTGTGTGTGTTGCGATGTAGCCTCAGAGCTGAGAGGTGATCTGTGACTGACTGATGCACAAACACAACATCTGTGATCAGGAGGAGAACCCAAAATGTTGCAACGACGCCACATCTGCACAGTCGTAAAACAGAGAGAAAAAGTCTCACACTGTCAGCTGATGATGGAGGGTGGTGATTTTGTCTTAAAGAAAATTGCAAGGTATTGCATGTAGCTCGGAGGGTCGTGGGCTTCAATGGAACTGAATGAAATGTGTGGTGGGAAAATGACAACAATCAACCAAACACATTGGTTTAAAAGGAAAGAAAGAAAATGAAATACATGTCTTGGAAAGACTTCTGAAATACTGGTGTGTTTGATGATAAAATAGTAGCTCCAAACAGCATATTACACATACAATAATGTATGTATCTTGACAAAAATAAAAAAATATAATTTTTTATATATCTGGAATGTATAAAATAAGGAGTGAAAAAAGTCTCTGCTTATTATTCCCTTCAGCTCCTATTGTGAAGTGGACTCCAGCCTTAGACACTTAATTATACCAACCTCCTATAACCTTTCTCTGTGTAAATCTTTACTATACCTGTGAATGAATCAGAGTGTCTCTCAAATGTTGGCAGTTTGTCTACATAAACATCGTCTTCTGATGAGCCAATGAAAAAACACAAGACAAACAAAGCAAAAAAAAAAGGAAAAACAGATTTAAAACTAAGGAATTTTGAATTGAAAATCAGAAACGTGCCATGGCAGAGGGAGGGGACTGGTAAAATTAACTCAAATGAACAAACATGTGATTTTGTTAGAATCTACTGCAGCTTCAAACCTAATACTTCGGAATCACCTCGAACAGTTTCCCAACAAATTCCTAAACCTGAATATTTTCATTAGTTTCTCATATAAATAAGGATAAATCATAAAAATGTCATCACTAAAAAAAAAAGAGAGTAGAGGAAGCAAATGAAATGATTAAGCTCAGGTCAGCCAACACCGAAGCTGACACAAAGCATAGCTATGGCCGGCAAGACACACACCTGTTACAGACACACACAGCTCCTTGCCTACAGTCGGGGTGGTGGCAGCGCTCAGGGAGTTGGTGGAGGAGATGGAGGAGGTGCTCTCAGCTCGGGCCAGGGGAGCGATGGGAGGAGGACTGGCCGAGTGGATCGGTGGACTGAAAGGACGAGTCTTTAAAGAAAAAGAAAATAATAATAGTCCAGGTTAGAGGAGTCGGAAAAGAAAAAAGAACCTTATTGGACCTTAAGGTGATAACTTACAGCATCTCCAAGACTGGGTTTTCCAGGAGGAAGTTTGGGTCGTGAAGGAGGGCGAGGTGGAGGAGGTGGAGGTGTGGGGTTTACTGATGATGGAGTAGCAGGTCGCACTGGAGAGGAGGAGCCTGGAAGACAAAAAGATCAGACACACAAGGTGATATTAAATGTTTTTTTTTTGATAGAAGAAGACAGTTAGACAGACTGGTAGAGAGACTATTTACCACTACTCGTGCCTCCCACTGCAGAAGTTGGACCTGGTGATGACACCACTGTCCGGTAAGTGGGTGGAGGAGGTGGAGGAGGCGTGCTCCGGTTGCTCTGACTGGTATCTTTGGGCTGGGTGGGTTCGGTGTTCCTGTGCTGCTCATCCTCAGAAAGAGCGTGAGGCGGCATGAAGGTGCGTGCAATCTCCTCGGAGGAGGGACTCACTGCTGGAGGAGTGGCTGCTTTGGGAGCATTTGGTTGGGGTAAACTGGGAGGTGAGGTGGATGCAGGTGGAGAAGAAGCTGGAGGGGACGCCAGCTCTTGTGATGTTTGAAGAGGAGGAGAAGATATGTCTGTGAGAGTTTGGTCTTCATGTGTGGGAGCAGCTGAAGGTATGGGAGTTGCTGCAGGTTCTTCTGAGGGAAGTGGGGAGGTTGATGAAGGGGAAAGTGACCCCTGCTGTAGGGGGGGCGAGGCACGGACAAGGGGCGGTAGGTCCTCCTGATGAGGTGATGTAGGTAAAGGAGGGGCAGGAGACTCAGGTGGAGGTGGGGAGGCTGGTAATGGAGGTGCTGGTTCATCTGGAGGAGGTGGAGAGGAAGGGAGTGGAGGTGGAGCTTCGTCTGGTCGAGGCGACTGGTTTGAAGGCTCCTCGCTGAAACAGACCCACGCATCTCCGGTGTCTTCGCAGACTGAAACTGGATTTTGCTCTGGTCCAAAGATGTTGTCCAGGTCCGCTATGGAAGGTTTCCTGCTGTCTGCGTCTCCTGACACTGAGGAAGCAGCTCATGGTTCATTGTTCAGATATGACAAAATATATTTCACATTTAAGTCATGTTACCGTTACAGATTTGAAGCTGGAGCGGTGATTTATACACTAGTCTATATTTATAATCATGGTTCTTTTCATGTATATTAAATGTATATGTATATTAAAGCCGACCTGGATGCGGCCTTTACAGCTGTGTAATCCGACCCGCCAAACGTCTCCAAGTTCTATTATTGGTTTGTATTATTTTATTGCATGACTTTTACATTAACTTTACCTTAGTTTACACAATTGCTCCGTCCATCTGCTCAGACATGGCCCCTGTGCCAGGTTTTAGGACCGATTATGGCCCACAAGCCTTAGCCTGTATAAGTCATTTTTAGCAATGACCAAATAGCACAACCACCCATGTGACCAACCCATAAAAAAAATAGAAATCTTCTTCTTCTTCTCTCGGCTTATCTCGTTTTTCAGGGGTTGCCACAGCGAGTCAACAATTTCCATCTCACCCTGTCCTGCGCAACCTCAACTCCAACCACCTCCATGTCCTCCCTCACCGCATCCATAAATCTCCTCTTTGGCCTTCCTCTTCGTCTCTTACCTGGTAGCTCTATGTCTAGCATTCTTCTCCCAATATAACCACTGTCCCTCCTCTGAACATGTCCAAACCATCTTAATCTGTCTCCTCTAGCTTTTTCTCCAAACCTTCCTGTCTGTGTTGTCCCTCTAATCACCTCATTCCTGATCCTGTCCATTCTTGTCTCTCCTAAAGAGAATCTCAGCATCTTTAATTCTGCCACGTCCAGCTCTACCTCCTGTCTTCTATCTATTCCTAGTGTCTCTAATCCATCCATCATGGCTGGTCTCACAACTATCCTGTAAACCTTCACCTTAGCTGACTCTCTTCTATCACAAATCACTCCAGAGACCATTCTCCAGTTGTTCCATCCATTAAAAAGACAGAAATATAAAATTAAATTTCATACCAGCATCATCAACAGCAGTGGGAGAAGTAGCAGGAACAATCTTAGGTGGAAGTGGAGGAGGAGCTGCAACGATGAAGAAGAGACGTCATTATTACCCTGTTAGTAGTCTCTGCACATGTGATATGATCGTTACAGCACAAGGTTTATGTGAAAAGTAAATCATTTTATCTTTTCACATCAACAACCTCTGCTGGGCAACACGGGGCAGTCACATCAAATGAAATCAACAATCAAAATAATGGAGGACGGAGGGAGTGAAGGGTCTTCCCAAGAATCACCCACCATGCAGCACTGCTACATTCACCACCATGCCAACACAGGGAGGAGGGTGGATGCAGAATGAGAGTCATAGTATTCCATGTCTCCCATTGGATGACAGCTGACACCTGACGCCAGATCATGTGATCAGAAAGGGATGCGGGCTGGCAGCAGGAATAATGTTCATGAAGTGAACTGATGGGTCAGTGCAATCATTCCAGGGAGCGAAGGGAGGTCGGGCACAGCCATGCCGGGGTGAAATAATAACTTACTTCCTGTGGGGAAGGACATTGGCAAAGAGGATTCTGGCCCCGACAGAGTAGAACCCCAGATATCAGAGTCTGACAGAACCACTAAATTTAGGAGGGGAGAGAACAGGCTTTAGAAGGAAGGCCTGCAGAAGACCCGAGTAAGGTTGGTCCTTAGTGGGTGTGTTGGGTTGGATTGGTTTTTGTTTTTTTTTTCTTGTAACTTTGCCTCTTCATCTCTCACTCTCTCTTCCCCTATGTCAAACTTAAGCTTTTCTTTAATGTTTAAGACAGTGTGAGTTAATACTAAAGAGGAAATGTTTTTCTTGTTATTAATCGGTGAAGAATAACCCCTCCCCCCACTGCTGCATCACTGGCTCTGAGACAAAATAAAAGGATAAGTGTGTGGCAGCAGAGACTGTGCATGAACAAGCTGCAGCGCGCACAAGAACGTGACCTCGGACGACCAGTTTCAACTTTGACCGGAGCAAATACCGTTGGAGTGGATATACAAGTGCGATGAGCCTGAGGGAGAAACAATGGTGTTAGGAAAGTAGGTGAGAGGGAGGGGGCAGGGGGGAAAGTCTCTGCAGCGGCTGGGTGGAACTGGCAGTCGGAGTGAGACAATAGGTGTGTGTTCACGCTGCTGTGTGGCTGGTGTATGAGGACAGAAATATTTGGTTAGAAGAACAAAAACTGAGCCATTCTGTACATCTGGACACACCGACTTTAAATGAAAGAGACAAAAGAGGAAGACTACCTTCGGCTTTCTGTTCAGTTCCAAAAGTGGTTTCTAAAGGAGGTCCAAACAAGTCCGTGGTGTTTTCGGGGACTGGTGTTTGTTCCCTGTTTCACCAAGAGAAAGAACAATAAGGGGAACTTGTTAAAGGTGTTCCTGTGCTGCACACTGTGGAGTGACGTGATGCAGAATCTCAGTATTATATTTACTTTAACTAAGGGTAAATCCCACGTTCAGTAAAAAAAAAACAAAAACTCTAAAATACAACTAAATATTATAGGCAGCATGTTGTAAGTTTAGCTGACTGAAATGCAGCCCCAAACCATGACGCAGCCTTAAAGAAGGCCTCAAACAGATACTGGTTCACTTCTGCTTCAGTCTTTGTTTAGATGAAGATGTCAAACTGAATATAAATGTCATACTGGAACTGAATTTGGAATTTTTCTAATTTCACAAACAATTGTCTGTAATATCATGATGTGGTGGAAAAACCCTTGGACTTCTGGACATGAAAAGGGAATTAAGAAATAACTGTTAACTTCATTTAAAAAATGTGATCTTCCTTAGAAAATGTAACTAACTATATATGTCATTTTCAGTATATTTTTGTAGATCAGCTCATTTACACCTGTCTTATATCACATACCTTGGTGGCTGTGGTGCCGGAGGTGGTGGGGGGGCCACAGCTGTAGGAACAGTGACGACGACACGTCTAGGTCTGACGATGTCCTCACCTGTAGCTACAAGTCACATCGACTCTGGTATCATTGACTGTGGTTTACAGAAACCTAAAGAAACTTTCAGACGTCGACCGGAGCTGATACTTACTGGATGTGTTCCTTTTCAAACCCTGTGATGAGAGAGAAAGGACAGGGACAGGTCAAAACACAGACATGAGGACGTTTTCAATATTGACAGGGAAATGAGTGATAGTGAAACATTGGACAGTGAACAACTGCTAGATTTTAGGTCTGGAAATCTAACCACATATTATATTAGTTGCAGAGTAAACATCTACAGACCGTCTCCTTGTCCTGCTCTCTTTCATCAATTGGACTTATTACGTATTAAATAATTGAACACTGCACTATAGAGCACAGGTGTCAAACTCTGGCCCAGGGGCCAACTCTGGACCGTGAGTAAATGCAAACTATAGTTGGCCCACCAGTATGTAGACCTTATTTAATGTCAGAATTTGTTATAGAAATAAAACATGCTTTTTTATAGCACATACATTTTGTTCTGTAAATAAAAAATGTACATTAAAAGAGACAGAAAAAGAAAAAAAAATTGTAAATTTTTTTCTCCTGATAACATAAAGCTTTGGCTGTTCCAGATTAATTTTGTCCATAAGAAAAAAAACAATATTTAATATCTGGAGAGAAGGGATAACATTCACATTTACTAAATATTAATTGAGTTTTGCCAGCGACTTCATGCTGAAATTGAGTTGGACACCCTTGCGACTGTTGTCTTAAAATTAGCTTTAATAAAAAGATAAAACAAATCAAATATGTTGTGTGGTCAATGTCAACAGGCCATAAACAGAAATGTCTCCTGGCAACAGCCTACAGCTGTCAGAATTTAAGTGACTGTGGGGGCAATGTTTTGTGTACGTGACGACAAAAAGTTCCCAACATGTTTGTGGAGTCAGTCTTAGGGGCTGAGGAGGAGTGATGACAGAGGGCAGAACGGTGGAGGAGAAGAGACAATTATGTTTTAACAACTCTAAACATTACCCTGTGAACCCAAACACCCCTGTGTGTGAGCATTTATAATAATCTACCATGACTTTGAGAAAAACAAGAGGTGAGATAGTGTCAAGACAGAGGGAGAGAGTGGAAAGAAAGGGATGCACTGATTTCTCAGTCATGATACCGATGCCTGGGGCGTGAGAATCAGTTCTGACTCAATATTGATCCAATAAAATACCAAAGCATACTTTCTTAGCGGTTAAATTTGTAGATTATAGCGCAGATATGTGACATTAACTTGAAATCTTTGCATCACATGAAAACAGAAGAGGAAAAGACAAGACAATGACTCCCTTCAGTCTCTCCTCCTCATCAGTGTTTGCTATCTATGTTAGATGTATGGAAACTAAAGTATATTTTCCCACTGATTCTAGACCAAAAGTTCTGTATTTGTACAACTGGACACACGAGAAGGTCACTTGAAAATACACAGTGAAAATAGAAAAGCTAATTCGGAGGTGATGATGTTGTCTGAAATGCCACGAGGGTGGAGGAAGAAGTAGAGGAGGAGGAAGAGGAGGAGCAGGATGAAAACACTTACCGGGCTACGTCTCTGTGACCAGCAAAAAGGAAGAGAGAAGAGACACCTGGTCAGAGAGTGACAAATCAGTAAAGCACACATCGTACTGGGGCAGGGGGCGTATTATAAGACTTTTTAGGTTATCACCATACAGTACACCCTAATTTTACCCATCAACAGCGTCTTTGCATAAAACTGTAATTTTTGTCACCAAACCCTTCTGACAAAGAATGTTATCAGTTAAGCTCAGTTTATTAGGCTAAAGGCTTCATACATTGGGTCAGAAATTAAATGTTTGGGGAAAAAAACCCCACAAAAGTTTATATCGGACAACCCTACAACTGTTTCTTTACACTGTTGTCACATAACATTTATTATTAATTTTTATTCTATGTTGACCTCAATTGACATACAGTTCCTTTCATTTTATCATGTGCATTACCTTGAAGTGGAATTTTACCAGGAAAGTGTAGACTAAAAAAGACACAGAACTACAGACCTCAGAAACTCGTGCTGTAAACTCAAGACCACAGCTCTTCACAGGAAGCCAAAGTTTAAATGAATGAACGTCAATGGAAAAATCATTGACAAAAGTTCAACACTCTCCTTCCGCAAATCACAAGTGAGACAATTTCTTACGGGATGAAATTTTTATCATTACTTCGCTGACCTTTTTATCAGATGTATTACCTGTGGTCATTGAGGGAGAGGGAAAAATGTCAAAGCTGTAAACTCCCAAACCAATTAAAGTAAGATTAAAAACCCAGCCAGTGGAAAAAAGTACATACACTAGGTAACTCGGAAAACAAATAAGCTTTCTGTGCTTTTTTTTTAATGCTGAGTAGCAACACAGCTCATGCATCTCTGCACAGTACGTTCACACAATGTAATACAATCACACCAGCACAGAACTCATACAATACTGGACCAACGAGATCCTGGGCAACAATAAAACCTTAGGTTATTGCAGACTGGGATTATATTCCTTCCCATATGTGTTTGAGTAACTGAGAGCAGGCATTTTAATCCATTACAACAAAGAGAAAACAGCAGTTGACAAAATCATGCAGAGCCGAGGCTTACCGGACTCCTCTACAGAGGTCAACGATGTCATTACAGGAAGCAGGAGGAGGTGTGAGGATGGACAAGAGAAGAAGACATGGAAGGACTAATTAGACAAGTCTAGAAGTTACACTACTACTGCTTAAACTTTTTTTTTTTAAAAAGTCAATGAAAAAAAGGAAAGTAAGACTTTTGTTATCCCTGGTATCAGGTTACAGTTATAAAAGCAGCGTTACAGTGTTTTCAAGTAAAGGTGACAACACATTATTTTCTGCACAACATCATTAAAAAAACTAAAGCAGCCATGATCTACCATTACTGACATGAGAACAACCTGGTACCTGATCTCTGCAGTGAAGTTACCGTGTCTGGACTGAATTATTAAGGAGAGAGGGTCAAATAACCATGGGCAATCCTACTGTGCAGCAGACAGACACGGGTTCATTCTGCCCACTTTCCTACCTGAATAATTCAGTGCAGACACACGGTGGAGGACACAGGGATTATGGTTAAGAACGTGTATCTGCCTCTCAGGTCCCAGCGCTTATTACAGACTGTCCATCAGAAACATGTGATTTGAACTCACACTCCTCGGCTGAGCTTCAGTCATGAGGCTCAAACACTACACTACAGTTTGGCAGTGGCACGGCCCTGGAGAGATGATCATAACCTGGGACATCTGCCTTGACTTCATTGAAGACTTTCTGAATTGAGGAGAATTTAGATCACTGGCAGCAATGCAACGCAAAAGAACTTTAGTATCCCTACATGGAACCATATAATATGCTGACACCACTGATGACAGGGACCTGCAGTGGGATTTTACTGTGATACCCAAACCATAACATACGGTGCGATTAAAACAAGACATTTCTGTTCTGTAGAGAATTTATAGGAGGGAGTAAACTTTCCTAGAGTTCCTAAAACATTCCAGGGAAGCAGAATGACAGTGGAAACCTGTTGTTTATACACAAATGGCCTTCCTGACAAAACAGAACCTTGGATTTGGGACCAAGTGTCACTGAACCGCAACATCAATTTGTAAACATCAACCATTTAAATCCAGCCATGACAGAGTAGCTTTGTTTTTCATACTTACCAAAGGAGACGGGGAAAGAGCGATGTTGCCTATGGAGGCTTTGAGCTCATCAACAGAGGGCGCCGTCACAACCTGATCAGCCGGTAGCGGCTTGATCTTGATTTTGAACTTTTTTCTTTGGTCCTCCTCTTCCTCGGATTCATCAGAGGAGAAGAAGTTGGACTTTTTGATGACATGTGGGGAAACTAGTCAAGGAAAGTATGTTCACGTTCTTGAACTGAATTTGTTAGCTAGGGATTCACTTTCATAACCCATTATTTATTCTATTCCTTCATTACCATATAAATAAAAGGTGTTGGTTCTCTACAGAAAACATTGTACAATAATATTACTAACTACTAATGTTGAATGACAAAATGTTTGCAATGACAGTGGTCCGGGTTGAGGACATTCTTCAACGTGGAGCAGTTGTAGTTTTTAGGATCCAGTCCTAACCTGCTGAGGAGCAAATTAAACTTCACGTTTTCTGAACACAAATAAACACTCTGAGGATATCTTCTTCACCCTCTTCATCAGGTCTGATGCTGTAGCCCTCATCGTCCACCTCAGGAGAGTTCTGCAACGGGAGAGAATCAGTTACTTTTGATAACAACAACAGTCATGCTGTTGGCAAGAAAACACATCACTGATGTGTTTTGGGAGGAAACAAACCGAGAAGTGAAGGAAAGACCAAAGTTTAATGAGATACAGTTCAAAGTGACCACAGCAAATGTTCCTCTACTAGAGCCAGAGAGGAAAGAAGTCGTCATGCTAATGTAAAGCTCTGTGTGGAGAATACTTTACAGCATATGATAACAGTTGGATACGTGGAGTTGATTCTGCTCTCCCTGACTGGATGTGCAGCATGGATTTTGAAGAAATACAGATGGATAGTTTAATCTAAATCACTGCAGATGAAATCACTGAAACTAGAGTTTTACAAACATGCTTGAATCACCAGGTCACACTTGTGTAGCTTCATCATTCTTACTCACATATCTCTCCCAGTCGATGTCTTCGTAGAAGCCATTCGGGGCCCCGTTGGTTTTCCTCTGAGACTAAGAGGAGACACAGAGTGTGATTAAAAAATAACACGTTAAGTTGTGGTCCAGTCTATTCCACATAACTGACAGGGCTGTTATCGAAAGGATCTTTACTTATCTACTGAAATTACTAGATTTTAGTTTTTCAGATAGCTAAATGTTTAGGAATTCTAAAACAGTGGATGATCGGTAGTTTGTTAAAAAGTGTGAGTGAGTTGAAACATGAGAGACACTAATGTATTCCTACAGTTTGCTTCGAAGGCCAGGAGATTTCTCAGTGGTGAGAAAAAGCTGTGGTTACATTTAAATTTCACTGTGGGTTATTCTCAGGCCAACAACTATATAAACAACATTGGCCTTACTGTAAAATTCATCTTAATAAGTAATTGGCTTAGACTATCAACAGCAGATAGCTGATCATTATCAGCAGCAAATGCAAATATTGTTTACTATAAGAATAGTAATAGTAATAGTAAGACTTTTTCCAGGTTATTTTCTGGGTAGTAAAACTAATTTCCTGTAATCATTACTTCAGAATTAAACCTAGTCCTGACTATTAATAATCTTCTTTTTTTCCATTACTTTGCTTCTATCCTCAAAGGTGCAGTGAAAGGCTGCTAATGAAAACAGTGCTAACAGCAGCTCTGGCCAGTGATTCATTAGTTGAAGGATGTTTTGTGTCGTTTCTAACACATCTATGCTCTACACGCTACACTACTCTGTTACTACAGCATCTATGGACCAGATCCAGGCTCAATACCGGTTCAACCTCTTGGGTGTCCTGGTAGGTATGAGAGTACAAAAAAAAAAGAAAGTACATCATATACTCCATTCCCAAGTAATGATAGACCTCAAGACTGTAGGTTAAAAATAAGCAAAACTGGACGAATTAGAATTATATTTTGTGTAAACTTACGCCTCCTTCTCTCTCTGGGGAGCCCCTGTGGAAACACAGAAGAAAAAAAAAAAGATAAAACAGCTTCTGTTGATCTTCCAGGGTTTTGTCATAGTGTTAATTTATTGATTAAGACTAAAGTACTGACAGGAAAATAAGGTGAGAATTTCCTTGCAAAGACATTTACATTAGCACTTTCGTAGGTCAATTTTACTACTTAAGTGGAAAGATCCAGCAGAACAAACATTTGTGATTCAGCCTTTATTGCAAACCACATTAAACAATGTGGTGCTTATTCTTTTATTCATTTATGTTATATTTAAGGTAGCAGAAAACAATTCAGCCATACAAGATCTTAACTGCACCATAAATATGTACAAAATTTTATAGCAATTACCATGAAGACAAGGGACTCAAGAACATAATTTATGGAAGAAAAAAAAAAACAAAAACATATATTTAAAGATTTGGATACAAGTACAAAACAAAGGAAATGGAAACTTATACCAGGGGGTGGTATCAGCGATTCTTAAGCCATATGGGCCCTTAAAGGCCCAGTTGTAAATGGGAGACTGTATAAATTTACCAATCCCATGAATACATGTTACTGCAGTTAATTATAATTTATTCAAGTAACAAGTATTGTTCATTGTTGTGTAAAAAACACACTTATAATTTATAAGGGTTAGGAAACTCTATCACTAAGCTACATAGATAATAAAAAAGGATTTCTCCCGCGGGCCATAGAAAATGACTTGAAGGGCTGCATTGGGCCCACGAGCCACTGGTTTGACACATATGCTTAAGACAATGCAACAATAAAAATGAAACATCTTACAAATGCAGTCCACGGGTGTTCTGACTGGTTGACAACAGTGTATGGACTAGATATCTGATACTGGATGAATGCATGAATCTCCAGTAACTTCTGCACCATTCAACTCAGTATAGACAACATCAGTACATTTTGCTCACTTTGTTCTGCTGTAAAGTTGGGCATAGCTAAACCTTTTATTGGCAGATTCATGTGGTGTTGTTTACTTGTTAATAAAGAAATAAATACTACAATATGTTTTCACTGGAAGATACACATCAATAAGCTGAAGGAGAACTTACGTGGAATCATTGTCCTTCTCTTTCTTCCGTATCCCGAAGGCCTTCCTGGTACGTTTTTTCAATCCTAAAAAGGGGGAAAAAAAGAAGAAAAGAAGAGATGAACTGAGTGAAATGATTGGGTGGAAATTGTCTGACGGTGGGTGGTCAGTTGGCAACATTGTTTTTAATTATGGTACAGTATGTGTCATGGCCAAAGGTAATCACTGTCTCCTAGAACTAAAATGTGGACATGGAGAGATGGATGACCTCCAATTCCTCGAGGCCCCTTTTTGAGAAATAGAAAATTCATTAGGACTGAAAAAATCAATACACCGAGAATACAACGCAAAGAGCTTGGACAACACTCAGTTCACTGAACTGAGTGTGAATCACCAGGCTGAGCATAACAATGTTAATAGAACTTTCAACCCATGCAGCAGCGTGTGCAACACTTTACGTACAGTATGCTGTGCATTAGAGAGCAGCCAAAGAATGAAAATAGTAACCAGAGTCAAAGGATTCAAACACACAACCAATTGGGTTTTCTGGGAGTGCTATGTTACCTCTTTTTTTTCCTAGAAAAAAATCATTTTCACAAAAACTTTTAATTTGGTTGTATTAGGTTTTTTTTTTTATCCAGATTTCATCAAGATAAGGAAAAATCATTACATCAATCAATACATTATTATTACTTGTAAAGAAAAAGGGAAGAAAAACAAACAAACAAAAAAAAAAAATTTAATAAATAAATATTCATGCATGTATTTCTATTTATGGATTAAATCAACTAAATAAACTCAGAATTCATAAATAAGTTTAGAGGCCTCTCATAAAGGCAACTCTGTGTTTCCATGATTTCCCACCACAGCTAAAATTGAATTAGTGAGCTGTATCATTTTCATATCTACGTCTTACCCCAGATGAAAGCCCAGTTGTCCCCATCCATTTCTTCTCAGAAAATTCCTTCACTCTCATTCTTCACTCTGCTAGTGCGGCCATGAACTCTTCACAACTTATGAGTGACCTCTACTTTCCTCTCCGTCTCATGCCACATACAGATGCACACCGAGGCTGCGAGATGTAACCTGATGCTACAGTGCATTTATCAACACACGTGAAAAGACACACACAGCTCCCATAGTGTCAGGCAACACCACTGACTAATAAATTAAAGACAGTCGCCATAAACATCATCAAAGCAAAATAATTCTTGTCACATATAAATTGGAACAAGATGAAATTGAATGTTTCTTTGGAGATCCATTTTTTTTGCATTAGCCGAAACAGGAAATTCATCCTACAGAACCAGACTCACCAGAAATAACTGCCATTGATCCTGCAGAACTGTTTGGCCTTGTTGTTTTTAAATAGTTTATAAAGGATTACAGGAAACACTGTATATGACAAAAGTATTACACAAGCAATCAATATTAGTGCTATTCTAAATATGTTTCTCACAGGATGTTATATATCAGGGTTCTCAAACTTGCGGCCCGTGGGCAATTTGTTGCCAGTGGAGCAATATTTTGTGGCCTCCACCTTGATGTGGAAGTTGAATGTTAGATTTATGGAAGGATTCTACTACAAGTCAATGCTAACAAAAATATGGTTTCTTTGGATGCACTCAGTGGTAGACACTGCTGTGGATGAATGTCAGTATTACAAGACTTGTCTTAAGTGCTGTATTACAGTGAAAAACTTCTTTTTTCTTCTGTATTGAACATTAACTGCTAATGTGGCCCTTATTTGAGTTAGAGACCACTGTTATATATGTTGTCAAAAGCACCATTTATTGGCTAATCTTCAAAAGTTAGTGACTTCCTTTGACCTGCTTCCTGTCCAGCTAATAAGTTCTGGATGCATGTTGTTCATAAATCCAGCCACTGAAGAGAAGATCCTTCATCGACAGCCACGTTAGTCAGTTACTAAATGGAGTTCCACTGTGAGGAGGTTGTTTATCAAACTTGTCAGAGACAAATTTCTCTCAACAAAGAGAAATGTTTCTAATTAGGCTGTTTAAACATTGTATTTGAGGAACCTGTTATGTCTGTTTAAGGTATTGGGTAATAATGTATCTAAAATAGAAAAAAAAAGACTCAAAAGTACACTTAACAAAAAAGTCAGATAGATAGAATTTTATCTGGAATCCTTTTGGGTTATGAGTTGCAAATGAAACCAAAAAGACCAAACTGACTCTGTAAACACCTTTTCCCCACCCCCTTATTTTGGAGAAGAAGCTACCAGGTAGGAGAGAAAAAGAAGACTGATGGATGCAGTGAAGGAGGACATGGAGGTAGTTGGAGTTAGAATAGAAGATTCAGAGGACAGGGGGAGATGGAAAAGAATGATGGACAAGCCAAAAGAAAAAGAAAAAGAACCATTAAAAAAGGGTTAAAGAACATGGTGATGTATGTTAACAGTCAGGTTCAATTGATGGATGAAAGAAATAACCAGTTTGGGTGTATGGCACACAGCATTTACTGACTTAATAGGTTCCGTTTGGATGGATGCTAGCACAGATGCTAACATAATTAGCAGCCTGTTCTGAAGACACAGCCATGTAATACTGAGAAAAGCCCAAGAACATAAGGGAAAGCAGGACAGAGTCTTGGAAAAAAAACAAAAGTACTGTCACTAGCGGAACTTCCTCAATCCCTAAAATAGCTTATCCTTCAATCTTATAAAAAAAATTTGGGGCATTGAATATACTTTAGAGACCAGGATGGAGGGTAATTTTGTACAAGAAGACGTCTAACTTTAGAAAAGGTCCCGAGAAATAAAAACATTCACAGCAGGAGGAACACACACACTAGTGTGAGTGTGTGTTATTATAGCTCTGTGGGGTCCACAGATTTTTGTCTGATTTTCATCTGTCCATCACTAAAGCAAACATGAAGGGACTCAGGGCCGATCCTTGATGCAGTCCCATCTCCACCTTGAAGTCTTCTGTCCTCCCTAAAGCACACCTCACCACAGTTGTACCGTTCTCATACATATCCTGCGCCACTCTAACATACTTCTCTGCCACTCCTGACTTCTTCATACAAAACCACAATTTCTCCCTTGGCAATCACTACATGGAAACAGAATGTAGCTTAAATATAATATGTTAAAAAATGTCACTGTTCATAATTCAGAAATCACAATTTAATTTTTTTCAGTTTCTTCTCAAGGCATTAAGAAAAAAAAAACCCACAATGCACAAAAAAATACCTCATTTATCTATTACTCAAATCTCCTTTCCGGTCTAATGCTACTGATGTAAACGATAAATCCACATATTGGTAGATAAACATTTGTCCTTTCAGAAAACTGAATACTAATAATAATACTAATTTAACAACAATAATAATCTAAAAAACATGGTAACCATCTATCTGAAATTTAAACAATGATAAGAAGTATATTTACTCCAAATATTGCTGCTTATTAATATTAACATTTTTTATTTTTTATTACATATTTAAACTCTGTTGTATACATTTAGCTGAAGAGATATGATTGCACAAAAACTACAAACACAGCTGCACTGACAATTAGATTGTTTCAAGCAAAAGCAACCTTCCGTTTTTCATCTCGGGGGTGAAAAAGCAGAAGCTGAAGAGGCTCAAGCCAAACCAAACCAAGAAACACACACTAACACACACATCTAGTGCTACCGGCCACAGCACAGCACCAGGCTTAGACACTCCAGAGTTTGAATAGGAGAGCTGTGCTGCTGTGCATAATAAGTAGAAGCAAAGAGTCCAGAAGAATTGAAGGTTTTTGCTGTAATACGTAATATGCTAAAACACAAATAACCAGCAAGAACTGCCTTATCACCAACCATAACTTGATTATTCCATATATCAAATAAGATGACTAGTTCAGTTAGAAGAGTCAATGGCATATTAAGGTAAAGTTTTGTTTTTATTGAAGATGAGGTTTAGTGGGAGCTCAGCAGCAGACAGGAGAACCATACAGAGGGTCATAGATGCAGCTCAGAGTACAATCGGTTTCCTATGGTCTTCTTTAGAGGAGATTGCTAGCTCCAGAATTTTCGTCAAAGCTATGAACATCATAATAGACTGACACCACCAGCAAACCCTGTTTCAACTTATGCCCTACAGGTCCCTCAAAACCAAAACAGACTCAGATTCAGGAAGAGCTTTTCCCTAGAAGCTGTAACTACTGTAAACCCAGAGAGCATATCTAGATAACCCTTTTAATATAACTGGGCAATTTACCAAATTAAGTCACTATATCTCATATACTTTTATGATCCGTTTACCACTCTTATCATTTTAACACTGTTTACATATTTTTAGAATTATAACTTGAAGGTAAATCAATGTCTCTGTATCATTTATTTATTTACTTACTTATTAATGTGTTATACACCTTATGGGAATAGCACTTGTTGTATGTATGTGCAATTACAATAAAGGCATTCAATTCAATTCCAGATAAAGTGAAGTTGCTGCAGACGGTTCAAATTCTATATTCTTGGTTAAAGCTTTGTCAGCAATAAACTGTTTAATAAAGGTGAAAACTGCTTAGCCCACAACTAAGACTGCAGAATCTAATTCCCCTAAGTGACCACTGCCTCATAACAAACATGTCATACTATACTCTAACGGAAGATGGTACGGAAGTCTAAATATTGACTCATTTTGTTAAAGTAATGTTGACCCAAGCACAAGGAAATGGTATAAAGTGATAAGGTTGGGATAAAGACAAGGGGCAGGGACTGTTCTGGACAGGGGTAGCGTGGAAGATAGTCTATATAGTATATGCAGAGACTGTGTACACCAGCGGTCATGATGCAGAGAGACCAGCACTCTAGTGGTGCAGAGAGAAAGACATCTATGTCGTAAACAAGTGCTTTAAAAGACTCCACCGTCGAATGACTCATCCATCCTCACGACCCTGAGAGGAAGGTGTGTGTGTGAGGGGACAGGTGACAAAAGATTTACAGATAAAGATCAGCAGATACATGGGAAATGACATCACTGTGCTGCGATGATGCTCGCAAAATATGGGCGTGCATGCGCAGGTGCGTAACAGCGCAGTTCTGAGTTCAGTGCTGTGCTTCACAGATACTGAGGAAAAAAAGGACAGTGGGATTTTCTTTTGCAGAGAAATACCTATTTTTGGAAACTCATATTTCTGTCAGGCACCATTTCTTTTTCATGATTGGAAATCACCCAACAACACCCATCTGTCTGTTTTTTCCCTCTCTCAGTCAGAATTTAAAGCTTCTACATTTCCTATCTACTTGGCTGGAGAAACAAAGACCTCAGAGGGACAAAAACAAGAAGGAGAGCTAATTATCAGAACAAACTTAAAAAAACAGAACACACCAAACAGTTATAATCACATTCTCTATGCGTGTGTTTTGACACAACTGTGTCGTGCCAGTGAGACAGAGAAAAGACAGAGACATTGCCAGTTTGTGTCTGTGCCCGTTGATGCTAAATTGAAATATGTGACTGTACTGGCCAGGTGGCTCCATGGAGCAACATCAGCTGTAGAATGTTGTTTAGCAACGCACTCATAACACACACTCATGCACATACAGCTGAAGACCCTGGCATGTGTGTCTGTTTGCTGCGCAGATGCAGCCATAGAAAATTAAAAGCTGTGAAAAAAAAAAAGAGAGAGATGTGTCACCGAGTGACGTAATCCAGAGCTCACTGAAATGGGTCAGGGCCAGAATCCATGGAATACCAGGGTGCAGGCAATTGGTGCAGAGACCAACAAAAGACATTTGTGACAGTCAAGATTATGTTTCCTGAACCCATCTGTAATCGCCTGCATTTCAGCCTCCTATCTAATTTCCCATGTAATTCCTAATCATTATGTGTAATGGAATATGATGTATTTTATATCAGGTTAATTTGCTTTTCATTGACATCCAAAAAAAAAAAAAAGGGCCCAAAAACGAAAGCACCCTATACAAGTATTTCAGATGAAAACAAGCCATTTTAGTGAACCTGACTAAGCTGTGGAAGTGACTAACCAACAGCATTATTCTTCAACTCCTTTTACCCCATTTGTCTATAAACAGACTGGTCCCCATGGTTTCCGTCCTTGGCCTTTGAACAGCATCCACACCAATGACTGGCTGGAAAATGGCCCTGCTGTGGTCCAACAGAGAGACTTCCCATGGACAATAATATGGACTTGATCCACAAATGCAAAGTGAAGGTGCAGTTTCTGTTCTTCTCACACAACACTTAAAGTCCCGTGTCTCTCTACAGCCTCTGCTCTCCTGTTATTATCTTAAAGTCTGTGAGTCCCATGAAGGCAGATGGTCAATATTTATATCCTGCCAGGGAATGATATTTGTTCTAAGGAGTGTTGGTTAATATGTGCCTCCTAGTTTAGAAAGAAATCTGTCTGTGTTTAACCTCGGCTGTCTCACTCTTTAGGAGGACATCTAGCATAGTCAGGTAAAGAAGTGGTCCCCAACCACTGGGCCAGGGACCAATACCGGTCCGTGAGTGAATTGCTGCTAGGCTGCAGAGAAATAATGTTTTCTTAGGCCCCATCTTATAATAATGATAGTAATGACTTTGTTTTATGTAGCGCCTTTCAAGTAACTTGTCTGTAATCTGGTTATTACTTACACTTGATCCATACCCATATCAACAAAAGAACTTAAGAATAGAATGGCTAGGATTCCATCATCAATAATGCAACTATATTTGATTAGGAAATATTTTCTCAGTGAAGACAACAACAATAAACTCAAAATGACACAGAGTCATTGATACAAATCATTGATACAAGCATTAAGTCATAGGCTGTGTGTACGTGAGAAATCCCTGTGAGCATGCACAGTTAATTCGGGTAGGAAGATTTTATAGGTAGGAAAATATTTCAGAACACCGGAAATTTTATTTTATTAAAGAGTATTTACCTGCCACAACTTAAATTGTGCAGGACATTTACCTGGTCCATGGCGAAAGGTTGGGGAAGACTGAATTAAATGATTATTAGATACACAGTACAGTACAGGATGTTACAAATCTAACATACATACAAACTCCTGCTCAACCTCACAGAATCATAGCAAGAAGACAACAAGGTGCATGCTGCAGTTCACAGCCACTGCCATCTGGCTCACTGATAAAGCTGTGGAGTGATCCAACAAACAGATCGTGAGAGCAGCAGTCCACCTGTAGAAGTCAGTCATTTTTCTGTTCCAAAACAGAAAGAAAACACAAACTGCACTGGGACACACAACTGGTCAATGTCAATGTCAAATCTCAGCTGTCAAGGGTTTTGTATGATGTTGATTGAAAAGACATGAGCTACAGCCCTACAAAAATGGACATTAATGTTGTTGACAGCAGATGCATAATGCCTGCATAGTCCAATAACTTGACTGAGATGAACATGAAGTACTTTATGACTAAAAGTTTTACTTTATTTTCCAGTCTTTAAGTCATACTTGAGTCACACCAAGTCAGAAACCAAGCCAAAGGGTGAAAATGCAACTTATACTCTGGTAAGTAAAATGAAATAAATACGGGTCACTTTGTTCTTAAAATATAAAACAATATTATATGCTGTTACACATTTGGACACACTATTTTTAACTTTAGTGAACAGTCTCTAAAACCCTTTAAAGGTGACGCTAAAAGAAAAATCTAAATATGTAGAAAAATCAATTAAAAACAGCCCTGGTGCTATTGGATATGTCATCAATCTAATAATGAGAGTCTAAAAGATGAAGGTTGAAATAGTATCTACCGTAGAGCATGTGACCACATGTCACTTTGTGTATTACTGCCTGTTTTTCAAGGATAAAGCTCTTTAAGTGATTAAGCTGCTGGCCAGACAACAACATAGAACTAACGTCCAGAGCTGAGAAGGACTGTCTGTCCACAGGAACATGGAGGTTTCACATTTTGGTACAAACAACCTTTGTAACAGACAGTGTGATAGGGATAGGATTAAAAATCCAGCCAAATCAATGAGTGAAACTGTACATGGTTGTTAGGACTTAATCATTTAATATCTACAGTCTCTTAACAAGTGGACATGCATGTGTCCATCCAGAAGACGGTCTGACTATGAAGGTACTGTAGAAGAATGGAACTTAAGATTAACTGTTAAGATAGTGTTTCAACTACAGTGTTCAGCAACAGAGGAGGAGGATAAAGAAAAGATGGAAATGGTGCGTGGTGATACAACAACATGGACACAAGCAGGCGCACACAAACTTACACAAAACCCACATTTGATGAGTCACTGGAGAACCCATTTTCTAAAGTAACCAATAACCAAAAGATACCAAGAAAAAATCACAACATATAAATGGACACCATGGTGTTAATTGAGATAATTATTTTCCCTTGGTTGTCATCATCAATTAGGCCAAAAACATTTTTTTCTCCTGGTCAAGCTGTGGTAAGGGAATCAGGCTTGTGATAAGGAGGTTGTTGGTGAAAAACCTAGGGCCATGGCATCAATCAAAAAAAGCTTCCCCACAAAACATCAGTGTTGGGACTAACACGTGACTTGTAATGCCGTTAAGTAACAAAACTACTTTTATCGGAAACTAATAACGTAACACGTTACTTCTCCCATTCAGTAACGCCGTTATTGTTACTGTGGTGTAAAGGGTCTGGTTACTCGTTACTATCTGTGGTCCAAATGGACGGTTTCTCACGGCCACGGAGAGAGGACTGTGCGTCAGCGGAGCCTGTCTGCTGCCTGTCAGTCATGAGTGAAAGACTGCCGTGCACACTAACTGAACCAATGCGTTGAAAAAGAGTGATGATTGGTTGACATAGGTTAACATTTCAGGCTAAGCCAATCAGAAAGAGACCTCTTCTTGCCTTATAACAGTCTCACACACCCACAAGCAAGACGACGACAAGTGGCAAGTTGGGGTTACAGTAAAGATGCCTGTCAAAATGTCTTAACATCTATTTTGTTTTATTGTTCCACTACATTTCATTCTGATAGTTGCTACAGAACACAACAATAAACTTTTTTAATGTGTTTTTAAAGTAACTAGTTATTTGTTACTTTTATAATTTAGTAACTAGTAATGTAACTAGTTACTCTTTCAGAGCAGTAACTAGTAAAGTAATACTGCAAAACATGCAATGATATCTGTACAGTGTGTACAAGGATGAATATAATACTGTGTACATTCTCATTTCATACCTATTGGAAAAGTGGCCAATAATATACTAATGACATTAATAATGGCACAATTACAACTCAAGTATTTCTGCAACAAGAATTTAGAGGTTTCCCCATTGTTGTTGTTGTTCTGCCCTGTCCTGTACTGTAGAGTCTCTTTGGATCTACAGTTTGCAAACCCATTGCAGTCTTTATTACCAACATTTAGAGCAGCCCAATCAATAACTGCCACAACCTGCAGCACAACTGGAAATGACAGAGGCAGGACAGCCAACAGGGCTAAATCTAAACAGACAAATAAAAGGCTGCTGCTCCCTATTGTGTCATAAAATCTGACAGATCAGCCCTGCAGAAACTACTTAGTGACAAGTTAGAACAACAAATCAGGGGTAAACAAAACAATGTTTATCTACAGGAAATATGGAGCTAGACCTCAGACAAGAAAAGTAGATTCCAACACGGGTGTCAGGGTATTGTTACATGTGACTGTCACTCATGCTGGGATATAAAGACATTCCGCGATACCGCATAGAGTGTACTGGGACACTGTTGGGACACAGGAAGTGCGGTTGTTTTTGCACTGTAAATTGTGTCAAAATACTAATGTTCCCACAAGGACAGGTTTTACCAGTAATCTATTTGAAGCCGTGCCACCCTCCACAGCTTACAGAGGGCAATCGTTTCTTCCAAAACAATGTGGCAACAAAAGAAAATTAACAATGCATTATTGACAACTTTCCTCCTCACCCCCTCACCATCCAACCCTGTCCTAGTAGTTCATTCATCGAGGAACGATATTCCCAAGTTGGCCCAAATTCCTGTGGATCACATCTCCCTACTGACTCCCTACAACCTACATGTAATCTCAGTTCCTGCTGGTTAAACTAGACCGCTGACTCCACCCATATCCAGTTCACACCCAGATTATAGGTTTCATCAGCTTTTGGCGAGGAAAGGAATGTCCAGGCTCTTGATGTTTTATTAACACACTGAAAACGACCTTCGCTGTGTCTTCATTCAGGAGTGCCACTGTTGAAGGCCTACAGGCTAAATAAAGAAACAACATTTGGGAAAAGAGTGGGGGGCAGAAAAAAAAGAGGGAGGGGATCTGAAGAAACCACAATGAGACACAAGTACTAAACCTATTTGAACTAAAAACACCATCCATTTTGGTGTCAAGCTAACGCCCATGTGCGTAACCTAAGCTTATAAAAACTATAGGTTAACTGAGGTTGCACACACAGGCTCTGACACATCCACTTGATTTCCTATGAACTGGACTACTGTGGAGGTTCAGAGTCTACATCACAAGTGTCAAACTCTGGCTCGAGGGGCCAAATCTGGCCTGCAGTGTAATTATTTTTACCAATAAAATCAAATGTGTACTATAGTTGGCCCACCAGTATGTAGACCTTACATACTCTCAGAATTTGTTAAATTGAAAATGCATGCTTTTTGAAGGATTAACATTGAAAATGATCTGTAAAGATTACAATGAGGACAGAATAAGAAACAAATACCACTGGTGTGTGAATTGTTTCTAATTCAGGTTTTTATGTGTTAATAACATAAAGCTTTGGCTGTTCCAGATTCAGTTTATCCACATGAAGAAACACTATGTTATATCCAGAGATAAGGAAAAACATTCACTTTTATAGTTAATTTCTCAATATATATTGAGTTTGGCCCGTGACTTCATGTAAGATTTAAATTCTGGACTACAGTGAAATTGAGTTTAACACCCCTGGTCTACATGAAGTATGAAAATTCATGACTTGTTTCAGAATTCGATTAGTTTTAAATGGAATTTTCTGAACGGGAAGCTCAGACTTAAAATTCGAGTGTCCAAAATCCAACAAAAAATAAATGACAAATTTATTCACTCATGGCTATGAGGAGAGTTCAGAGTTCTATTGATTTGCATTAGTTAGAAAGGGTTTGAACAGTGTTATTCACAATAGATACCAAACAGTATGACTCACTTCTGCCTTGTAAATAAATGATATTTTCTGTAAGCTTACACTAAAACCATAGGAACAAACTACAACTCCCACATTAAACACAATATCAGGTCAGACTGGGTGATTCGTTGAGGCTGGTTTTCACATTTCAGCTGTAATTGGTCCTAAACTCAGAACACAAAGAATACAGAGAGTGTTGTTCTTGGTTTTCACAGCCAAATATTACCTTACATCCTCTTTTCTGATCAGGGAATACAATTTGGGATTAATTTAATGGACACACATCTTGGGGGTTGCCAAAATGACGTAAAATTGTAGCTACAACCTTAACATGAAAAAGTAAACATTGAACATAATGAAATAATGAGAAAATGTCGAGACAGTGGTAAGTAAAATTCCTAACTTTCTCACAGCCTCCTTGAGAGGTGTCAACACGACAGGTGCTGTGCACCTTATAGTTTACTTTTCCCAAGAACCAGTTTTGTCTCCGCTGCAGTTTTCTCCATACCCTGCTCCTCTTCCACCTCCTTCCCTGCTGATAAGGTGAAAATCAATGGGCTCTCTCTTTTCTATGGACGGTCTGATGTCTGCTAATGAAATCTTATCTGCTGTGACTCATCCATCTGTGGCTGCCAGGGAGACGATGACCTGAACAACCAGGTCTTCAGCATCTTTAAGAGCATCTTATTTATATCCAACATACTTATTGGACACAGGGAGCCCTTGATGAAGTGAGATTTTTTTCTGTTCCATCTCAATCTGTCTTCTCTAGCTTTTTCTCCAAACCTTCCTGTCTGTGTTGTCCCTCTAATCACCTCATTCCTGATCCTGTCCATCCTTGTTTCTGCTAAAGAGAATCTCAGCATCTTTAACTCCTCCACCTCCAGCTCTTCTTCCTGTCTTCCGCCTATTCCTAGCGTCTCTAAACCAATTTTTTTTTACACTAGACTGCTTTTATACTGTTGTTTATCTTCTGCTCTTATAGTTGCATTTCTCAAATCAAACCAATTTCAAGCACAAACTGACCTCTCAAAATAAAAGTCAAGTCTTATTTCCTGCCGTTCTCTCAAACTCAACCTCCCAGTCCTCCCCACACAAGTACATGTCTCATCCAGAGCAGTTATCTATCCAAACACTGTTAATCTCTTCCACTAGTCATGTCGCTGAGTCACTCCAACCTACATTGATTGAAACTGACATCTCTATGCACTGTTGGCATAAGCACGAGCAAGGAGGTCTGGCTTTGCACAGCAAGTAGAGAAACATAGATAGTAAAATCCTAATCAATGTAATGCATTGAAAAAAAAAAAATAATAACACTTGCCAGGATCCAAGCTTGTATTTCATGTTATTTTTTTTATAACTTTACTTCTCTCCCTTCCACAGACGACTGGACTCAACTTTAGTTTCGCAACTAAACCTTAAAGTGAAACATTAATGACATCATGTCAGCCTGTAATTGTTGAAAATGAAAGAACCAAAGAAAAACACCTGGTTGCAGTTTTTCTAAATGCAACACCTGCAGCTAAAGGCAAAGCTGATCACTTTGTTCAACTTTGCTACAAAAACATAACCTAAATTAAATCAATATCAATGTAAGAGTAAATTATTTTTATAAACTAAGCATTGAAAAGGCAGACAGAGCCAAGCACAGAGCATCAGCCTGGAGGCTGAATACAGAATGCAGAGAAATTAATTAATATTATATGATCAAATAAATCCTTCCGCCGCGAGGGCTTTCCTGCCACCATGACGTTAACTCCTTTAACCACTTCAAAGCCGGTCCAGAGAAACAGAAAATTTGAAGGATGTCCATTTGGACAATGAGAGCATTAACACTGAGACTTGTTCACTTAAAAATGGACATAGGAAAAAAAAAACCTAAACACTAGATATACTAGATTTGTGACGGGCTATTTTGTGGTATTTTCAAAATGACAATATTTTCTTTTGAATAAACCCATATAACACATTGAAACTAAAGTAATCACTTAAGGAAACAGGTGAATTCCATCAAGAGACTACTTTATCTTCCTCCCGGCTGGCACTCCATTACACAAACTGTTTATCAGCATCTCAATCTCAGCCATTACATAAGCATGTGCATATGTGTGTGTGTGTGTGTGTGTGTGTCCCTGCTTTTACACTGTTGCGAGGACCACTTAAAATGTATGACAATAGTTAACAAGATTTAAAAAATAGATGTTGATTACTGACCAGTTTGGATCTCATCATAATTTTTAATCAAATTCTTCCAATTCACAGTTGTGTAATAGCTGAAGTGATAGCTAAAGACTGTTTAATGTCCAATAATGTCCAATAATAATTAGAATATCCATAACACTTATGGGCTGGGAGGACAAAAGTCAGTCTTGCCTTTTGCCTTGACACATTTTTATAAATTGTCTTAAAAGATTTATCAGGGGTGAGGATGGAGGCCATAGATGATCACTCAGGTTCTTCCCCATTATTCTCCTTAACAACTGTCATTTTATGGTTGTTGCTTTTACCCGTGGGTACAGTCATCTGGGAACCAGACAGGGTCTTTCCCAAAGTGTTTCCATAAAGCAGAAGGCAAAATGTTTGGCAAACCTGCCTTCGAGGCTCAGTTGGATTTCTTTTAAGTTGAACTTAAGTCAAAATGCCAAATCCAGAAAAACCACTTGCTAGCACTATCCTCTCCAGCCTGTCCCAGACTCACTTTGACCACATTTTTCCTCATCATTTTGTCCCATCAGCACTTGTGTTGAATTGTAAATAAACTGAAATGGCGAGCCTTAATTATTCAATCCACAAAGAAACATTTCCAAGACTTATGAATTGGAAGCACGTAATGGAGTGAGGAGAACCTTCTCTTCACTCCATTACATAGGATTGTTGATTCTAGCCTTGGCTGAATTTGCTTAGCCATAGAAACTTAAGCCATAAGGCTCCAAATGGGTTCCTTGTCATGTGAATATGGTAGAAAGTTAAGCTTGGCCACATCAAACTTTGACTTGACATCCCAATCTAGTCCTTGTCCTGATTCATTCAACACCTTATGTTTGTCTAAGCATTTTATCCAAATATTCAGGCATCTGTTGCTCTGCACTAACAGGAGTAACTTAATGCAGGGGTCCCCAACCACTGGGTTGGGGGCCGGTACCGGTTCGTGGATGATACCCATATCAACAAAAGAACTGACCAATAGAATGGCTAGGATTCCATCATCAATAATGCAACTATATTTGATTAGGAAATATTTTCTCAGCGAAAACAACAATAAACTCAAAGTTATAAATCCTGTGCCCATACACACTTAATTTGATTAGGAAGATTTTATAGGTACAACAATATTTCAGAACACTGGAATGTTAATTTTATTTTAAGAGGCGTCTGCCACAACTTCACGACCAGTCCGTGTAAATAGTACGAGACATTTAACCGGTCTGTGGTGCAAAAAAGGTTGGGGAACACTGACTTAATGCATTCCTAAACATTCAGATCCACGTTTAAACAACTCAGAATAATATAGCTGGGAAAATTAGGATTTTTTTCCCTTGTAACAGTGCAAGGGACCAGCGTTTTGTTTTTTAATCAGTCTCAATCAAAGATAGAACAGATAGTTAAAAAAAAATGTTGCAGACCATGATTTATGATATCAGACCAGCCAATCACAGCAAATGTCAACCAGACACAACATAACTATGTAGCCTATGTAGCTCAGCAACTGCACAGACATGTCAACCTCACAGGACAAAATGTATATCAACCTCCAGAAGTGAGACAGAGAGGC
The DNA here is from genome assembly GCA_016785265.1 of Paraplagusia blochii. Taxonomy (NCBI): domain Eukaryota; kingdom Metazoa; phylum Chordata; class Actinopteri; order Pleuronectiformes; family Cynoglossidae; genus Paraplagusia; species Paraplagusia blochii. The sequence continues at coordinate 45,044 of JAFBJS010001527.1, forward strand.
TCTTGGTCATTATGTTCTTTTTTTTCCTTTTTCTTTTTTTTTAACCAAGCTGACAGAAGACTTATGTTATCTATATGATTGATTGTTATCTAAAGTTTCTTGTTGTAACAGGTTAAGCCTTGACACAGCAGTAGTTGGTTGGGCAACTTTTCCTTAGATAATGTCAACTTTTTTAAAGGTTCAGCTCAACACAGATAATGGTGTTTGCAACCAACAAGCTTGTTGTCTGACCTGGTGTGAATCAATGAAGTTATGACTGCTCTTTGAATTATTGCAGTGTATTGCACTGCAGTCCAAGTGCTGTCTCTAGATGTCTCTTGACACCACTGGAACCTTCTCATGATATTTTCAATAAAATTCATATAAAAGGCAAGTTTTTTTTTACAAATTGACTAGCTCAGCACCTCAGCACAGATCTTTTCTGTCTTAAAGCCATGAGTTGAAACAGACAGAGATTCAGGGCCAAATATTTGTTTTTGTAATTGCATTATAGGAAAACCAATGTAATTATATTTTTATACGATAATTTAATCATTTGAAAAGTGTTCCCCCTTGGGTTTACCATAATGATGGTAATTGTAATTTTATCGTTTTGTATGAGGTTAGGTAACATTTAAAGAATGCAGTAGAACTCAAACGTACAGAATGGCCTCACGTCCTCTTTGCCCTCATCTCCACAGCATTCCAGTTAAAGACCTTATCTAGATTTCAGTCAAGACAAACTCTGCTGCGCCTCTACGACGACTTTGACTCTTACAGCTAGTAATGAGGATTAACAAGGCTAAATGTCTGTGAACATTACACGTAGCCACAGGAGTCTGCAGAGTTCACACCAGCCCACAGATTGTTGGACAGAGTCCACCAAGCCTTAAGACAACACGGTACACCCTGACTGACAGAATGTTAGTTTAGCTAAACTCATCTTTGTAACGACTCCAAGTTCACATCATCCTGTTAGTAAGGCTGCAGGAAATGCCAAAGGCCAATTATAATCATGGAGGGCTTCCCCAAGGGAGCGTGAACATGTTGTACAATCTGAAGGCAAGATTGAAAGATATTTTGTGCAGGAATATTTCAAACTGAAATCTAGGAGTAATTATGTCAAAAGCACTCACTCTGTATGATGTAAAGGGTGTGGTGCTTTGGATTTGGCTATGTTTTGTGTACATGTTGTAGGGCTACCACAGCAAGGCGATGTCAGATTGGATAAACAGGGTTGTGTCAGTGGATGAGGATAAAAAAAAAAAAGCAAAAGTCTGCAGAAGAGTTGGCCAAGTAGTTAAAGCACAGCAAAAAGACGTGCTTTATAGACAGCAGTATAATTAGCAAACAAAACCACAGTAAAACAGGAAGCAACACAATGTGTAACCAGTGCTCTTAGTGTTGGCCTCTAACAGGGCTGTTCTTGAAAACCCACTGGTGCAGTTTACATTGTTTTTAACCTAACCAGTCTGCAAACATGATGAGGTCACATCCTGACACTTTCAATTGTGTAAGTTGTTCTGCAGGGCCTATTGACCAACACTACACAATTTTAGATTATCTGCACTCGCCAAGAAAGAAAAAGGGTTCCAGTGATGAGTTAAAGCATTTAATGGCAGATTTAACACAGCTTATGCCTCAAAAATAAGAAAAATAAATAGAAGTAAAAAAATGTTTCCAAACTTTACAGTATTGAAAATATTAGGCGTTTCCTTACTAGGTTGTTTACTAACTTTACTGCCTCTGTGTCTGTGCAGACAGAATGCAGTTTATTAATTTCTGAACGTCAATGTCAAATTTTACGTCAACGTAAAAAGTTAAAAAACTTGTAAAAACTAGTGAAGAATAGTTTTATGGCCTTTATTTATTTACTGGAACGGTAATTTTACCTTAGTTATTTCATAGCAAATAGCCTTTTTATGGTAAACAATTTGCTTCTCCATACCTCTGTATGCTAACACCACATAAACGTATACAAAAACAAATTATTTTGTCATGTGTGCTAAAGTTATTTGGTCACATGGTCAAAACAACGACTCAAAATCTATGAAGATGTGCAAGAGTGTCAACTTATTGCAAGCTAACTTGCTGGTTCAAAACCTTTAAATCAAAAACCATCTTATATAATAACGGACAGGAAGAACACAAATCACAATGCTATAACAGCGCAGTCAGATGTATGTCTGGAAAGACGATCCATTCCTCTCCCAGGCATTCTAAAAATACACTGGTCCAACTATCTAAAATATTCCGTTCCCAGGAATTAACCATCCTTGAGGATGAATCAGCAAAAATCTGCTGCTGTTTTTTGCTTTACATATTAACAACATAATATGTGCAGTGTTGAAAAGAAACATTAGGTTAAAACTGTATTTATGTAACATAACGGGTGGATTAATTCAGTGGGTTTGCACCAATAGCTTGTGTCATATTGAGTCACCCCTTATGTGTCAGAGATATAACTGAAGTAATGGCAGCAGCTCTTAAACCCTGCGAGTAACCTGGGAGGACAGTCATGGTTGTATGGAGCTTTAAAAAGCAGAGCTAACAAGGATTACCATCCAATTATAACACCTGACTGTAATCCTCCCGTTACACAGTCAATGCTGAGCACACGCAGAGATTGAGGCAAAGTTACCTAACATTGTGGCTGTTGACGAAGTATCCGACAATGACATGAGGAACAACTTTTAAAGGATTTTTACAGGCTAAAATTTCCGTTTGTTTTTCTTTCTTGAATATAAAAAAAGAAAAAAAAATGCCTGCAAATCCACGATATTGTGGATGCATATCTGTAAAATCTGCATCAAATGGACCAAACCGCAAAAGGAAATGTCACTTCATTAAAAGGTTACTCTCTGTAACAGTTCTAGATATTGGTCAAGCTGTAAAAAAACATTTAACATAATATTAAGGGGTTAAGACATTTTTAGGTTATCATTACGGACAACAAATATCAAATGTTAAGAGTTGTTTTCTACAGAATTTATCACATTACTGAGATCACTTTTTGATTCAACATAACGCTATACATACCCTAAGTCCAACAACTAAGACACCTAAGAAATGCAAAAAAAAAATGAAGACAAATAATTGACAGCACCTTCTATTCCTTTGTGAATAAATGAAGAGCAAATTAAAACAGCAAGGACTGATTTCCTCAGTTTTATCTTTTTCGTCTGCACCAACTATTACATAATTCAGGCCTGAATCACAAAGGTCACATGGTGTTGCTCTGGTCTCATTGTCATATCAATACTTGTTAAATGTGTGATCCCAGGGTGAAGAGTAAGAAAAGAGAAACACCATGAAAGATGTAGATGAATGGATGGATGGATGAATGAATGGACGGATGCTATTTCGTGCCAGTTGCAGAGCTGTATGAGGATTCATCCCTCCATCCCTGGCCTTCCCCCGGTGATGTCATCAATTAAAGGGACACGACACTGAAACGTCAATTTTCATGTTTCGTCTCTACAGTCAAATACGGTTCAGATCGACGCCATGTGAGAGCCAAAAAGAATACAAAAACCCATCACGACAGTAGCTTAACTGGGAGGGAGATAATCGTGTGCGTGTACACATGTCTGTGTGTGTGTGTTTGAGAATGTGTTTCTGGGTGTATAATACAAAGACAATTTATACAAGTGAGCCAGCTGGGCTCATAAGCCCTCCTGCACAATAAATCCAAATAATCCTTTACGATGGGAAGCAGAAGTAGGGGGCTGAGGGTCCGGAGGGGACGGGGGGTGTTCGGAGACATATGCGCACACACTCACAAAAGGTACACATGGTTCAATTAGCCTCGCCATTGTGCCTCTGTGGACAGACATGCAGTGGCTGTGCCCTTTTCCTAGTAATAACACGCAAGTCCCTGGAATGTATGCAGTGAAAATAGCAGGGCTGAACCTGGCAGAGAGAGACAGACAGGGACATGTAGATGTCCATACTGTACATACAAACACACATGCTTTCCAGCCTAAAGTCCACCACAGGTCAAGCACTAAATAAAGCAATAAAAGGGAATTAAAGAGACTGGGCTTACCTTCCATCATCTTTGCAGATTTGCATTCCTCTATCTCCAAGGACCCTGGAGTGGAAGTAGGTAGTCAGGGGAAGGGGAGGTAGAGAAGAAGTCCCTGGTTACCACAGATACAGTAGATATGATAGGAGGCAGTGCAGCTGTGTGTTTGTGGAGAAGGGGTGGCTAACGCCCTGGCTAACGGTGCTGTACGATGCCTGTCATAAGCCCAGGAGGAAGAGATGAAGGGAGATAGAGATGGAGACAGAGAGAGATAAAGAGACAGAGAGAGAGAGAGAGAGAGGAGGGGGTGGAGGGCAGAGAGGAGAAAAGAGGAAGCAGAGGGAGGGTCCTGGCCTGGTTAGCTGCCGATCAGAGCCTTAAGCCATGGATGCTCCAACTGTGCTGCTGCTGCTGCGGCTGCAGCTCTAACCTACACATCCAGTCTAAAGATGCTGAGAGGTGGAGAACGACTGACTGGAGGAAGGAAGGAAGGAAGGAAGGAATAAATAAATAAATAAGTAGAGGAGGGAGGCAGGGTAGAGTGATGGAGGGAGGCGGGTTGGCTCCAACGGGGAGGGTGGGTTTTGTTTGCCCATGTGTGTGCATGTATGTTTAAGTGTGTGTGTGTGTGTGCGTGTGTGTTTGGGAAGGTTGGGTGGGGGTGGGGGGGTGTGGAGGGCGTTTGGCTGAGGTCACGAACGGCGTCAGCCAATCCCTGCCCGTCCTGCCGGAGTCACATGGCTCTTACAGCTTCAGTCTCCTGACAGTAATGTCCCAGCAGACCGCACAGCTCTGCCGTATTAGTGACCTCTTCTCATTTCCCTTCGACAAATAACTGTGCGATTGCACTCATTTACATGTGAACTCACACAGGCATAAACCAGCGCCAAGCTGACGAAAAGAATACACACACTCAACAAACATACACAAATACGTACACTCCCCCCACCCAGCCCGTCCCCCCTCTCCCTCTTTCTCCCTACCTTCTGTCAGTGCAGTGCTGCTGAGTCTAAACCGCCGGACATCAGTGACATTAATGAAACACGGGAGGAGAGAATGACGTGCAGGTGTGCGACAACACGTCAGAGCTCACGCCGACCGCCATCACACGCAAACACACACACACAAACACACGCCGTCCTCCACGTTCTCTGTCTCCTTACACAATGACTGTTCCTGCTGCTACGAACTGCTTGGCTGCGTCGGTTTGGTTATGTTTCGGTCGCGCTATCGTGTCTCCTCCTCTCAACACTCCGCCCTCCTCCTCCTCCTCCTCCTCCTCCACCTCTGCTTCTCCCAGCCTTGTTAAGATCCGTGTGTTTCCACTACAACCGTGAGTGGCATCGATCCGTAGACGTCACAGAGTTTGCGACACCGATAATTAGTTACTGTTTTAATCTAGCAATTAATCAAACTAAAGTTGTCACATGATATTGTTTAATTAAAAATAAAATTGAACTGAACATTTGGTTTTCTTCCACTGTTGCAAAATAGTTTTATTTAATTCAATTTGACTTGACGTTTGGCCAAACTTACTGAGCACAGAAAGAATAAATGTCCCACAGCTAAGACTGTGGAATAAAAAACTGATAAAAATGAAAAGAAAATGACTTCAGGTGAGGATAACACAATATCTGTAGGAATCATTAGTTGTTTTTCTTCTCCAATAAAAAACGCTTTATGTTTGGGTATTGATGCTTACCCAAAAAATGGTATGGGGGATAAATGGTTGTATACTAGAGAGAGACTCACTAGGTGGCAGCATTGCAGCTAATTTTAATGATCTCATACTCTATACACCCCTCCATTCAATTTTTTTGAGCAGGGGCAACAGACTCCACAACCACCACCAAAATCACAATTCACCGTAATGTTACTGCATGTGGTGAGCCCACAGGAAGCTAACCATTCCCAACTGGAATTTAAACTTGCACAGAAGGTAAACCCTGGAGTTTCACACCAATGACATTTCTTCTGGGCCAAAGCCAAGGCCTGATCTAATTCTTAAACACTGATTTGTGAAGGTTAATAGATAATTATTGCTGAAATATCGTAATTGGAAATTACATGTTTGTAACAATGTATCGGATACTGGCAAAAATTTATAGTTGGACGTCCCTAAGTTCTGGTTAATGTAAGTGCATGTGCTTTAAACAAGGACGAAATTAAGTATTAAAGTAAAACATTTTAAGACAATATCATCTAAGAATCTTTAGTGGAAATAAAACATATTTTTGTAAGAAATAACTATACATAAATCAATGCAAAAGAATGCTGTCCCCATCTGAAGAACATAAGGGACATAAACAACTCCTTTTCAATGTCACCATAAAGCAGTAAGTTATATTTCAACCAGACAGAACCAGGTGCTGCTAAATTACCACTGAATCCTTCAATGTCAGTCATTGTGCTCCTGATTTCTCAGCTTTTCTTCTTTTCTTTCACCTATTTTGTCAAGCTGCTGCCATTGTGGCTCATTGTGCATTTCACCTCCTCTTTCTTTTCACCCCTCTCTTTTTCATGGCCCTGCTCCTCAGTGTTTACAGCCAGCAGATGCTCCCAGTGAGAGGGTCCCCTCCCTTTAACCAGGCCCCACGATTGAACCCTCATCACTGTGGTTCCCCCCATTCATCCCTCTGTGTGTTCGTGTCCATTTGTCACCCATTCTATCCATCGAGTGCAAAAACAAACCATACCTTTCATTCTACTGCCACCTAGTGTACAGAGGAAGCAACTGAACATCAATGCTGAATCTGAGGCCTTGCAGCTAAGAGGGTTAAAATAGTCTCTATGACATATTGCACGTTGAATACTGTGTGTGTGACGCCTTTCAGGACCAAGACTTGAATTTTACATTTAGAAATGAGTGTTGTGTTTTTTTGTTGAGTGATGGCAACCGCCAACTGAATGAGGAGTGTAAAATAGAGAGGGGGGACAGTAGGAGAATTTCCTAAAAAAATTAAAAACATTTGGCCATATTGACCCCTGTTCAGTAGGGATAGCTGAATAAAGATAAACAATTTTATTTTGAAAATAATGACGAAAATGTGATTGTGAGCTAACATCTCATGTGAGCTTCTGTCCCATGGATATTTACTCCATTTATAGTATATTATTATTATTATTATTGCAAGTATTTGGGACAGATGGTGCCCTGAGCATGGTATCGTCCCCACACACTGGTTCCCGGGGACTGGGTTAAATGCAGAGGCAAAATTTCCCAACTTGAGATGAACAACAATCATTATTATTATTATTAATATTATTATAGTTTCTCTCTCTAAGAGTGAAAATATATTATATGGATTTATACATGGCACCAAAAATAGTGTTGTATGGAAACGAAAACTCCTTGTGATCCACACAACTGCACACAATGGAATGCGACCACAATGAAAAGTAAACAGTGGTTAGCTTTGAGCGCCCAGGGAGCTGTGAGTGGGGCTGATGCCATGCTAAGTGCGTCCCAGTGGTAACCTGACAGCAGGTGGATTTAAACCTAGTCCACCACTACTCAAAAGAATTCATATAAATATATAATAATTGCTTGAAGGATCTTTGCAAGCTTCTTAAATTGTATTACCACAAATAAAAACAAAACACTGTGTTCAGACACACTAATAGTAATTTCCTAAAAAACAGGAAATGTTTTAAAAATTTTCCAGTGTCTGATCAGTAACCTCTAGAAGTGGGATATTTCTGAAAACCATGAGAAGTTTTTGCTACAGGAGGGAGACTAAAACAGCTATTTACTTCAAGACAGGAGGGCTAACTCTGTAGGAGGGAGGTCTAATTATATTGGCCGACAAATATTATCAGCATGATAATAGCACAATTGTGTAAGATCGTTAATTATCGGGGTTTTGACTCCGACAATGATATAATACTTGCGTTTTGACAAATTTGTTTTGGGGCAAAATGGATGAATCACTAAGCGTTTGGGAGCTTAACACTGATTTATTTTATAATATATTTCTTGAACTCTACTCTTGCCTGGTTTGTGAAGGTTACTTAAAGACACTAAAAATAGTTTCTTCAATTTTGCATTGCAATCAATTTAACGTCTGTTAATTTTTGATGTGGTTCCTCACAACTTTCTTTTTCAGTCTCACCTTTTTTTTTTAATGTAACACAGTTTCACAGTGCGACACTGGAAAGAACAGTGACGAGTGACGATGCACACAGACAGACCCAGAACTATCCTTTAAATATCAGGTAACAGCAAACCGTGAAGGATGACTGGAGGGTGGAAGGTGAATAAATGACTAATTACATCCTAGCAGGACCCGGTGATTGACAGCTAGTTCAGACTTACGTCTTCTATGCTATGCGTCCTATGCTTAACATGTCACAGTATGGAGGTCAAAGAAAGGTGTTGCATGAACTGTACCTGCAATGATGCGAAACCAGCCGGTACACAGCTCCTCAGCCATTTACAGCTCTCTCCATGGAGCCGGTGCCCTCGCTCCAGCCAGTCAGCGGGATGAGACGTGAGAAAAACAAACAGAGACACAGGCAGTCTGCTGAAAAGAAAAAAAAAAGACGGAGAAGAAGGAGAGAGACGAATGTGACCAGTAACCTAGGATGCTGCCTGACAGACTTCCTCAGAGGACACACACAGATGGGAGACATCTGCATACACACTGTGCATTTACAAGTGTCCACACATAGACTGGTATAGAATAAGAATTTGGGAAGCACAAGTAAATGAAGGTCAACCCTCCCTCGTCTTTGTCAGTGTGGTGTTCGTCATCACACAATCTTGACCAAAATGTTCAGCTCAGTACGTGAAAATGTCACTTCCAGCTCCCTCCTCCATCAGGGGTCGCCACATCCCCCCACATTATAATTTATTGTCATTAACAAAAAATTAAGACGATAGGGTTTAACTTTCCGCCTGATCAGAATAAAAAATAAAAAAGAATACTCATGAAATAAATTTCGAAATGTTTCACTGCGGACCAAAATATCCAGATCAGTACGTGAGGATGTCGGTCAAAGCCTCTTTCTCCACCAGAGGCCGCCACAACCTCTATATTATAATTAGTTAATTCATTTACTTCTACAAAAAAGGGGGGTTCGACATTTTGCCTGACCAAAATTCTAAACAAACTCATCAAATAAAAGTCAAATGTTTTACTTCTGTAAGACTAAAACATGTCAAATGTAAACTGAAAAGAAAATTATTAATATTAACAAAGGTTTTAAAGCTTTTTTTTTTTTACATTTTCTGACAAGCCGAAGTAGAAATTAACGACATTTACGGCTTCTTGTGTGGGACAGAGAAACGGTCGATACCGTTTTGCTAGTTAAATCCACACCACAGACATACAGCTACAATAAAAATAATGATAAAAAAACGTTAATCAACAACCTTCAGTACACAGGTGTGTACTAAACCATTGCCAAGAGTCAGTTAATACACAACTATCACAACTTTGTCCAACTAACCTGTCGAATCTGCTCGTCATGACAACAACGGGGATCGTTTGCTACCTGTTCTTTACCGATGTCCTAGCCATCGCTACCTTGACTATTCATCAGTAAACCAACCGAGTCTTAGTCTTACTATAACCTGAGGTTATGTTAAACAGTATGTACGTTTGTGTGTTTGTTTCAGCTGAGACGACGTCAGTGATAATTAAAGCTCTAGCTCGATAAAAATATACTGAATGGCACCATCTGCTGTTAAGTAGTTAACATTGCACGCCAGTGTGTGACAATGTCATTGTGTAGTTTTCGACTGTATCACGATATTTTTGTCTATTCCACAGAAATGACATAAGAAAAGGAGAGCAATCATTTTGTTTACATATAAAAAGTCAGGATAGTTAGATGAGGAGGAAGACTAATTAAGGCGCTTCTCGGTGGAAATAATTTCTGTTTACTGTAGCCCCAGAAGGGGGCAGTAGGTTCAAGAATGCAGAGTTGCTGTTCATTACAACAGACGACTGGCTCCAGCATCTAAAGGTAAATTGTTCCACATGGCCAGATCGAGTTATTTCAGGTTTTAAGTCTGCATTTTTGCACATGCAGATGTAACTTGTTTTTTTTTTTTGTAAATAGTGATTTGTGGCACCACCTGTAGGGCAAAATAGGGCAATGCTCTCTGCAAATGGAATTCAGGGGTAGATTAGAGACTGATTAGGGATGGGGAAAAGAATCACCCAATATTTAAAAAGAGAATGTTGCCAAGGCTGCTCTAATTTTGAAAGGTGCTTTCCAGCAGAAGAGGCCTGTCTTGTTATTTCCTCTCATCCTCATCCTCGTGTCTCTCCCCATTTATCCTCCCCCTGAACACCTACTCACATCCATCCCTCCCCTACCTTCCCTCCTCATTCATGACCTATTTTCTCCTCCACCTTTGTTCATGCTTTCTGCCTGTGGAGAGCAGTGTTGCTCCAGTTTGATTTTCTTTTTTTAACTTCCTGTGGCATCTCGCTGCATCTGCTCTGCAGGGCCAGACCTGTTTCCATCGCCAGCGTAAATTTAGAAACAGCGCAAATTAAAACGGGTCATCAATCTGTTGCTGTATGAATGAATATCGTTGAAAAGAGGCTAAGCTACACTCAGCAGCTGCGGATGACAACTGCTGCTACCATCAGGCACCCCAGGAGCCAGTGGGAGACGGGGAGATGGTGCGGAGAAGCCACTTCAGGTGCCTGCATCGCTGATCATTTATTAAAGCTGTTCCAGTTCAATCCACTATCACCAAATACAACAGAAATAGCAGCGCTGCACAGCGTGAGCTCTTCCCTCGTTGGAGATGAGTTTCAATAACGAATCAATCCATTTGGTATCTTTTGAAAATGCAAAAGGAGAAATAACATGAACAAGCTAGTGCAAAGTATAAGTCGCGCTAGTAGTTGTGTAAAGGTAACGTCATGTGAAATTTCGGTACAGCACTACAGATAACAATACACAGTGCCCTCTAGTGACTGCCAGTGGAACATGCGCAATTATATTTTATTATATAAGATGCATGACAGTGTACATCATAAACTTAAGGATGAAAGAAAGGGCAACTTATAGTCTGGAAACAGTAGTTAGAAGTTACAAAAAATTCTGCCCCTTTCCAAGGGTGTAGTGACTCACGACCATTTAAAGGAAAATTCAAAGAAACAAGAATTTCAAGAATGTCAACAGGGGTCAAGCCCTGAAACCAAACAAATGACCAACACAAATGAACAGAACATTAATTCCATATATTATTTACATTTAATATTCACTCAATTTGTGTTTAAAAAAAAAAAACATAGAAAAAAAATCAAACACACTGTGCTTTTGGCAAATGAGCACTGCTGAAACTGACAAAATCTCATAAAATCTCTGAAAAATCTTATTCTTGCCTTTTATTCTCAAATAAGTTTCCATTATGGCCTCCTTGATTTTGTCTCAATTTTAAATTTGGTCATTTTTAAAATTTTTAACATCCTTTATGAGGTAATCTCTAATAATCATCTTGAGCTTAAATGTATAAAAATTGGGTCATGAACTCCGTCCCATTTTTCTAATTCAAGACATTCCTCCCACATCAGAGGCAGAAAATAGATGCCGACGTGCAGACAGAAGGTATTGGCCTGTGAGTGCATGTCATCACTAGCCTGGCACAACCCTGGGCTCATGCTGACACTGGCACGTCCCAGGGGCTGCTGCCATTTCCTGCACGCTGCTAAAGCAACATCCCAGCAAACCTCGCCCCAATTTCTCCCCTTGCGCCACCAAAGTGCCCTGATGAGGGACGATGATTAGACGGCAGTCATTAAATGCTCTCAGACAAACACCCACCCACCGATTAGGCTGCAGTGACTGCAGTCAAACCAAAACAACATTCCACTCCACAGCAGGGAAGGGCATATAGAGTGATAAGACGTGGCAGAGGCAAAGTGCCGTGTCGGGTGCCTACGTGCCGACCCGCCACTCGCAATAGTTTGTGTCCGTGAACTTTCTGCCTGGCACGTTCTACTTCTGTCGTTTCTCAAGCTGTTGCCAGTTTTTTTTTCAGGCGGCCACACACAGAGGAATACAGTGGACACATCATTGTGTAGATGACATCATTGCCACCGGGGGTTATGATTGGATGATCCTCGAGTGGAAATGAATTGTTTAGACTGTACTGAAAGTATTGTTAGGGCTTAAAGCCAAATGGATAAAAGCACACGACATGATGCAACCCTTGTTTCTTAATTCATTTTGTGTTTTAGAGATGCAACAAAAAAGGTTTCAAGTCATACCTGGTCAATCTGAGGCCCGGGGGCCCAGATTCAGCCCTGTGGTCTTTTAATCCGGTCGGTCGAACTTGTCCAAATTAAACTATTAATTTGTATTATTATCTTTCTGCCTTTTCCTTGCAATAACAGCATTTCTAACAGACTCACGGCCTGGTTTGTTCCTGACTCCAGATCACAAAGAGGCCTGACATGTATGAGCAGGTGCAGGGCTGGTTCAGTCCTACCTTCTGCCCTATTTTTATAGATATATTTACGCTCCTAAAATAAACAAAAACATGGCTAAACAGTGAGAACCCAGTGTCCTATCCTGGACCAAAAAAAGCAACCAGTCTATTTAGAGGCCTAAGGTAGACACAGACACACACCATGGCCCGTTTAGCTTCCGAATCACACTGTGCCATACTGTGAGCCTTCCTGTTGGTGGTGAGCCCACTGGAAGTTATCTAGATCGGGACGGTGCTGATGATCAGTGCAACCTGGCAGCTGGTGGATTCGAACCTTAAGCCTTGTGCACCCAAGTTTGCTTCCTTTACCACTAGGCCACCACTGCCAACTACATAACTTTTACATGTAAATTATCTTCTCACAAACACTCCATCCTGTAGCTCCTAACTTGCCCCCCTCGGCGAATTTTAGGACTAATAGTGGCCCAGGTGAGGCTCCGCTGTCTGCTGCCTCACAGTCATGAGTGAAAGATGGCCGTGCACACTAATTGAACCCATGCGTTGAAAATGAGCGATGATTGGTTGACATAGGTTAACATTGCAGGCAAAGCCAATCAGAAAGAGACCTGAGCGGGTCTTCTTGGCTTATGGGGAAATAAACAGTCTCACGCACCTAGCGACGCGGTACAGCGGCACACACCGCAAGCAAGACGACGGCAAGTGGCAAGTTGAGGTTACGATAAAGATGCCTGTCAAAATGTCTAAACATCTATTTTGTTTCAGAGTAAAGTAACTAGTAACTAGTTCTTAGTTACTTTTATAATTTAGTAACTAGTAACGTAACTAGTTACTTTTTTAGAGCAGTAACTAGCAAGTTACTTTTTTAAAGTAACTTGCCCAACACTGGTCTCCAACGATAGCCAATGGTTAGAAGAGTTGGTGGAAAAGATGAGCTCATCCCTCTGATAATGTTCTGTTCTGTTCTGCTCGGCTCTGCTCTGCGGTCTCTCTAATGGTCTCCAGGACGTCAGGCCAGTACTGTATGTCCCTCCTCCTCAGACCAATTACCATGTCCGCACAGAGGCCGAGCCTAAACAAACAGAGCCTGAACTAACTATACAATCACCTTATATCTATAAACAGTGGAGCAGTCAAAATGAGGGCCCTCCCAGGAGCGCTGGCCTTTCCTTGGACAGCCAGGCGGGGACGATGACAGAATGGAGCCACATGAACTTACTGCGGGGAGTTTCCAGAGGGAGGATTTAAAAATATATACTGAACAGCGTGTATACAGCACCAGCCTGATTTTAAATTTAAGAATATTAAAATACCTAAAGAGATACATTCAGGTCAGTGTCTGCTAAAAAGAAACAAAACCGATTGATTTTGACCGGCTTTGCTCACACAGGAAACCCCACGACTGTTGACTCAGGGATGTGAGAGAAAAGACAAAACGCTTCGTTCCTACATTGACCGTACACCCACCAGACCCTTTTTAAAAATAATCTGTACATACATGTGTGTGTGCACGCACCATGACGTGACGTTCCAGTAGGAGTTTGGAGAGGCCTCCCAATGACGCATTCAAAACTGAAGCAATAATTTACAAGGTGGACTAAAATAGAAGGGCACGTTCTGGAAAGTTGCTTTGACAAGGTTTCAGAGCAGCGTGAGAGGATTAATCCAAACACACACACACACGCAAACACACACAGGAGGCAGAGTCAAGGTCAGACTGTTGAATGGACTCTACATGTTGTCATGAGTGGAGCTCAGATATTACTCATAGGTATGACGGTTGGTTTGAAAGGGATGTCAGATAATATGAGTTCGCTGAAATTATCGTCCCAATTGTTTCAATTAGCTGAGCCGATAACCTCAGTTTTGGAGGGAAACTGTATCTGTTTATATAGATATCAACAAATTAAGTCTTGTCACAACTTTTGCAAAATAAGATATTGGCAATAAGTTTTTTTTTTTTTTTTGGAAAATTATACAAAATTTTCTAAAGTCATCCCGACAGGTTCATAATGAGGTAATCCGGGAGAAAACACAGACAGGAAGGTTTGGGGAAAAAACTAGAGAAGACAGACTGAGATGGTTTGGACATGTTCAGACGAGGGACAGTGGTTACATTGGTAGAAGAATGATCTTAAAGATGGAGCTACCAGGTAGGAGACAAAGAGGAGATTGATGGATGCAGTGAGGGAGGACATGGAGGTAGTTAGAGGCATAGGCGTAGCCACAGGTGGGCCCGGGTGGGCCTGGGCCCGCCCACTTGTCAGTCAGGCCCGCCCCATCCAATGAGAGGGATGATGTTCATTATCAAACTTAGGCTATAATACGTTTGGGGTTGGTCCCCGCTGATTTTTTTTTTCAGGGCCCACCCATTTTATGGGTTCTGGCTGGTTGGAGGTAGAGTGGAAGATGGAGACAGGGTTAGATGGAAATTGTTGACTCGCTGTTAACCCCCGAGAAAAGGGACGTCGGGAAGTTAAAAGGGGGAGAAGAAGAATTCTCCAAAGACATCCATAAAATTCTTCAAAAGCTTAAATAACAAACATGGAACTGTAAATTTAAATTGGACTAAATGTGTAGATAAGCGTCGACACAGTGACAGTAGAGCTGGGCTGATTAACCCAACCTATATAAAGGGAAGTGGTGGCTTAGAGGTTAATGAACAGGACTTTTGTCTAGAGGGTTCCAGGTTCAACTCCACTAGCTGCCAGTTTAACATTAAGTTGCACTGCATCGCCCCAACTCACTGCTCACCATGTGCTCAGAACAGCCCACTGTTCACTTGGTGATGGGTCAAGTACACATTTGTTGTGTGCAGTGGTGTGGATCACAACAACAAGTTGTTTTCTTCTTCTAAAAACCAAATCCTATAACATTTAACAAACGAACAAACCTCACTGCGTCCAAGAGTTCTGATCAGTCCTGAGGTGTCATCTTCTCCTGGTCATCTCCGCTTCCACTGTCATGTTTTTTGGTTTCCTCAAACAAACAGAAAACACAGCAGCAGCAGTGACTCTTGTTGTCCTTTGATATAAGGTGATCAAAGAACAGGTGTTGGCATGTCATTGTTTTAACACTTTACCCAGACGTCACAGCTCAGTGGAAACTAAATCCCAACGTACATCGTACAATCTCTCCAAAATTTTTCAGCCATGTGTCAATTTTTTGGCTTTGTGTACTTTACACAGTTACTACCAGGGGTGGATTAACGCTATCTGAGGCCTGGGGTTCAGGTGAACTGACACAAGTCTCTTCAGAAGACAAGATCATTTTTCATCTGTACGTTGACTGCGTCAATGCGCCGTTGTTCTGAAGTATTTTACTACCCATAATATTTTCTGACCCATAACGAAAATGAATAGCTGTATTTGAAGTTTTTTCCTACCCATAATATTTTCCTACCCTACGGTTGTCTATCAACACTGTTGTAGGAGAGGGTAGGCAGATATTATGGGCGTTTGAAGTGGAGTTGAATTAGTATGGAGCCAGAATAGTCTCAAAGTGCGTATTCTGAGAAGAGCACACAAACAACGCCTCACACGTCAAATACTCGAATTTTTCCAAATACGTTTGCATTACGTGCATGCAAATCAGGCTTTTAATTTGTGAAACTACGCGCACGCTGGTCTGTGTAGGTTCTCAGTCATCCAGGTAATTCAATCCAAAATGAGTTACTTCGAGAGCAACTGGACATAGTAGGTTTCTTCGACGCGCACGCTAATTTGTATTTTTGAGACTCGTCTTACGCCGACCAGACTTGTGGGCGTAATTTTGCTAAGTCACTCCGTCACCAGCCAATCAGAAGTTTCACTTGTTTGGAGCCAATCACACGGCAGTGTCCCCTCGAGGGTCCGTCTCACTAAACTACGTCCAGGAACCAAGTTTCCGTCCTACGATAATGGCGTCTGGAAGCGTCAATGGTGAGCGTTTGAGTGTAAGTATGTAAGCATGCTATCACATTATACTTACACTTGAATGCTCACCGTTATTGAAGGACGTAAACTTGGTTCTTGGACGCAGTTTAGTGACCACAATCCACAAACGTATTTGTAATGTAACACGTTTGTGTTTACGCGTGTGTTCTTTTTGAGACTGTTCTGGCTCCACAAATCAGTAGTATCAGAAGTAGACTACTTCCACTAATTTTAGTCACTTGACACCAGCAACCTGAGCCCCCCCCCTAGTGGCAAGGCCTGGGGCTGCAGTCCCTTTAGCCTATTCTGTTAATCTTGCCTTCTGGTAAACTGTAACTGTTTATATAGATATGACCAAATTAAATCACAATATTTGCAAAATAAGATATTGGTAAATGTTAATGTCAAACATTCCAAATTTGTTTTTTTTTTGGAAAATGATACAAAATTTTCTAAAGTCATCCAGACAGGTTCATAACGTGGTAATCAGGGAGACAACACAGACAGGAAGGTTTGGGGGAAAAGACTAGAGAAGACAGACTGAGATGGTTTGGACATGTTCAGAGGAGGGACAGTGGTTATATTGGTAGAAGAATGATCCTAAAATGGACCTACCAGGTAGGAGACAAAGAGGAGATTGATGGATGCAGTGAGGGAGGACATGGAGGTAGTTGAAGTCAGTTGGAGGTAGTTGGAGTAGAAGGACAAGTAGAAGGACAAGTGATTGTTATCACATAATTCCTTTTTGTTGACTACCTCACAACCGTTTTTGTGAAAATCAAACGTACCCATTCGTTTCGTAAATGCCACATGTAATGATTTCATTGATGTAATTTTAAAGAAATTTGGGAAATCTTAACTTGACAAAAATATATATAAAATAAACAAAACAAGAAGCTGGTGAACATCTCACACAGCTGTGATATTAATCGAAGCCAAGCAGCAGAGTTGTTCTCTACAGTAAACAAACACAGGAACATGATACATATTGATGAGTAGGCCGGTCGTATGGATGGTGTTTTCCCGGACCAGGTTGAGGAAATACGTCTCTCCTCCTCACATCCACAGAAGGTTTCCACCATCAACCTCTACAGCAGTCACAGCATGGATGAGTCACTGCGTTCCCTTCAGCACAAAGTCTTTCTCTTTCTAACTCTGCAGGTTGAACGAGGATATGTTCCTATTTCACTTGCTCCGTTTCTCGCACTTTTGAAGGAAATCCCTTAATTCAGGGGTGACAAACCGGATCCGTAAAGGGCCCGTGTGGCTGCAGGGAGCAGCACACATGACTTGAATTTTCAATCAACTGATCTGAGTCCCCAGACAGCTGATTGGTCAACTAGTTTGCTCTGGATGGGTTGAAACAAAAACTTGCAGCCACAGCGGCCCTTGAGGAACAATTTTGAAACCCTTGTTTTAAATCCTCATGAAATGTAACTAAAATTTCACTACTTTTCTGGTTATTCTCTCATTATGATTTATGACTTTGTCTCATAAAAAAAGATAAAAATGTCAGGCTCAGTAGAAAAAAGGGGTAGAACAGGGATTCTGAACCATTGGGCCGCGGCCCAAAGTTGGGCCGCAAGCGCCCCCCTAGAGGGCCGTGAAAATTTTAAACTGCTATTATTAAGGGCCCCAGGTCACTCGACACTGAAAAAATTGGGCCTCGGTGACAAAAAGGTTAATAATCCCTGGGGTAGAAGACAGGAGACAGAGCTGGAGGTGGAGGAGTTCAAGATGCTGAGGTTCTCTTTAGGAGAGACAAGGATGGACAGGATCAGGAATGAGGTGATTAGAGGGACAACACAGACAGGAAGGTTTGGAGAAAAAAAGAGAGAAGACAGATTGAGATGGTTTGGACATGTTCAGAGGACGGACAGTGGAAGAATGATCCTAGAGATGGAGCTACCACGTAGGAGACAAAGAGGAGATTGATGGATGCAGTGAGGGAGGACATGGAGGTAGTTGGAGTCAGAGTTGAGGATAGGGAGGACATGGTGAGATGGAAATTGTTGACTCCCTGTGGTAACCCCTGAAAAAAGGGGACAAGCTGAAAGAAAAAATAGACGTCAGGCACAGGCTGAAGTAGTAACAGACTTCACCATGGGGTGAGGCTGGGGGACATTTTCCCAGCCTGATTCCCAGATGCAGATTAGCTACAACTGAAATCTCATCTTGCACTCGTCCCCAAAACGCTGTCTCCTCCACAAACATCACTTTCCCAAACATGACCGTCTGATCTTTGACTCTCATATTTGAAGTCGTCCTGACTTTGGGGGCTGTCAATGAGTGACCTTCTAATTCCACCCAAAGGAGATCATGTTGTTTGTCACTAAATACCATCTAACCAGTGAGTTCTGAGAAAAGTTCAGCTTGATCGGACCTTTGCTAAATGACGTCTCATTTCATCATGTGACTTTATATTGATGTAGGAGCCAAAGCCACATTTACTGGCAATTTCACATTTTATACAGTGACTGAAGACGAGCCAAATCCCTCATGGTCGGCACTAAACACCCACGGAGCCTTTAAACTGATGCCCAAACGATCAAACATCGTTTTATACGTTTCCCTCTGCTGATAAACAGGACTTCAACATAAGGGGACATTTCTCTTGTCTCCTCCTGTCCCACAGTGAATAATCCCAGCACACTCGACCAAACGGATCACCATTCCGTCATCAAAATAACAAAAAAAGGAACAACCCTGGGCTATAACCAACCTTTAACACTTCAGTGACTCAGACTCCTATGATAAAGGATGATGAAAGATGACTTCCTACTGTTACCAAAAAAAGGGAAGTTTCAGTCTCGTTCCAGTTCCAGGAGGTGAGCTGTTCAGTGCAGGGTCTCCATGGTAACAGGAACAGACCAGATCTGAGAGACAGAGTAGATTCCTGAATCATTAGCCGCATTTTTTTTTCTTTTTCTGGAGGATCGACTTTTTTACTTTCTGACTTAGGAACCATACGTTAGTGGTTCCCACGGTCGGACGGGTTTTTTATTGTGTACACTGGCCAGATGTGATGACATAGGCAGCACAACAGTGACCCAATGTAAAACAATGTATTAACATTGTATTAACATACATTCACTAGACCAGGGATTCTTAACCTTTTTGCCACCGAGGCCCAATTTTTTCAGTGTTGAGTGACCTGGGGCAGTTTAAAATTTTCACGGCCCTCTAGGGGGCGCTTGCGGCCCAACTTTGGGCCGGAGCCCAATGGTTCAGAATCCCTGCACTAAACTCCTGGGCAAATATGAACTCTGGTTATTTGGGTTTTAGAAATACATCCAATGACATCAATGTATTTTATGTATCTCAGTGGCTTCTCATCGCTTGCCTACAAACTACAAAATAACAATATGATGTGTTTTGTTGAGATGTTTTTATTAAGGCGACATTTATGTAATTAAAAAAAAAGATTTAGTATTAAAGAAAGACTATCTT
This sequence comes from Paraplagusia blochii, assembly GCA_016785265.1. NCBI lineage: Eukaryota > Metazoa > Chordata > Actinopteri > Pleuronectiformes > Cynoglossidae > Paraplagusia > Paraplagusia blochii. The sequence continues at coordinate 64,827 of JAFBJS010001527.1, forward strand.
TAAATCCTGGAAATAGACCAGGGAGGTTTTAACAAATGAAGGTAAGAAAAACAAACTCACAACAAAAAGTTACCTCTGCATTAAACCCATCACCAATGTGAACAGTGGGGGAGCATTGAGTGAGGCCATGTTTAATGAGCCTCAGTGGTAGATGGTGGATTCAAACATGGAACCCTAAGGAACCAAGTCTGGTTCCGTAACCAGCATTATTGGGCAAGTTACTTTGACAAATTGACTTACTTTACTTTTACTTACTTTACTAGTTACTGCTCTGAAAAAGTAACTAGTTACATTACTAGTTACTAAATTATAAAAGTAACTAATAACTAGTTACTTTACTTTAAAAAGTTCCTTAACTAGTTACTTTACTTTAAAAACACATTAAAAAAGTTTAATTACAGCCACCCAAATCAGCATTACACCAGACCCTTGTAAAACTTCCTTCAGTTGAGCTCACAAACACTGTTTATTCATTCATTCATCTTCTTGGTGGGCCCACAAGAAGTTATTTGGGTTGGGACCTCAGTGGCAACCTGGTAACTGGTGGATTGGAACCTGAAACCCTGCGGACCCAAGTCTGCTTCCTTAACCACTAGGCCGCCACTGCCCCAACACAGATCAGATTTAAATTAAAAGTAAAACATCGAATGTTTTTTTAAGAAATACCTTAAAACAGGGGTGCCCTGTCTACCAGAAGATCTCCAAAGGTTGGTAGATCCTGAGCAACAACATAAAAAAAAAAAATAAGAGCAATTAAAACTACAGATGTAATTCTATTTCAAGACGCTAATCACTAGGTTAAAGTGAGAATAATATAGGTATTCAGTCAGACAGTATAACCTGTGTTACATATTAATGTATAGTTTACGATATCCAGTTAATATAGATGAATATTATTTATAGTTTCTAGGTAGATCACTTCAGCCTGGTCAAAAGACAAATTTGTGGACACCCCTTCCTAAAACATGGCCGATCTGAACACATATGTCCTTGTTAACCAGTAGGGGTTGAAACAGTATATTTAAAAACACCTGTTCCTGAAGGAGAACTTTTCTACATACAGTAGTTGTTAAAGTACTCATTCGAGGACAGTTCACCTTTTTGTCACTTTAAGGGCCCAGACCTGTGTGACTTCCTAAAAATACAACAGATAGATGTTGTTCTTTATATAAACACACACAGGAGCCACTGCTGGGTTGGACAAAATGGGGACACTGCACCGTGATGTAGGGCATTTGGGTCACAGGCAGGAACTACCAGACCTCTGATCCTTTACTCACATTGACTTGACATCAAATGGTAACGTTGGTAATTTTCCTGTGTCTCGACCAGAAGTTCCAGCGCCCAAACGTTCTCTATGTGACTTTTTCTACATGGGACTGCGGATTTTACCCGACTCAGTCTCCCAGAAAAGTCTCAAGGATGTACATTAGCGCTCAGCTCCTGCTCTGTTGTCATAGAAACTAGTTTGACAGAGAAGACTTGTTTTATTTTTTTCCTGTGCTGGAATAAATCCCTGTCCAAAACCTGATTTACTGCATCTCCTGTCTCACAGAATGACACATTCACACCTGCACATGAAATGACTCTCTACAATGTCCAGAAGATGACGAAGGACTCTTTGGGTCAACGGTGCACCCAGAGTGCTCATGAGTCACGAAGATGTCGATGAAGATGCTCAGTCATCTAGGTCGTAGTCAAGGTAAAAGGGTTTTGTTGAGCAAATGGACGTTAAGATTTTTCTAGAAAATGTTTCTCACGTCATCCAAGAGTCTTCTTCAGTTCTGAACTGGATGAGAGGTAAACCGTTTTTTAGAAAAATCTAAATGTCGAGTTCAAATTTTTAATTTATTTTTAGAACTATATTATATTATGCCTCTGCATTAAACTCATAACCGTAGTGTGCAGGGGGCTGCTGGCTGGGCCAGCACCTGGGGAGCAACATGGGGGGACCAGCAGTAAATTGGTGATATGGGGATTTGAACCAGCGGCCTTGCAGACCCAAGTCCGCATCCTTAACCACTAGGCCACCAACCGCCCTCAGTTTGGCAGCAAAACTCTGTTAATACACTGTTCGCTTTGGTGATGGGTTGAATGCTGAGGTCAACAACAACATTACACTTTCTTCTGATTATATTTGTAGATATTCATAAATTCTAAAATAAATAACTTTATCATCTGCATAAAACCAAGACTGAACTGTTGAAACCAAATTGTCGTTTCTTAGGTTAATGAACAGAGTTCATTACAGAGTTCATTAACCTAAGAAAAAAAAAATTAAGTTGAATTGAATGCCTTAAATGATATTACACATACAATGAAATTCAAGTGCTACTCTAGTAACGTGCATAAAACATGAATAAATAAAAAAATAATAATACAATATAATATATGTTAATATATTATATATATTACAAAATATGTAAATAATAAATAATGTAATCAGTGAAGTTCTAGTCCATAGCGCGATCCCAAACAATGTGGTGACTCCAAACTAATGGTCCCTCTTCCCAAAAGCAGGTGTCTTCAACAGGCTTCTAGCTTCAACTCCTGGTTACCATAAAGAAGAAAAAGACAATGGTTTGTTCACCACTTACCACCATGTTGAGTCTAACACTCTGGTGCCGACTCACTGGCAGGGCGGGCCTTAAATACTCAGAGGAGCCAATCACCAGTCAGTGTGAATTTAAAGAAACAGTGTAGACAAACACCTGCACCGACGCAACAACCACCACACAGATTCCACACATCATTTACTGCAGACGTGTCCAAACTGTTCCACAAAGGACCACTGTGGCTGCAGTTGACAGGCTTAATCAACTAATCACAGTCACCAGACACCTGATTGGTCAAGCTATGTGCTCTTGGTTGGTTGGAACGAAAACCAGCAGCCACACTGGCCCTTTGTGGAACAGTTTGGACACCCCCGATTTACTGTTTGAAAGCAAATATTAGCAACATACAAAAATAGTCATTTTTAAAGGTTTTATTTGTTTTTGCTTTGGTTTAAACAACAATGCGGCCGCATTGAGTGATCTTGTTCTTTGCTTCTTCTATTGGGACAGTTGGTGGCCTAGTGGTTAAGGAAGTGGACTTGGTTCCGCAAGGACCCTGGTTCGAATCCCCCTATCGCCACGTTACCACTGAGGTCCACTGAGCATGGCACCATCCCCCCTCACAGCAGGTGTGAATCTTCTTCTTCCCACTACTTCCCTCTTCAGTACAGAATTAACAAATCCCCAATGAGGATGAGGTTCTCACCCCTTTCCATGGAAGAAGACGTTCTCTCGTGGTAGTGCCTTTCAGCCCTGTTGTCTCTGGTGAAGATCCTCTAGCTGACCCGTCCGTGCTATTAGTAATAACTGCTCTTAAGTACCGCCGATTACTGAATGTAATGGAAGAAACAATGAGAGAACGACACACACACACACGCAGGCGTGTGTCATTACAGCAGCTCTCACGCAAACCCAGAATCGTTCCCATGTGCTCCAGACCTCAGCGTCCAGGAAGGCTGCGTGAGTGCAGTAATGTAACCTGGGGGCTCAGTGACACAGCTGTGGAAAAACCGGAGGAGCTCAAGTGCTGCCCAAAATGGTGCACAGACGTTTCTATTCACCATCACTGGTGTCACGACCTAATGATAATGAGAGGAAGACATGCGAAAAGGACGAGGTCTGGTCCAAGGTGAAGAGATTGTCCCCAAAAATGTGCAGCCTCTCGTTAATGCTTAATCACGCTCTCCAACTTACAGAGTTCCTGCTGAAAATCCCAACTCAGGAGATTTTTGCTGTTGCTCCCGCATCTTAAAATACTAGCAGCTGTGTCCACCTGTTCTCCCATCAGCGGAGCAGGCACAATGAGGACTCGGAGAGGTTCTGTCTCCGCACCCTTAGCCACTTCATCATCTCACCTCTAATTGACTCGGGGGGATATAAATAGCCACAGGAATCCATCAGGAGACTGATTTACTTGCTTCACTTACAAGGTTAATGCAGCCCCAGGGGAAACTGAGAGCAGCATCATGTTGCCTCCTCTCTCCCTGCAGGCACGCGGAGCCGGGACTCAAACCAACTAATGTGACCATTACACGTCCTGCTGATGATAAAGACCGGGGGTCTGTCCTTCTTTCTAAAAGTTCTAGAAGAAATAGGTTTTAAAGTCAAAATATAAGGCCGAATAAAAAATATATCGTGTTTACAGCAACCTGACCAACCACAAAGGGGCAGTTGGTGGCCTAGTGGTTAAGGAAGCAGACTTGGGTCCGCAAGGTCCCTGGTTCGAATACCACTGAGCTCCACTGAGCATGACACTGTCCCCACACACTGCCCAATGTTCACTTTGGTGATGGGTTAAATTACAGAGGTGACATATAGTGGTGTGAGTCACAATGACACAGAGTTTGCTTTCCTTTCCAATAAGTTTTTAAGATTTCCCTCAATATTTGAGTGTAAGTGGTGTTAATCTGTCATTTTAGGTTTACAGGACAGTGGTGAGATCAGCCATGATGGATGGATTAGAGACACTAGGAATGGGTAGAAGACAGGAGACAGAGCTGGAGGTGGAGGAGTTAAAGATGCTGAGATTATCTTGAGGAGAGACAAGGATGGACAGGATCAGGAATGAGGTGATTAGAGGGACAACACAGACAGGAAGGTTTGGAGAAAAAGCTAGAGAAGACAGATTGAGATGGTTTGGACATGTTCAGAGGAGGGACAGTGGATACATTGGAAGAAGAATGCTAGCTACCAGGTAGGAGACAAAGAGGAGATTGATGGATACAAAGAGGGAGGACATATAGGTGGTTGGAGTTGGAGTTGAGGATGCGGAGGACAGGGGGAGATGGAAGTTGTTGACTCGCTCTGGCAACCCCTGAAAAACGGGATAAGCCGAAAGGAGAAGTAGAAAAATAGTTCTCCAAATGAAAAAATTATTTTTTCGTTCTTCCCTGCATAAATATGGGTGCTGGCATATTGCACAGAACACAACTTAAATTCTTTGCATTATTCACATTTAATTTAAGAAAAAAAAAAAAATCTGAACGACCCCATATTATTTTTTTCGTGTTTACCGTTGTAGCTGGAAACCTGCACTGTAGCTGCCTTATTTGCATTCATTTACATAAGTTTATCACCAAACAATACGTATGACTTTGTACAAACACTCTGTATAAATAAGAACCATTGTTACTATTCTGCATTACTATCATCATCATTATTATTCATACAAATTCTAAATATATTAGTACTATGCATTTTCTGATTTGACAATACTTCAGTAGGGCCTTAGTGGTTAAGGAACTGGATTTTGGTCCGTGAGGTTCGGGGTTTAAATCCACCAAATGCTAGGTTATCACTGAAGACCACTAGAGGTCACATTTGGTTGTGTGCAGAGGTTTTCTTTCCTTTCTTCCTTCAGACATTTAGTTTCAAATAAAAAAGTAAAAGACTGAGATTAAATACATCGAATCCTGTCTGTGTTCCGAAGATCACGCCCACTGACCAATGCTTTCAATCCCTGGGCTGAATTTATTTGGATTTTCTCAATCCTTCCACCTTATTGGATGCTGTAGATGAACCAAGGATCGTTTTGGTTCAACAGATTATTTTATCCTTGAAATAAATTTCAAATCTTCATTCTTGTGTGTTGACATTTAACTTTAATTTAGGAGTGTGCCCCAGAGTCAGTACCAGCAACCGTATCTGCAGAAAAAAAAACAGCTACAAAACCACAGTGACGCAAAACCAGGAGCCACAACTGCATAAAGAGAGGAAGTTTCACCCTGTGTAGTCAGATCAAGTGCAACCCACGATTAGAGGTGGTCGTCAGACTAAAAAACATAATTATAATGCTTTGCATCTGAATAAAAATAAGAACAATAATGAATAATTATAATAATATTGAATATAAATGATATAATATAATAGATTTTTAGTATATTAACTTTATATAAGCTCTATGTCAGCTAAAAAAAAAAAATCACCGAAACTTTTAGAAGACGAAAATAAATCCTCTGACGCATTTACTAACTTCTGTTTAATTTTGTCTTTTTAATTACAAGTCTAAATGTTCTACTGATCTAATCATTTCCTTTTCTGCCCCCAAAAATACATCCTTTGTGAGGCTCTGGGGAGCAGCTTCAGCACCGCTGGTGGGAAATGGTGTGATCTGCTCTGAGCTCTATTTAATAAGTGGACCATTGAACTGGTCCAGTTTATAAAAGAGAGACAGTGAGGTCACTCTGTCAGTTTCCCTGTTAGGAAAACCTTTTCATGTAATCAAACACAATAAAAACGTCTGCTTTCTCCATTACAGTTTTGTGCATTTATTTCTTGACAATTTCTAATAAAATTAAATAAATTTGCTGTTCATTTTAATGACAAATAAAAATTTGTGGTCCCCAACCACTGGGCCGGGGACCAGTACCGGTCCATGGGAGAGTTGGTGCCGGGCCGCAGAGAAATAATGTTTCCTTTTGGCCCCATCTGTCTATTACTTCCACTTGATCCATACCCATATCAACAAAAGAACTGACCAATAGAATGG
>JAFBJS010001527.1:71427-93956 GCA_016785265.1 Paraplagusia blochii
ATAAACTCAAAATGACGCAGAGTCATTGATACAAGATTCTAACTTTTTATACCGGTCTGGTAGGAGAAAATTATAGACTGTTTGCATTTGTGAAATCCCTGTTGTGCCTACGCAGTTTATTCAGGTAGGAAGATTTTATAGGTAGGAAAATATTTCAACACCAGAAATGTGGTTTTATCAAAGGGTATTTATCTGACACAACTTAATGACCGATCCGTGAAAATTGTGCGAGACATTTAACCGGTCCGTAGCGCAAAAAGGGGTTGGAAAAAATTGCTATGAACAACATATTTAGAGAAAACAACGGTCTGGTAGCAGAAAATTATAGGCTTTGTGCCCTTGAGAAATCCTTGTTAGTTGTCAGCCAGTTAATTCAGGTAGGAAGATTTTATAGGTAGGAAAATATTTCAGAACATCGGAAATTTGATTTTATTAAGGGGTATTTACCTGCCGGTTGTTTGCTGGGTGAAAGACAGATATCGAGGTATAAACAGCGACCAAACAGGGATTTCATCACCTCATCACCATGGTTACCATTAATGTTTTTATCTGATAATGGTGTTTTTACAGACTTACCATTTCACTTCCTGTCTTTCCTCACTTCAGTTTGCTCTTCCTGTCCTGTTCACCTTTTCTTTGTTTAGCCACGCCCACTTGCATCGAATGGTGTGTTTGGGAAAACATGGAATTTCAAACATTCCTCTATACAATCAGAAAAATTCAGTTAAATTCAAACTATTGAAGTTTTCTTTTTTCACACAACTGTTTTTCGCTCCTTTTTAATGTCAACCCTGAAAAAAAGTGAAAAATATCTGTGAGAACGTCTGGATTTTAGTCACTAATAAAACATCCTTTCAGAGTTTCTGATGTTTTTGGAGAACTCCAAGGCCTGGTCAGCTGACACGAGGAAGAAATCAGTTATTTTCATCAGACGGGCCGGGAACAGAGTCAGAGGAAGGAGACAATGAGACACAGGTGTGACGCAGTCAAAGAAACTCAGGAAGTGAAGACGGCCAAAAATTGAAGCGGAAAAAAAAAAATTGAAATGAGAATTCACTAAAGTATTGGATTGAAAATGTAAAAACTGGACAAAAGAGGAAGTTAGGAAAGATGATCAGTGAGTAATTCCTTCAACCACGACTGGAATATCAGCAGCAATTCAATGCAATTCTTTCCTTCAATGAGTTCTTCTTCTTCTGCTTTCACCAAAGAGGCCACATCCGTTTCCTACAAATGGTCCATGAGTCACAGACCCAGACGTCCAGCATCTCCTTTATTATGAGTGTGTGTTTTACATCACATTAGACCTGTGTGTGTGTGAGTTCCTTCCTGCCTTCATGCATTAGAATCAACTCCGTGTGATAAAGCAGTGACCACCAGGACTTCAAACAGACACAGGAGCGACACGTGATGTGATATGTGTTTCCCGACAGTATGTTGGTGGCGCTGTGGCTTAGTTGGTGAAAGCGCCTGTCTAGTAAACAGGAGATCCTGGGTTCGAATCCCAGCAGTGCCTTTTATTGGCATAGTCTGTTTTCAACACAAGAATTCCCCAAATATGACATTGATAAAGGGTGATGTCATAATAATCAAAATTGAATTATGCAGTGTGTCTCTACATGTGTAGGCATATCTCATATTTATACATATAAATATATGTATATCTATATACAAAATATATATACTCTATATATCTATATAAATATATATATATAAGTGTGTGTATATATATATACAGAGATATAGATAGTAATATTATATACACACTAAGATAGCTAACAACGACTGTTCAATCTTCAGGTCTCACTACAAATCTACCTATCTAAGTCAGGGGCGTCAAACCCGTGGCCCGTGGACCATTATTGGCCGGTGGAACGATATTTTGCGGCCCCCACCTTGATATGAAAGTTGAATTTATATGTATATTTATATATAAAAAATATCAAAATATATTTACATGTATAAAATATATATTTACATATATATATTTATATGTAAAATATATTTATATTTAAATATATTTTACATATTTGTTCTCCACATTTTATAGTAAATCCGATAGTTCTCCAAACCCTGATCCACAGCCTCCTTCTTGTTCAGTGTTGTATTACACAGAATCTATGGTAAGCTTTTTTTTTTTTTTTTTTTTTTTTAATTAAATATATTTTTTGTATTGAACACTGAACGCTGATGCAACCTTTCTGTGAAATGACAACTTGGGTTGTGGCCCTCAACTTATTGGAGTTTGAGGCCCCTGGTCTAAGTTAACACAATACTTTTGTGCAGTTTTTTTTCTTTAATTCTCTTAACTTAACTTTAAATGACTCATTCATTGGTTTAATACCATCATTTGTAATTGTATGTAAAGTACTGACTGCTCTTTTTAATTTTTTTAAGCAGTCTTGGAAAATGTATCACTTCCTCTGTTGTCTTCTACGTCCGTAGCTCGGCCCCCAGGACGGGGAAAGAGAGCGAGAGAAGAAACATGTCCATGCTTTTGATTTTAATCACATCATAGAAAAAGGTATTTCAGATTTATTTTGGAACACAATATACAATATCATACCATACATTGTGTGAAACATTGAAGAGGCCACCTGTAATAACCGGTGGAGCGTTAACATATTATTGACAATTAAGAAAACCCCACCTGTCATGCAGTGCTAACTCTGGCTAACCATTGAGACTCAACTAGGACCGAGAGAAGCTCGAACAAAGACCAAAAAAGAATTAACGTTAATGTGGAAACAAATCTGAAATTCTCCAAAACTAGTAACAAGTTTGGTCAGAAAGAGTTCACAGATTATCACAACAGGTACAGTAAGATCATGTGTTAATTCTGACGGACTCATGCTACCTGTATGTTAACTTTAACCGTCTTATCTACTTTTACACAAGGTGTTTAAGTGTAAGAAAAAAAAAAACTAAATCAGTCCTGGGTTTATTGTCTGATCTGTTTCTGTTCACATCTCTACTAGCTAGTCTGTCTCACGTGGAGACATCACGTCCTCTGTGTTTCATCCGGCTCACCAAATTACCGCTGTCAGACGAAAACCTTGTATCTTCCAAAACTCAACCGCCGGCGTCCTAAATACCAGCGAAACAAAGACTGCTTTACTTAAAAAAAAAAAAAACTGAAGACAAACTAAACAAAAAGAATCAATTTGGACTTAAATTGACGCTGCATAAAAAGAGATTTTTACTAACTGGCGCTTAAGTTAAGACAGTTTTTGGTTTAGTTTTCATGCATACAGTTATTTTTTTTCATATTGTCCTAAAACATTGTTTAGAGTTACAAGGTTCTCATGTGACAACATCATGGATAGCTGCTGCTCTTAAGGGAATATGTATATATATATATAAATATATATACACATATGTTTATATATGTATATATATATAAAAAAACCTGTATATAACTATATGTATAATAACTATAAAAAGAGACTCGAACTCTGAGTCTTCTACACATTAGACACCACCACTTCCAGGTAATGCAAGTGCATAATAATATAAATTAAAATAGATTTTACACCGGACTAGTATTTCTTATTTACAGGCTTAAAGTATAGAATAAATACACACTGTTATAAACAGCAAAAAGGACCGACTTGAGCAGTAGCGACAAATGTGTGTGGAGTGGGGTGATGATTGGGGTGAGGGGGGTAAGGCTTGGTGACAGTCAGTCACTCACACACAGACACACACACACACACAGTCACGTAATAAAAAACACAAACATCCGTCCAGACACACACACACACACACGCACATACAAACGATTGCCACTTTTTAGCATACGGTGGTAAAGTCGGGTGGAGTACCGTGGAGCGTGACCGTACGGGGGGAGAGACATGACGGTTTAAAACCTTTGAAGGTGTGGAAAAAATTTTGGTAGGAAGGTCTGCAAACCATTTTGGACCCAGCTTCCTTTACGCAGCGGTGAATGAACCAGAACCAGCGCTGTTTGGTTTGTGTTTAAAAGTAGAGCATCTAGATTCCTCCTTCACTCCCAGAAGGGCAGTGACTGCCAAGATTATTCCGGCAGTTTCATCTCTGTCAAACACTAACAACCCAAGTGTCCTGGAAACCCGATAGAGCCAGGATGGAAAATATGCATTGACGTCATTGGGCAGAAGGAGCTCCGGGGGAAATTTTTTTTTTGTCAAAAGGGAGGAAAGAAAAAAAAACACATCAGACCCAAAGTGTTTTGGGTTTGTGTTGATGCAGCTGAGATAGGTTTGTAAACTGTGGATGGCGGCGCTGATTAGGATCAGAGAGCAGCGTTAAATCTTCTGGTCTGGGTCTGGGTTCAAGACCGGTTCAAACTAACAGGATTTTTAAGACTGCAGCATATAACTGTGGGCTAAAGAAAAAAATCACTTGTGCATTTATTTGTCTTTGGCAGACTTCAATTCTGATTTTTTTTTAAATCATTTTCTAAGAATCCTGTTGGTGAACACTAAGGCCTTGTTTCGATTTCTGATTTCTTTTCACACAAACACAAAAACACCATTTAAAAAAACACAATTTTTCCACACAAACTGGTGAATAAAAATACAAGGGGGAAAAAAATGATGCTAGTATTGCATTCGGTGTTTGGTGTGAAAAGGTTCGGAAGCTCCAATGGTCTGCAGACCGTGGAAATTGGAAATAGGTGGAAATTTAACTTAAAAAAAAAAAAAAACATTAACAGTGAACTGAGAAATTGAAAATGTGTGTGTAGAATGTAGTTGTGTGTGTGTGTTTCTCCACGTAGACACACAACGTTGTTCAAGAGATGTTTGGATTTTCTCTATTGCCCAATACATGGAAGACTGATCTCTCTTAAACATAGAAAAAGAAATTGCTAATTCAGATAAGAAAAAAAAAAAAAAAATTCACAGACATATGAGAGTGTTCAATAAATAAAAAACAAACGGGTGTAAGGACAATAGTAAAAAAGGCACACAAAAGTCCTTAGACAAATATTACAGGAAATAAGTAAACACTCCCTCGCTATACAAACGTGTCTGGATCAGTAGATCTTAATCTATGCTACTTCTAGATTTTCGGTAAAAAAAAAAAAAAAAAGAAAAAAGTGTCTTTTAAGGTACAAAACTTCTCTCAGTAGTGTCGTTGTCCATTTTTAATGCCAGTCCTGAAAACAAAAGTCTCCGTTTCCCCAAACTGGCCGAACAAATCCTTCGAGTTCCGTCCTCAGTCTCATCTCTCCGTCAAAGACTTAAATGTCCGCAGCATGTATTTCCTGAGAACTCTGAAGCCACCTCGCTCAAACTGTCCGTCCTCGTCTGGCTTCAAACTGCCAAGTGCAAGATGCCCCCCCACGCGCGCGGGGGACGAAAAACTAAGCCTTTTGCCTCGCAGGGCTTTTCAAAAAAAGCACAGCTTCAAGAGGACGTCGCCTCTTTTTTCCAAAAACACTTCACCATCACCAAGAAAGGCTGATGACGGACGGCTCTATGTATCTGTGGGCGAGGCTTCGTGCGTCACGATTTCTATTGCTGTGGTGGGCTCCTCCATCATCCCGTCCTGCTGACAGTCCAAGTAGTCCACGGGAGGAGACTCTCTGTCTTCCCCACTGTCATCTTCCTCCTCTTCCTCCTCCTCCTCTTCTTCCAATTCCTCATCTTCAGCCTCCACCTCGTCAACCTCCCCGTCTTTCTCTATTCCGTCCAAGTCCTCTTCCTCAAGCGTCAGCTCAAACTGGAACTTCTCCCCTCCTCCCTGACCGCCCGAGCTTCCGCCTTGTCCATGCGTGCCCTGGTCATAGAAGGGAGGAGACGGACTCTGAGGGATCATGCTCTGGTACCAGTTCCTGTTGTCCTCTAGAGTGTCCAGAATGTCCTGGGCGTCTGGATGGACCAGGTCAGCCCATGTCTCCCAAAGAGGATGCACGATGTAGTCGATGAAGCCCACCTGAAAGAGACAGAAACGCACAGATCAGGACCTGGACGTCTGGGACATTGTTGCAGATTCACGGATTCTGGTGCCGGGGGTTTTGCTGCGTACCTGACTCTTCTCCACTGAGGCCGTGTGTTTGTCGCACATGGGGCTGATCTCCATCCCCCTCTCCCTCTCCCTGTCTCCCTGATGGAAGAACTCATCCATTATCCTGTCGGTCCACTGACGGTACAGCTCCAGGGACTTGGTGGGGTTACTCAGGTCGGCACAGTGAACCATGTTACGCAGCACCTGTAACGCAGAGCTCTCATTTAGTAACAACAAACGAAAAATGTTTTTTTTTGCATCTTCTTCTTCCTGTCCCTTTTTTCAGGGTTCAACAGTGAGACAACATTTTCCATCTCACCCTGTCCCCTGTCTTCTAATCTGACTCCAACTACCTCCATGTCCTCCCTCATTGCATCCAATCTTCTCTTTGTCTCCTACCTGGTAGCTCCATCTCTAGGATCATTCTTCTACCAATGTAACCCCCAGTATTGGGAGTAACGCGTTACTTGTACTACTTTTCTCAGTAACTAATAACGCGGTTATAGTTACTTTTTAGCGAAGGTTTGTAAAGGGTGAGGTAATTTCCAAAAACAGTCACTTGCCCTATAAAGGTTAATGTGTTTTCAAAGTAAAGTAAAGTAACTAGTAACTAGTTCCTTTTATAATTTGGTAACTAGTAACGTAACTAGTTACTTTTTCAGAGCAGTAACTAGTAAAGTAACAAGTTACTTTTTTAAAGTAACTGTCCCAACACTGGTAACTCCGGTCCCTGTCCCCTGAACATGTCCAAAATATTTGGTCAAAACGCGGCACATTATAGAGATTTTATGGAAAAATATAAAATTGGTAAAATGGAGAAGGTTGAATGTTAAGGAAAATGGCTGCGGGTGAATCTAAGGAGGGACAATGGGTTCATGGGTCAGTGAAGGGGGCGGACTAATGACCACTGCCCCAGTAACCTTTGCCATCAATGGTTATTGATCAGGTCTAATAATAGCACCTAAGATGAGGAAACGGCTTCTATTGGGCTGCTTTAAAAAATTCACTTGTTTTTTAAGCTCTTTTTAATAAAACACACAAAAAATATATATCTAAACATATAATTTTACAGGTTTTATAAAATTTTCATCAAATTTGAATTAAGTAACTGAACTTGAATTAAGTAATTTATCGATACTCGTACCTGTATCCTGTCTGTGTAGTTATCCAGCAAAAGCACCCCAGAGCTGGTCACCTTCTTGGTCTCCACCATGGTCTTCAAATCGGCCAGAAGACTCATGTGTTTGGACATGTCAGTGGCCAAGACCTGGACAGAAGATACACACGTATTAAACCTCCAGAGATCTTGATGAGGTTGGTCTTTTTCAGGAGACAGGAGCGAAGCAGAGACTGAAGATTCCGGGATGTCTCACCATATCAATGACCATCTTGCGCAACGACTGCCTCTGTTTTTTGGTGAGGTTCTGGAAGATGTCGCAGTTGTCCTCCTGCAGCAGCTTGAACCCCACAGCCAGGTGATGGTTCTCCAGCACGGATTCATCATTGTACATCAACGCCAGCTCGGAGTCTGGGTGGAGGTTGAAACACAGGCTTCAGTTTATGGGATTTCTTTTTTTTTTTAAATCGGAATTAGTTTTTTCCAAAGACTTTCACTTACTGGTGTTGATCAGGAATTGGTTTGATACTCCAGGATGGTCAACATCGTGGATGGCTGCAGCAAAGATGGCCGCAAGGATCTCCAGATCGGTGAAAACCGCCTGAGACGAAAGAGAAAAAGAGGAAAAATTTAGAATGATTAAAGAAAATCCGTACATCTTGGACTTCCTTCCTCAAAATTCCCTGATGGATCCCAATATTCTACTTACATCCAAGGCCGGAGTGGAAAGAAGGATGTGTGTGGACTGGGCCACGTCTGCAGCGTGCAGGCTGTTGTGGTAGGCCACGTCTGAATGGTAATGGTCCTCCAACGTCATCATGTAGGCCACGAATGTGTCCACTGGAATTTTGAATGTCTTTAACAGATCCCGCTCCTGGGACAACACCGGAATATATTAGGAATGGAGGACTTTACACAGAAACGTGGTGTCACGCGGTGAAAGGTTGAGATTAAGACCACACCTGGAAGATGGCGTACATGATGCAGGTCAGCGGCCTGTTGTTGGAGAACTCGGAGACGGTGAAGATGTTCAAGCCCCACTTGTTCAGGTCCTCCAGTTCCTTCGACAGCAGCTCCTCCTTGTCAGTCTTGACTCCGAAGCGAGAGATGCTGCTGCTGGAGAGCGAGGGTCCGTGGGAGACCTTCTTGACTCCGCTGATCTGGGTCATCAGCTGCTGCTTCTGCTGCTTCTTCTTCTCCCGCGTCTTGGACATCGGCGACGGGATCTCCACCTCATTTTGTTTGTCTGAGGAAGAATTAAACCACGGGTTTGAACTCGTCCAGTGTAAAAAAAACAAAAAAAAACATGTTTTTTGTCGTTTTCTCCCGGGCTTGTTCTGGTCCGTGGACCCAGGTGCAGCCGAGAAACACATATTGTGGGTTATTTCCTATGGGGTTCATCAATACAGCCATTCATTCAACATCTGTCCCTTCATTCCCTTCTTCATTAACGCTCCACTCTCTCCACCTGCAGCCACCGCCTGGAACCCTGCTGTTCATTCATCCTCCGTCTCTCCATCTCTCCTGGCACTTTACCCACTTCTCCCCCAACCCACTTCATCTCGCAGCAGGTGACTCACGTCTCATCTCCTGCTCTTTTCACTTCATAGGTCAGTCCATTCAAAGACAGGGACGGGGGTCTGGACACAGTCAAGCCTCTCAAGACTCATTCAGTAAACTGCAGATTTATTAAAAAAAAAAAAAAAAAAATCCCCGTGTCATGACATTGCTGTGGAGGTTGACCCAAACTGGAGGTGAAACGTCATGCACATTCAGCAGCAGGTTTCTGCTTAGAATCTTTACAGAGAGTTAGCGATGAGATTGATGTGTTTTGATTGGTAAATAGTAGGGCTGGGTATTGATTCAAATTTTCTAAATCGATTTGATTCGATTCACAAGGGTTCAATTCGATTCAATTCACGATTCGCTTCGGTTTTCGATTCAGTTTTTGTCATATCAATTATAGTGCGGTACCAATGTTATTCTCAGAAGAATCAAAGCTAAAATTGATACTTAATCCATTTGTATTTTTTAATCCATTTCTTAATCCAAAATGTATTTTTTTACATTTATTTACATCACAAATTTACTCAAAGGCAGTCTATTAATCCATCATGCATTTTTTATTTACCATGACTTGACTCAAAATTACAAGGCAGACTAGTTTTAGATTTTAGTGCCATGTTGTTTTTACGTGGTTACTCGCACGTAACCATGTAAAAACGTAATCTGTGGTGCATGTAAAGTTGTTGGGATTGGGATTTTTGGATTTATGAATCAATATCGTCCTTTTAAAAAAAAAATTATAGTTCGGTACCCATGTTATTCTCAGAAGAATCAAAGCTAAAATTGAAACTTAATCCATTTGTATTTTTTAATCCATTTCTTAATCCAAAATGTATTTTTTTACATTTATTTACATCACAAATTTACTCAAGGCAGTCATATTAATCCATCATGCATTTTTTATTTAACATGACTTGACCCAAAATTACAAGGCAGACTCTAGTTTTAGATTTTAGTGCCATGTTGTTTTTACATTTGTTTTACGTGCGAGTTAACACACTCGCACGTAACCATGTAAATACATAATCACCTGTGGTGCATGAGTTGACGTAAAGTTGTTGGGAAAAGAAGGAAAAAAAAGATAGATTTTTGGATTAAAGAATCGATATCGTCCTATTAACAAAAAAAATCGATTAAAATCGATTCATCGATTTTTTTTAACCCAGCCCTAGTAAATAGCGCCACCACAGATATCTGACTGTATCACACAGGAGTTTTTTTTTTTCCATCTATTTATAAAGTCTTGTCTCATTTCTGTCCTATCGTCATCCCCCTGTGGACCGTTATTCAATTAACAGCTGTTATTCAACTAATCCTGCCTGTTTATATCGTCTCCCTCCCTGAGTCTGTCTCACCCTCTCAGTCCGTCTCACTCTCCCGCTACGTATTCCCTTATGTTTGCCTGCACCTATATAAACTCTTTGTGTGCGATTAGGGAGATAACAGTCTGTCTGTTTACTCTGCACTACTCTGTATGTTCCATGGCCAATGATACCAGAGGAAAGAGCAGATCATGGCCATTTGTGCTGATACTGGCTGAGTAAATATTCCCCAGGCAAAATGTGATCACATTGTTGGCTGATCAAAGGCAATTAGAGGCACAGACATGAGGCGAACACACACACACACACACACACACGGCCCGAGAGAGACATCATGAAAAAGACCCTAAAACCTGCTTTAAAATTGCATGAGATGAGATGAGATGAGAAAAACCCGGGGATTCTTTCCAGTTTTCTATCATTTCTGGAAACGGTTGCTGCAGCGACACAAAAGAGACAGATATTCTACAAATATATAGACGTCGGGGGACAATTTGAACACTTTCAAGATCTATTTTTCAGCCCTTTTTAGCGTTTTTTTCTTCTTTCCATCTCCACCCTGTCCACTGTATCCTCCACTCTAACTCCAACCACCTCCATGTCCTCCCTCACTGGTGAAGTGGTTAAAATCCACCTTTTTTAGCGTAATTTCTTCAAATTTAGCTCTAAAAAGTGATATGTCATTATATTAGTCTTTAACCCATCAATGGCTGCATCAGGGTTCTATTCATGTGATCTTCATCTTGTCCCTTTTTTTCAGGGGTTGCCACAGCGAGTCAACAATTTCCATCTCTCCCTGTCCTCTGTATCTTCTTCTCTAACTCCAACCACCTCCATGTCCTCCCTCACTGCATCCATCAATCTCCTCTTTGTCTCCTACCTGGTAGCTCCATCTCTAGCATCATTTTTCTACCAATGTATCCACTGTCCCTCCTCTGAACATGTCCAAACCATCTCAATCTGTCTTCTCTAGCTTTTTCTCCAAACCTTCCTGTCTGTGTTGTCCTTTTAATCACCTCATTCCTGATTCTGTCCATCCTTGTCTCTCCTAAAGAAAACCTCAGCATGTGATATAATTTTCTTTATCTAAAACTTTATTCAACACATTGCAAAAATTCCCAGTAAATGTGATAAAACTCTGTGTTGTCCAGCAGAGGTTCTCAGCTTCTCAGTTTCTCCAGCTTTTCTCAACCTCCACTTAGTCTTTCTGTCCACCAACCACCGAGTGGTTTAGATGTCTTTATCGCTGCGATAATCGTCTTGGTTTAAATCGTGTGAGCGTTGCAAAACGAAGGGACAACAAAGTGTCCCCTGCTGACAAAGATGCACTAAGTCGATGGCGATGAGTCACCCGAAGTGCCCAGCCAATCTCAGTGCCAACAAAGGGGGTTCCTCTGGACCTCTGTTTCCCTCCTCACTGCAGTGTGTTTCCTCCCTGCCTCTGCTCACCCCTCCTCTCCCCCTCCTGAATGTACAGCAGCTGAGGGATTGCCAACAACACAGCGCAGCAACAGGATACTTATCGATCAGTGGCGCAGAGTCAATAAATATTCCCCCAGAATCTCGTAAACAGTTCACACTTGAGCGCTTTTTTATTTTTATTTTTTAGTTTGGATTAAAGGTCAGAAATGTATTTGTTCTAATGTTTTTTTTCGAGACATCAAACCCACAACATCTCATCTCACATGAGACGACACCCAGGTTCAATCCAAATGTGCAAGCTGCGCCTCAATCATCAATATCCTTGTCCATCCAGCCCCAAAAAAAGAAAGAAAAAACAAATTTCCTCATTGTTTCCTCAAAAAAAAGGGCCTGGAGATTTCAGAGAAGCCGAATGGCGCACCATTTGACGCTACGCCCCCACAGAAAAATCCTGTCAGAGCGACTTGAACACCGTCACATCACATGAAACTGGAGCTGCAGCACAACACTGCAGCAGCAGTAAAGAAAATCATCATTTTTGAGGTGAATTAACAGGTAAAACGTCTGGAATCGATTATTGTGACTTGAGGTGCACACAACATTTACCTAGGAAGGTGTTGGAGATGAACTCGGAAACCTGATTCCCAGACCGACTCATCTCCGATAGGTGCGTCAGCTCCCGGTTCAACATTCTCTTGAACTGCAGGAGAAGAAAGGGGGAGAAAAAAAATAAAATTAGTTGGAAAAAAATACAATATATCGTTCATTGGGAAATGCTGCTTTGACCATTTGTTGACCATGGTGTAAATCTGTGCGCCTGTTTGAGTGTCTGTTTATTTTCCTCCATTTTCTGTTCAATTTTTAACCGTGCGTCAATACTTGTGTCCTGAAAGGCGGAAAACAGGGTTTAGAAACCCATTGATTTCACACGTTTGGTCACAATTTAACCATTTGTTGTCAGTGCCAGGTTCTAAACCGCTCCGTGATCAGGAGGAAAATCTCAACACGTTTGTTCTCCAGTCCAACATTGGTCAAATTCCAGCTTCATCTTTATATCAGTCACATGTTTTAATGGACGGAACACATGACGGGGAGGACACGGTACACAGTGATCCAACCACTGCAGTACCAGCTGTTTATGACAGACAAATGCATGTGCGTGCACACACACACACACACACACACACACACACACACACACTCAGCACCCAAACACAGCCACAGCTCTGCAGAGGACTCAAGATGGAGCCTGAGCCTCAGAACACCATTCTGTCAGACCCACATCACTGAGACCCAGTTACTGCAGCGCATGAACAGATTCTGCTGAGAGCCCGAAACCACAGATGACGACATGAAAAAATTCTGACGGGTCTTTAGAAAACGGCCCGAGAACAGACACGGCTCAGGAAATAAGTCTCTCGGAAAAAAAAAGCTACGTAGATAAGTGCCACACACCTTGATGTAACCCCAAGACACAGACAGCAGGTAATTGGCTTCAGGCATTTTGGAGCTGGTTTTCTGGTTCCTACACAAAGCCAGAACTGTAATCCGATAGAAAAATCGAGGCAGATGAACAGGATTCCTTGAATGCCACAAAAAGGACAAAATCCTCCCCTCTCTCCTCCGATTTCTTTCCCTGCGTCTCAGCCCCTCAGAGAGCTGCTGGAGGACGATGATGATGGTGATGACGGCTCTCTCTTCCTCTCAGCTGCAGGACGGGGCCAGCTCTGAGGCTCCATGGCCCGGAGACGGTGGAAGGGAAAGATGGATGGATGTCCTATAGTATCGAGGCTTGGCAATGAGGAGATCCGGCAGCAGCAGAAGCCTGAGCCCAGAGCTGGGGACTCTCTGCACACTGATGAATAATGGAGAAGAAGCCAGAAGGGAGGAGGGAAAAAACAGAGATGGAGAAAGGAGGAGGAGGAGGAAAAGGAGGGAGCCAGGCAGCGATGTTCATCTGACTGGAGGGGGGGTTCCTCCACTGGATTTGTCTTGCTCTGCTGCTCCCACTCCAGTGCACGCTACCCCTCCTACCCTGCTCCTCTCGCCGTGTTCCTCCCTTTTCCGTTCTTTTTTCCTCCCCTGCTGTAATCTGCCAGCCATAGCAACACTACTTCTGAATATGAAAGACAGAGCAGGGGGAACCCTTCAACCCAGCCTGGCAGCAGAGCACGTCTGGGGGGGCAAGGGCTGGGTTGATCATCCAGTGGTAACTTTGACTCCTTTTATGCCCAGGGTTTCATATCAGTCCCAGTAATTACATCTGAAGTGGTTTCATCTCCGTGGACGTTTCTTCTCCCCAGTGAAGGAATGTCATGTCACCGCAGCCATTCCTCCTCTCCGCAGTGGAACAAAGAGGGCGGCAGAGGCATCAGAATATTTTTAATCATCATTATCTTTATCCTCATCCCTCTGTTGTCTTCTGACATGCACAGCCCCATTGTTGGGAACTCAAGAGCCTGTTCATTATCTCCATCCCATAATAATATTAGCTGCTGTCAGAGGACGTGTCTGTGGACGGCTATTTTTAACAACTGAGAGATGGCCACGGAGACGGGAAGAAGAGGAGAAGGGGGGGAGGAAGAAGAAAAAGGAGATAATTGCATCCTTTCTCAATTTAGGTGACATCAACCCACGGTTTTGCTCTGCCGTTGGGTTCGTGTGCGTGCAACAATTAGCAGAACGCACCAACGCCATAGCAACAGCATGGGTGGTGAGACGGAGGGGAGAGGGTTCCCTTCTCTTCCCCGTCGCACTTTTGGTCTGGCTGAGCTGTCACAAGGACCACACACACACATCTGCATCCACCGGCCCCTCCCCCACTGTCTGCCCCGTCTCCACCACCACTCATACCGCCATGAATCTCTCCCTCACACTCCACCACTTACATGTCAATACCCTCCACCCTCACCCCACTACTGGCCAACACAGTCATCCATCTCCCTGCCTGTCTGCGTCTGTGGCAGGATCGATGGGCCGTCCTTGGAGCAGGTGTTGATACTGCTGCAGTGAACAAGGCTGTGGCCACATGACTGGAACACGCTGTTACATCACTGGACGCTCAATGGACGCTTCTCACCGTTCACTCAGAGTGGGAAGAACCGGATAATATCACCGGAAAGATGAAAATCTCCCAGATCGGGTTTTAATACTTAAGGACGTTTCTGTGACGACAGGGAATTGAGTAAAATGTTGATCCTATTTAGAGGAAAATTTACACACTGACTTTACCAGTAGTAAAAAATTGCCAGTGTGATCATCATAGCTACATTTATGGATATACCAGGTGATTTTAGCCAAAGTGACTTACGTAGGTAGGTTAACACTGCACTAACTCTCCACCAACATGCTGTTTTTTGTAGATTTTTAAATTATAAGAAATGAGAAAACCTACGTACAACCAAGAACTTTGAATATTTGCCTACTTCCTTTATGAGGAAAAGAAATCAAACTCCTCATTGTGACATTGTGATTTACACCAGGGATTCCGAACCATTGGGGCCCGGTCCAAAGTTGGGCCGCAAGCACCCCCTAGAGGGCTGTGAAATTTTTTTTAACTGCTATTATTAAGGGCCCCAGGTCACTCGACACTGAAAAAATTGGGCCTCGGTGCCAAAAAGGTTAAGAATCCCTGATTTACACCACTGCTCATTGGACCTTAGCGGTAACAGGATTCTAACCAGGGACCTTGCGGACTCAAAACTGTTTACTTAACCACTGAGCCACCAACTAAGCCTCTAAACCACTGCTTTCTTAAGTTACATCATCTTCTGCAGGTAACAAGCCAATTTGTGAAATATTAATCAACATAAGGTGTGATTGACAGCTGGACTGTCCAATGGCAGCCTGCGGTTGACTGTTGTTACAGTTTTCTTAATTTCTTGCCCTAACTGCATCACTAGATTCACATCGTCTGAAATTGAAGAGCTTCCAACGGCAACAATGTCCACAAACTGACCCTCTCTATGGAAGACATCTTCATATTGAGGACCAGCTGCAGAGAACAATATGTCCTCCTCAAATCAATCTATGGGAAAAACACATTTTCTGTTCAACGTTATGTGACTGCAAAGACGGAGAGAAGAGAAGCTGTTTTCTCTCAAAGCCCAGAGAGGATTCAACACCGTCCTCCCACTCAGGGAAAGAACCAGAAGGAGGGAGGCAGGAAGCACAAAATAATAAATAAATCCAAAAATAGGGGACGGGGATTTTTTTTTTCTATAGATATATATGTATATAAAATAAGTGACTGTGAACAGGCCTCTACAGTACATATAAAGGAAACGGAAATAACGTCCAGGGATGTCTCCCCGCAACGTGCTGCAGCAGCAGGCTTGCCTACGGGCTAAAAGAAAAACCTCCATCTTCCGTCGCCCCCTCTCTACCATGGAAGCCTCAGCAGCACGCTAGAAAAATGGACATTTTGCCCCGTCTCTGCCTTGTCCTTTACCAACTCCTTCTTTCATGTGATGAACAGAATTTAACGGTGCATTTGAGAAATGAGACAGAAGCTGCAGGTGACATCACAGCTGTGAAGGTGAAGTCGTCTGAATCCACTCCTGTGTCTCTGTGTTCACATGGACGGGGGTTAGAATCAAGAGAAATCTGCAGTGACAGAGGCAGAGAGGGTGAATGAAGCCTGTGGGATTTCACTGTGACAAAGAGAGGCAATTGAAAACACACACACACACACACACACGCAACGCTGTGCTCGCTTCATTCAGATGTGATCAGAGCAGACAGTGCAGTGTGGAGAGCAGCCAGGCGGACGGACAGGCAGGAAGTCAGACACGGAGTTTCCCTCTGGCACGAGACATCGTCCAGAACTCCCGCAGAAACACGTTCAGTCCCTCATTTATTATCTTGGTCTGTATATATTAGACCGATCTTTATCAACGAGTGAAAAAACTGCCAGATTAAAACATTACATTTAAAAATATAATTATTATTCTCTGACATGAGGAAAACCTGGATTTATTCTCTTGTAAATATTCCCAAATGAAATCACAGAACTGACAGCATCAGTCCAGCTCATCACATTCCCCATGTTGCTTCAGAATGGAATTATGTCATTTTATTTACCAACGGCCGCTAGTGGGCGCACTCTACCAAGTCTGCTCAGCCAAGCTCTCATAGAGAATCCACCCTGGTGTTCATGCTGATGCAGCAGTGCACGGTGCAGTGCAGTTAAACTTTAAAGTTTGTGAGAAACTCAACATTTTTTTTTAAAAAAAACAACAATTGATACAAACTAAGATTTTCAGGAACATTTTTCTGGATTAAACTTCAAGCTTGAAGCCATAAAAGACTCATAAAACTATGCTGCTTTGCAAAAAACTATCAGTGTCTGAAGATTCTCCAGGCATAAGTGAGGATAAAAAAAGGTTGAATTAAAAATAAAATCTGAAAAATCCCCAAAAATAAAAGTTTAAAGATAAAAGTTAAAAGTATAAACGTGTGTAAAATATACATGAAATGTCAGTGAGAAACAGTATCTGCAGTAGAGTCAATAAAACTGAAAATATCTGCAGAAAATGTCCATAAATGTTGGATACCTGATCGCAAAAAAGGACCTGTTGACACAGATATAGACCTGGAGGAGTGAAACGTCTTCACTCTGTTCAGATCTTCTCATTATTGTCACTGTCTACATTTCTGACACCTTCTCCACAACATCTGCATCACCTTTTCCCCTCTCCTCTGTCTGTGACAAACATGTGGGTTCACGGCTCCAGCGCAGGCCTGACGGCAGGGACTCACTGTGACATAGGAGTCACAGAGAGGTAAAAGTCAGAGCGTCTGTGAACGTAGACGCGTGCGTATGTTCAGCCGAGACACAGACGAGCGACTGCCTCTCACTTCCTCTGACTCACGCTCATGACTGCACGACCAGAAAGCCTCGCCAACGGACAGAAAGACTAAACTGAAGAGACTCAAGGAGTTGACGCTCGCCAGACGCCGGGCTGAGTGAAAATCATTAACATCAAGTTTGAGCGTCAGTAAAGTCAGATGTGGTCTGTGGAGACCAGAGTAAAGACCGGAGTACAGACCAGAGTAGAGACCAGAGTAGAGACCAGAGTAGAGACCAGAGTACAGACCAGAGTAGAGACCAGAGTACAGACCAG
The DNA here is from genome assembly GCA_016785265.1 of Paraplagusia blochii. Taxonomy (NCBI): domain Eukaryota; kingdom Metazoa; phylum Chordata; class Actinopteri; order Pleuronectiformes; family Cynoglossidae; genus Paraplagusia; species Paraplagusia blochii. Next base: position 88,971 of record JAFBJS010001527.1, read on the forward strand.
AGTAGAGACCAGAGTACAGACCAGAGTAGAGACCAGAGTACAGACCAGAGTAGAGACCAGAGTAGAGACCAGAGTAGAGACCAGAGTACAGACCAGAGTACAGACCAAAGTACAGACCAGAGTAGAGACCAGAGTAGAGACCAGAGTACAGACCAGAGTAGAGACCAGCGTAGAGACCAGAGTACAGACCAGAGTACAGACCAAAGTACAGACCAGAGTACAGACCAGAGTACAGACCAGAGTACAGACCAGAGAGAAACCACATGAACAACTTTGACAAAATCCAACTTTCTGGGCACAGCAAAGTTCTAACCTTCTACAAGAACCGCAAGAAACTGCTCTGGACAAATATATATGTATATATAAATATGTATATAATATCATAATATCAATTATTTGACCCCACACTGGTACTTTAATTTGGACAAACATAATGATAACAACAAAAATCATTCATAGGAGTTTAATTTCCGGGCTGATATCTAGACATTTCCCATGGTTTTGCTCATAGTAACAAAAATCATTTGTTCTTTCATCAATAACGATGGTATTTTACTGCAAAAAAAAACAAAAAACGAAAACATATTTTTTTTAGGCACTGCATGTTTTCCTGTCGATTGTATTCCTCAGGTAGAATACCTTCAGTCAGACCAGGGCATTTATTTTGTCTCGTGGGCCACAGGTTGAACTACAATTTGATTAAGAAAGATGGAGTATTTTCCGTGAACTGACATAAATGATGAGTAGTATTGAACAAAGGCAATGCTTTTAGCCTCTTTGAGTCCATCTATTTTGCAGGGAAAAGGTAGAAGGATAACAATAATATAAATTAAAAGTAAAATTTGGACAAGTTGCCGGGGCCGGATTAAAACACCAAACGGGCCACATCTGGCCCCCGAGCCTTAGTTTGCCCAGTTCTGCCTTTAGTGGTAGCAGGCATTAAAATGAAGTAGAAAATCACACATTCTACTCATTTTTTTTCTATGATGCACTTTTTTAGCAGCTTTTATTTTAGCAAAATAAAATGCAAAAAAAAAAAGTTTACCAGTAACTTTAAGAGGAGGATCCTCGTTAACTGTGGAACCGTTGTGATTCCACTGACTGTAGCAATAAGTTATAAAAATAAAGCAGGGGCCGAGAAGTGACTCTAACAAAGTTTAGAAAAACTCAGAGTCAGCCTCCAGGTTTGAAAAGCTCACAGTCAGAACCTACACCATAAATACAAGCATCAAAACCCAGAGGGATCTGCCAGCTGTCACCATCACTCACTCCGTGCCTTAAGGCTCCACGAAACACACCATTAACACCAAGTTAAAGAAACCAAGACGGAAAGATTCACATCATAGGTCCATGAAGTGAGACCTTAGATCCTATGAACCAGATCCAAACCACAGAAAAACACATGTGGACACTGAGTCCCGCTGCAGCTCCGATGGAGACTCCTACGGTGAGAAAAGCTCACCTTCCTCCAACCGTTCAGCTTCCCAAGTTTCTTCTCCTTCTTGTCAAAGCAGCAGGCTCCCATGGTTCTGTGTGTGTGTGTGAGGTGCAGGGCAGAGCGGGGCAGAGCGGAGCGGAGCAGGGCTGCAGTCCGGTCAGATGTTGGACCTCAGTCTGACTGCAGCATGAGTAAAAAGCAGCAGCAGCTTCAACCTCTCTGACGCTGGGAAACGCCACGGCTTCACTGACTCACTGTGGGCTGTGAGTTCTGACTAGGCTTTACCTCCTGTCTGTGTCTGTGTGAGTGTGTGAGTGTGTGAGTGTGTGAGTGTGTGAGTCCGCATGTGAAGCAAGTGCTGAAATAGACACACACTCGCACACAGACACACTCCCTCTTGGGGGAGTCCCGCCTCTAACCTCCTGCTCTCCTCCTCAGGCCTGCAGCTCAGGTTTACACTGTCAATACTGCGCTGACGGCTGCTGGACAAGTGGGTCAACTCTGAGTCAATAAACAACCCTGGAGTTGTCCTCCGTCTCCTCCTGGACCACCACCTTTCTCATCTGCTGTGGTTGGAGTTGGGTGGTTGTTCTGGGACCAAACGCGGTTTCAACAGGACGTTTCAACAGGAGTCGGGTTTGAGAAACTGCAACATGTGGAGACATGTCTCTGAGACGCCCCCTACAGCTCTGACACCCTCCATACCTGTGTCTTTGTCAGGAGCTGAACTGTTATGGATGGATGGACAGAGAGGTAGACAGATAGATAGACAGACAGACAGCTAGACAGACAGATAGACAGATGGACAGACAGATAGCTACACAGACAGACAGACAGCTGGGTAGCTAGACAGACAGACAGACAGACAGCTTGATAGATAGACAGACAGACAGACAGCTAGACAGATAGACAGATGGACAGACAGCTAGCTACACAGACAGCTGGGCAGCTAGACAGACAGCTTGATAGATAGACAGACAGACAGACAGCAAGACAGGCAGACAGACAGACAGCTACTGTAGACAGACAGACAGCTGGACAGTTAGACAGACTGACAGCTAGACAGACAGACTGACAGACAGATAGTTAGACAGACAGACAGACAGGCAGACAGACAGACAGACAGCTAGACAGACAGATAGACAGATGGACAGCCAGACAGACAGATAGACAGATAGACAGGTAGACAGGTAGCCAGATAGACAGATACACAGATAGACAGATAGATAGATACATACGCATGTGAAGCAAGTGCTGAAATAGACACACACTCGCACACAGACACACTCCCTCTTGGGGGAGTCCCGCCTCTAACCTCCTGCTCTCCTCCTCAGGCCTGCAGCTCAGGTTTACACTGTCAATACTGCGCTGACGGCTGCTGGACAAGTGGGTCAACTCTGAGTCAATAAACAACCGTGGAGTTGTCCTCCGTCTCCTCCTGGACCACCACCTTTCTCATCTGCTGTGGTTGGAGTTGGGTGGTTGTTCTGGGACCAAACGCGGTTTCAACAGGACGTTTCAACAGGAGTCGGGTTTGAGAAACTGCAACATGTGGAGACATGTCTCTGAGACGCCCCCTACAGCTCTGACACCCTTCATACCTGTGTCTTTGTCAGGAGCTGAACTGTTATGGATGGATGGACAGAGAGGTAGACAGATAGATAGACAGACAGACAGACAGACAGACAGCTAGACAGACAGACAGACAGATGGACAGACAGATAGCTACACAGACAGACAGACAGCTGGGCAGCTAGACAGACAGACAGACAGACAGCTTGATAGATAGACAGACAGACAGACAGCTAGACAGATAGGCAGATGGACAGACAGCTAGCTATACAGACAGCTGGGCAGCTAGACAGACAGCTTGATAGATAGACAGGCACACAGACAGACAGCTACTGTAGGCAGACAGACAGACAGACAGCTGGACAGTTAGACAGACTGACAGCTAGACAGACAGACTGACAGACAGATAGTTAGACAGACAGACAGACAGACAGACAGGCAGCTAGACAGATAGACAGCAAGACAGGCAGACAGACAGACAGCTAGACAGATGGACAGACAGATGGACAGACAGACCGCAAGACACGCAGGCAGATAGACAGCTACTGTAGACAGGCAGATAGACAGACAGACCGACAGACAGAGAGCTGGACAGCTAGACAGACAGACAGCTTGATAGATAGATAGACAGACAGACAGACACACAGACAGAGAGCTGGACAGCTAGACAGACAGACAGATAGCTTGATAGATAGACAGACAGACAGACACACAGACAGACAGACAGCTTGATAGATAGACAGACAGACAGACAGACAGACAGACAGACAAACAGACAGACAGACAGCTTGATAGATAGACAGACAGACAGACAGACAGACAGACAGACAGACAGACAGACCGACAGACAGACAGGTAGATAGATAGTTTTGAAAAAGAAGAATAAGACTAAAATAAATGACTTTTATTTCCTCTCTAAACAATCCTCTCTAGACTAACAGTAGGTTCAGTCGGTGTCTGTCCACATCTCCTGTACTGAATTTCACACTACGTTGGTGAACATCATGTTGTTTGAGACAAAGTCAGAACTGACCACCAGTGTCCTCTGCTGCTGCTGTTTGTTAAAGTCTGTAAGAATGGACTTGAGAAACTGGTCACTTCTGCTTTATCACAACAGCTGATGTCATCACAACGAGCTGTTGCTGATGATGCCACACTGTAGTACAGGACGCAATACTGTAGTACTGGATGTAATACTGGACATCTCTCCACAGAACAACATCTACCCTTAGAGTGGAGAAGCCCTGATGATGCTGCTGCCCAGACTGCAGTGACGTCATTTTAAAAACTCCAGATGAAATTTGATTCTGTCACTGGTTCACTTTCAGTTCAGGATAAAAGACGATGTTTCTGGTGTTTCCACAGAAAAAGAAAGAAAAGAAACAAAAACTAACCTGTAGAGAAGATGGTGCAATGTTGAAATCTCTGTTTGATTTGGAAATAAATGACATTAAATTCCTGACTCATCTTCAGTGAACACAACTCACTGCACCAGTTTTTCCATGAACCAAGAGCAGATGTGGGTAAACCAAGGCCCCGGGGCCAGGATGTGGCACCTTGAAATCTGACTTTGTCAAAATATATTCCACTACTTTGTATTGTGAATATATATGATGGATGGATTAGAGACACTAGGAATAGGTAGAAGACAGAGATAGAGACAGAGCTGTAGGTGGAGGAGTTAAAGATGCTGAGGTTCTCTTTAGGAGAGACAAGGGTGGACAGGATCAGGAATGAGGTGATTAGAGGGACAACACAGACAGGAAGGTTTGGAGAAAAAGCTAGAGAAGACAGAATGAGATGGTTTGGACATGTTCAGAGGAGAGACAGTGGAGACATTGGCCCTGCAAAAGGGACAAGTCAAAAGGAGGAGAAGAAGATTTGTATTGTGAATATATATGATGGATGGATTTGAGACACTAGGAATAGACAGAAGACAGGAGACAGAGCTGGAGGTGGAGGAGTTAAAGATGCTG
>JAFBJS010001529.1:0-33125 GCA_016785265.1 Paraplagusia blochii
CTTGGTTTAACCCTATTTTCACATTAGTCTTACACTTATCTGATTTTATATGTCACTGATCTGATTTTAGTGTAACCCTTATTTAACATGATATGGCCCTAATCTGATTTAAATCTAAACATTAACTTAATCTAATTGTAAACTAACCCTAATCTGAATGTAGATTTACACTAATGTAAGGTTAATTAGAACATTATTTTAGTATAAACCTGATATTACTATAATTTGACCTTATTATGACCCTTATCTGACTTTGTTCTGAACCCACTATGATGTAAATGTAACCTAAATCTGATGTAAGTGTGGCCTTATTTGGGCCTTAAATCTAACCTTAATCTGACCTTAATCTGATCCTCTCTGACTTCAAACTAACCCTAATCTGACTTTAATATGACTCTAGCCTGATCCTTACCTGACATTAGTCTGACCCTAATCTGACCCTGCTGTGATTTTAGACTAACCCTTATGTCGACAAGACCCTAATCTAATGTTAGTTTTACCCTATTCTGATGTTTATGTATATGATCCCAATCTGGATTGATAAATTTGAAAATTTATGTGACCTTTGTCTGACTTTGCATTTACCCTAATCTTACTTCAATATGATACTAGACTAACTTAGTCTGACACCAATCTGCCTTAAGTTTAACCCTGGTCTGACGTTAGTTTAACCCTAATCTTTTTATTAATATTACCCGGATCTGAATCTGATTTAAGTCTATCCCGAGTCTGACTTTTGTCTGACCCTAATCTGATGTAGATTTATCCATGTTTGGCATTAATATTATCTGAACCTAATCTGACCCTCTCTGATTTTAACCTAAACCTAATCTGACTTTAATATGACCGTAGTCGGATCCTTATCTGATTTTGGTCTAACCTCCAGACTAGGATCAGACAAAGGATAAACTCTAACCTTAATCTGACCCTACGGTGACCTTAGTCTAACCTTAGTCTAAATCTTATGTTAATATAATCCTAATCAGATATTAGTCTAACCCTAATCTGATGTTAACACGACCCTAATCTGGATTGAAATTACCCTTATCTGACCTTAGTCTGACCCTACTCTTGCTTTAGACCAACCCTGATTTAAGACTAACCCTAATCTGACTTTCGTATGACCCTAATCTACCACCAATCTGACCCAAGCCTGGCCCAGGGGTCGGCAACATTAACACACACAGAGCCATTTTCTTTTCCACATAAAAGAAAACACTGGGAGCTGCAAATAATTTGGGTATCTAAAATGAAGATAAAACAGTGTATATGTTTTTTTTTTTGCTGTTTCTGGTGCTGTTGCCATGATATGTAGATCTAATGAAGATGATGAGATCAGATTGATGTGAGTGTTTATCTTGCCAGACCCGGCCACCAGGCACTCACCTATGAGCCCCAACCCCGGGCCTGGCTCTAGAGTGGGGCCCCGGTAACGCCCATCTGGGCGACGTGCACTGCCTCCTTGATCTTTTCTCCATAAGGGCAGATCTGGTCCATGTATTCAAACTAGCAACCTGTAACACCTCTCTTCTGTCTGTGCTTGCTCCGCTTATAGTCCTCAGACCCATCTTTGCTTTTGCAAAAATGATCATCAATCCAAATGCTGAAATGGAGCTGACCACGCCTAAACTGGACCTCCACCTGGAAGTTCAAAACATCAACATGGAGATGAACCGAGGACAGGTGAGATGGATGAACGGATGCTCGGACCAATCCTGGGCTCTAGGACTACGTGGTCACACATGTGTGTTTGCCCCCCAGTATCTTTCTATGCTGGACCTGCTGGAGTCTGTTGACTGCATGGTGAAAAACGCCCCCTACAGGAAGTTTCGCCCCTGTGTTCCTGTTCACACGAACTCCAGACTCTGGTGTGTTTGTCGGGTTCACAGATTGGGCTAGTACTGGAGCTGCTTGTCTTCGTCTAAAGGTTTGTTCAATTTCTATGCGCTGCTCAGGTGGAGGTATGCCTTCAACAGCATCTTGGAGGTCCATGTACGACGCCTCACCTCCATGTGGTTGTGGTCCAACATCTGGCGCCACCGACAACGCCTGAAGGCCTACAAGGTGGCCTACAAGAGTCGCCTTCTGAGCTCAAACAAGATCAGCGTGGAAGTAGAGGCCAACCTACAGGTGAGAGCTGTTCAGACTGCACACCCTGTACCTCTGCACTCCCTATTTTGATCCTCCTGTTGATCTAAATCAAAATTTTATTCTGATACTAACATGACCTTAATATGCCCCTTATTGGACTTAATACGACTCTAATCTGACTGATTTAGTCTCTAGTTTGAATATGGCCCTAGTATGACCCTAATCTGACTTTAGGATTGACGCAGCTACTTTTTTATGGTTCCACCTGTACCTCTGCGCTCCCTATGTTGAACATGTTGAATGTGGTTGTCTTTTTGAAATGTATCTAACCCATACATTTGCGGATGACAGTGAGCCACCGTGAGAGTAGTTTTTGGATCATCAGAGAAGAATGTTTGATGTTTGACTCCCTGATTGGTCTGTCCTGCTCCAGGAACTAGAAAAAGTTCTGGACGTCTTCAACATCACACTGGCTCGACAGCAGGCCAAGATGGAGGTAGGATTGACACGGCTGTTTAAAATGGGGACACAGATGTCCATCATTTGACCTGTCCTCCATGTGTCCTGGTCTAGGTGATCAGGTCAGGACAGAAGGTACTGAGTAAGAAAGGGGGCACTGAGCAGAAGAAGGGAGGAGGCTTCTTCAGTGGCTGGTTTGGGAGGAAGGCTAAGAAGGAAGAGCATGAGGAGACCAAGGAGACGCAGAGTCAGTAAATTCTCAGGAAAAACTTTCCAAAAATATCGGATTGCAGAAAAGATCTTATGTGTCTGCTTAGGCTCTGGCCTGGATGAGATTATGACGCTGGAGGAGAAGGAGAAACTCTACACTGCTATTGGCTATAGTGGCAGCTCCCACAACCTTGCTCTGCCCAAGCAGGTGGACCTGACTTCCTGTTTTCATATAGCTTCATGTTTTGTTTGGTTTAATTTCAGTATGGTCCTAAAGGTAACCCTGCCTCACGTCTTTGGTTTCTAGTACATTGCAGTGGTGGTTTCCTTCCAACTGCAACACACCTCTGTGACAGTGAGGGAGATACCGAATGTCCCAGCCATCCTGGAGATCCAGATGATCAAGCTCAGCACCAAAATCTGTCAAAGACCTGGAGCCCAAGCCCTCAGGTGGGACCAGATGCTCTGCCATAGTCCTACTGCTGCACCAACAGCTGAATTACAGCTCTGAACTCTTCCTCCCACAGGGTGGAAGCAGCACTGCAGAAGTGGTCTGTCACTGGCCTGCAGCAGGATGGCAAAGTCCCTGCCCTTATCGCTTCAGTTGGAGACTCGTCATCATCGCTGCTCACAGTCCTGTTTGAGCTCAATCCTGAGAATAGCTCCGCAAACCAACTCCTGCGATTGCATTCCCAGCCGGTGGAGATGATCTACGATGCCGTCTGTACCACCTTCATCCGTCCATTCTCACATTGTTTTGTTTCAGTTCCTTGTGTGTGATGGTGATGTTGTATGTTGTACAGCTGACGGTGAACAGTGTGGTGGAGTTCTTCAGGACAGGCCGTGGCGTGGACTTGGAGGTCCTGACCTCCGCCACTCTCTCAAAACTGGAAGAGATCAAGGAGAAAACAGCTGCAGGTCAGTTTCAGAGACCAGTAGTGTAGAACAAGCTCATCCCTGTCTTTCATCTTCACTACTCCCTCTACAGCACGTTATTGGTTGTGGCGTTTCAGTCACTACTCCAGCACCAAGTTAATTACAATGAAAATAGACAGTGACTGCAATTCAATAAAAGAATTCTAGGCTTGTAGTAACTATCATTAATACACTATAATTTCTGTGAATTTTGGGATATGTTGAGTAGCCTAACACTTATCTGACTTTAGACTAACTGTAATATAACTTGAGACTAACCCTAATCTTGCTGTGATTGGTTATTGTCCATGCTTGGCAGGTTTGTCCCACATCATAGAGACCAGAAAGGTTCTGGACCTAAGGATTGACCTGAAGCCCTCCTACCTGCTCGTGCCGATGTCTGGGTTCTATAGCCATAACGCTAATCTCATCCTCATCGATTTTGGTAGTCTTCAGGTTGGTATCTCTGATGACTTTGCAAGAAAACTCATGTACCAAGACTTGGGTAGATTTCTTTGTGAGAGTGTACATAAGACATAAGAAGTTGCAGCAACAATTTCAGATCGATGTATCAAGGCGCAGAAATGTCAAGGGGAATTGAGCCCAGATGTGGAGAGATCCTACCACACCAAAATTATGTGAACGTAAACCCTGAGTGGAGCTCTGTGCATCCAAACCTTCTTTCTCTTTGTCTCCTGGCAACCTCACCAGTGTTCTACAGTTCTCAAACAAGTCATGCACTAACATACTTCTCTGCCACTCCTGACTTCCTCTTTAAAAAAAAAAATACAATTCCTCCTTGTTAGATCATCTTGGAGAGGGGTGGCAGGGAGAGAAGCACCCTCCATTGGCTGGGGTTAGGACCTGGCAGCCCATGGGGCTGCAGCAGGAGGCGGAGGCTTACCGCCATCTGGTCCTCTCCAGTGTCATTCTCTCTTCCTCTTCTTCGGTGAGATCCTCTTGTCCTCTTCTCCAACACGGTCCCCTTCTTTCTTCTTCCTCTTCTCCGACGCGGCCCTCTTCTTTCTTATTCCTCTTCTCCGACACGGTCCTCTTTTTTTTTCTTCCTCTTCTCCGATGCAACCCTCTTCTTTTTTCTTCCTCTTCTCCGATGCGGCCCTCTTCTTTTTTCTTCCTCTTCTCCGACGCGGTCCTCTTCTTTTTTTCTTCTTCGTCTCCAACACGGTCCTCTTCTTTTTTTTCTTCCTCTTTTCCAACTCGGTCCTCTTCTTTCTTCTTCTTCTCCGACGCGGTCAAACTGTCCTCTTCTTCGATGGGTTTCTGCAAGTCGGCTCAGGCCAATGGGCGAGGTGATTTGCTCCCGCTTCTCAGTATCATCTCTCTGGGTATCCGCCCCGCTGCCTTCGACAGCGCACAGCGGCGAGTAGCCTGGGTGACCGTGGTGCGCTTTGCGATCACACCCATTTGTGACACCTCACCTCACATGATCCTGGCACTTGTTAGTTGCCGGAGTAGGGTTTTGGACACCTTATGCAGCAGTGTCAGGGGCATGTAACTGGGGTGTTTAAAGAGAATGGACGGACCATCGTCTTGACGTACCACTGGGGTCGTCACTCACAGACTAGAACTTGTTATTTAATGCGTGTGAAGGGTGAAGGGAGAAGTAGTGACAAAAATCTCCTTCAGTCAAAATGAAAATTTGCCTTAAATGCTTTATTGATTAGGGGAGCAGTGCATAAGCAATCTTCAGCCAATGTCATAATCAGGAAAAACTAATAATATGTCACAAATTCTAATAGTAAGGATAAAGAATAGTATAGAAGTGCTGAGGCGTTTTTTTTTTTGATAGATTCTTTCTAAACTGACCTTGCTTCTTCTTTATCTGCGATATAGAGGAGGAGGAGAAGTGACGCATACTTGGCAGGGGACGCGCTGTTGTTGAGGTTTCACGGCAGAGTCAGTCGCTTTCTTCTCGGTCCTGGACAGGGCCGCCTCCCGATGAGGCCCCTCTCCTTAGGTTGTCTACCAGCTGCTGTGGCAAGCAGTGAAAAGCTGGGGGACGGGGGGATTGAGAGCGAATCCAATTCTTCTTTTTTTTTTATTTTTTCAGTCTCACTTCTGCTTGCTGGGCTTCTCTCTTCTTTGAAGATAGATGAAAGTCATCTTCTTCTGCCTGTTGCTGTCCATGATCCTCTTCTTCTATTTTGTCTTCTTCTTTGGGGCGAGCAGTGTCCTGGGTCCGGGGCTTGAGTCCTTTCTTCGTCCGGGGTTGGGGTGAGGAACGAACTGAACTTTTCAGAGTCCCGCACCTATATTTTTGCTCACTTCCCTCTCTCACCATTTTGTAGAGGTCATTTCCCCAGCATATTTGGTCAAAATTTTGCCTGTTCCATCCTCATTCACTCCTATAAGCTTTTATAATAACATTTATAGCATTTATAATAACTTAACTAACAGTTCCATTTTTCTGTTACATTCATTTCACTTTAGACAGAAACATTCTTCTGTTATAATGATAAACTACATTTTAGCCGACATAATCATAAAACAACAATAAACATTATTTTTCTTCTTATTTTGATTTGGCTGTAAGCTCCATGCCTGACCTCTAACTTGACTGCACTACTGTTTCACTCGATCTTCACTTCAGGTCAGGGGTTTGTTTCTTTATGTAAATGCGTTACCAGCAAATATATATATATATGTGTGAATGCATTTCATCATCAAAAATGAATCACATCTTTCATTCTTTAGATTAAAATAATAATCTAATTACTCAAAAATCACTCATTGATTTAATATATTCTAGGCTTTTACAGTTATGCTTTACTACACCACAGCTTTTCATCACGTTGCTCTTGTCCCCAGCATGAAGGACATGTCTCAACATGTTCTAATGACATATCTCGTCACATATCAGTGTCTTTTATTGTCAGCTTAAAATTTAACTTTTTTCACACATATAACTTTATTAATTGCCTGCTGTGATCCCATAGTTATGACTTTTGGATACTGAGCTCAACCATTCTTGTGCAACTTGTAGAGATGTGACACAGCAAATTTCTACAACATTTTTCATGTTGATACATCCAAACATGATAAAAAAAAAGATCTTAAGGCAACTTTTTTGATCTGTGCACCTTTAATGCATGTGGCCTTTTGTCTTGGTGCTTCTTCTAGTCTTTGTTGTCATGCTGGTGCTGAGTATCTATGGTCTAAGGACTGAACAGTACAGTTATAAAAGTTAGAAGTGCGTCTGGACCTTGGATTTCTGTGGAATTGTTCCACTGAACAGTGGACTGATCAGTTCTGTCTTCTCAGTTAAGCAGCGTCCAGTCCAGCCCGGTGTCCTCCTCCTCCTCCTCCCTAGAGGAGATCATGGACCGTGCGTACGAGAGATTTGATGTTGAGCTAAAGCGAGTTCAGGTGCTCTACAGCAAGTCAGGTAGAGCAAGCAAACCAGGTGAGGACTATGTGTGGAACTGGAAGTAAGTTCTCCTGACATCTGCTGTCCTTGGCCTCCAGGTAAAATGTGGAAGTCAGCCCGTCTGCAGGCATCTTCGCTGCAGCACATCCTCCAACCCCTGGACTGCACTGTTCACCTTGCCAAGTGCATGGTGGACAAGGACTCGAGAATGCCCAGGTGGGAGTCTGAGCAGGTGAACCGTCTGTGAACTCACTTCTTGTTATGTCAAAATTTTGTCTCTGCCTTGCAGGTTTAAGGTGGCCGGAGAGCTGCCTCTGCTGCACCTTAAAATCTCTGACAAGAAAATTCAAAGCATCTTTGAACTGGTCAACAGCATCCCGCTGCCCAACATGGGATCCGTGCCCTCCACCCCCACAGAGAAGGTAAACTGGAGTGTCTGTGGTGTGGTTTGCTGAACATTGGCAAATAAACATGACCACCTACTTCTACAGGTGCTGTCATTGGCCGAGGGCAGACCTCAGGTTTGTGGTCTGTCAGCTGCACTGCTGGACGTCATGGAGACAGGTCAGTACAATGACACTAGCAGATGTGGTTCATCTTTAAAGTACAGAGCTTAAACACTTTACTTCGTACAGATTCTGATGAAGATGTGAGCGAGAAGTCGACGGACGAAGATCATGGCAGCTCGGCTCTGGAAGAGCTCACCGATCTTCACATGAAGTTTGAATTTAAAGAGGTTGGTGCTGCCTGGTCACGTGACCATCAAGCAACATGGCGCTTCCTGTATCAAAGTTGTGTTAGATAAAAAAATCTTGAAATGTTTTTAGAATCATGTTTAGATGTTTCAATACTGTAATGATAAGTGTTGGGACTAATGTGTTACTTATGTACCCTTACGTAACGCAACTACTTTTCTCAGTAACTAATAACGTAACACCGTTATAGTTGCTTTTGTGTGAAGGGGCTCGTTACTAGTTACTATCTAGGGGCCATCTACACTGTTTCTCTCCGCCTGGGAGAGGACCCAGCAGTTGTGGTATCTGCTGGCTATCATTGTGTGTGGTAACTCTTACAGTCATGGTGTCAAACTAGGTGAAACTCGTGTACTATGTAATTCATTTAACCATGCTAAGCCAATCAGAGTTCTGGGCGACTCCTCCTGCCTTATAGGTAAATAAACACACACACACAGGTGACGCGGTACAGCAGCACACCCCCACAGGCAAGATGACACAAGCAGCAAGTTGAGGTTACAATAAAAATGCCTGTCAAAATGTCTAAATCTATTTTGTTTTTATTGTACTGTAATGTACAGTGAACGTATAACTTATTTCCAGACATTAATTGCAGCGCTGCTCCCTGCAGCTTCACTCTCTCACACTCTCACATCCACAAAGCTAAATAAAATCTTATAACCATTACAGTCCCAATAGATTTTATTGTGATAGTTGCTACAGAGCTCAACACTAAACTGTTTCAACTTCAACTTCAACTTTATTTGTTTAAAGTGCCATATCACAACAACCGTTGTCCCAAGGCACTTCACAAACATTTATATAAAATAAACAAGATACATTAAATACAACAGGAAAAGCCCCCTGCCTTTATAGACCCTTATTATTTACCCTTATGTTTAATGTGTTTTTAAAAGTAAAGTAAAGTAACTAGTTACTTTTATAATTTAGTAATTTAATAACGTAACTAGTTACTTTTTCAGAGCAGTAACTAGTAAAGTAACAAGTTACTTTTCCCAACACTGGTAATGATCATAGGAATGTGCGTTGCTTAGTGTCAAAAAGGTACGCCACACAAAAAGTTACCCAAAGGACCATTAGGACCCCCCCTTTCATGCCAACTCAAATCCACAAATAACCATGGAAATGTGTTAGATGACAGTGTCAGAGAAACATGACATTGACAGTGTCATAACATGACATAACATGACAGTGACTCTGTAGTTGTAATAGCTCTGCACATCACCCTTTTTGTATATTAGCACAAGAACACATTTCTCCACTCCACTCATCAAGCGTCTTGTCTGTCTCTAAAATTCTATTAAACAACCAAATCAACAAATTAACTGCTGATTCACTTAAGAACTTAATTGGGACCAACTGCCCTTTTACTCTTCAGAGCTTTTCTAACTTCATCCTTTCTAATCTGATCTACCTTCTCCCTGTTGGGATCTGGCTCCTCATCCCTACAGGATTCCTCATTCAGCAACTCCTCAAAGTACTCCTTCCATCTTCCTAGCACACTTCCTCATTGGTAATGACATTTCCATACCTGTCCTTAATCAACCTCACCTGCTGCACATCCTTCCTAGATTGGTTCCTCTGCCTTGCCATTCCGTATTACTCTTTTTCTCCTTTATGTCTAACCTCTCTTACAACTCCTCTTATGCCTTTTGCTTGGCCCTCTCTCTGTACTCCAGTCTATTCTCCTCTGTTCTGTCACTCTCATCTCTTCGCTGATCTCCTCCTCTGAACACCCTCCAGAACCTCATCATTCCACCACCAGGTCTCTTTGTCCTCCTTTCTTTGTGCAGAAGACACACCTAGCACCTTCCTACCTCTCTCCCCAATGACTCTAGCTGTGGTATCCCTATCACCTGGTAATTCCCCACCACAGCCCAGAACTGCCCTCACTTCCTTTACTTAATTCTCATCTCCTGATCTTTTTAGCTGTCTTCACCTTCTTCCTTCTTCTTATTACCAACTTGCACACTACCATCCTATGCTGTTTGGCTACACTCCCACCTGCCACCACCCTGCAGTCACTAAGCTCCCTCAGATTACCTCTTCTACACAGAATATAATCTACCTGTGTGGACCTGCCTCCACTGGTGTATGTCGCCATGTGTCCCTCTCTATTTTGGAAATAGGTGTTTACCACAGCGATTTCCACTCTCTTCGCAAAATATACCACTGCCTGTCCTTCTAAATTTCTCCAACTCCAAACCGGGCCATCCTTTCCTCACCACCTCTGTTCCCTTCCCCTACATGTCCAATGAAATCTGCTCCCTTCAACACTCTCTCTCCCTTGGGGATGCTCTCTACAACCAAATCCAGCTCTTTCCTATACATCTCATTTTCTACTAATTCACCTGCGGAGCATACCTACTGCCAACATTCAACATCACTCCGCCTCCTAAACACTTTTTTCACACCCACCACATCCCTAGCATACTCTTCTCTAGTGATCACCCCTACTTTATTTCTCTTCCCATCTAGTCATGGTAAAATCCATCATGTGAACACGCTCTCTACTTTTCCGCGTCATTGTACCTACATTCCCACCTTCAGACCAACACTTCTAACCTATCTCTTTTCCCTTTGTGCCTTAGTCAATTGCCCTCCTCTCCTTCTTCAAACATTAATTGAATATAACCAAGAAATCCTATGAATGTTACGATTACGGCTACAGACTGCATGTGACCTCATGATGCAACCTCATTATTTGACCTGGTGTTCTCATTTTGTTATTCTACCTTGTATCGACCAGATCATGCAAACTTAGTCATGTAATATCATTATCTGACCTTATTATGCGACCTGGTCACCTAGCATCATCATGCGGCCAGGTTATGTCAGCTGGTGACATATACAACTTCCTGCTTTTGAATCCAGGTCCTGTTGGAGCTGATGCAGCAGGCGGAGCAGGAGACAACCTTCCTGACCTTCCGCATTTGTCAGCTGGGAGCTGAAGGAAATAGGCGGACCTACGACTTAGGGATCACCTCCTACCTGGGCGGAATCACACTGGGCTACTGTGGAGGTACTAAGTCTGGGGATGTGTATGTGGGATTGGAGTGAGTATTCAGACGAATGTGTGACCATTGTGTTTCTGTCCAGATGGCCGGACCACGGAGCTCCACCTCATTAGCTCCTCACTGCAGCAGAGCTCCAATCTGCTGAAGGTGGAGTTCATCAAGGCAAGATGCTTTCCTGTCTCCTGGGTAACAGAGGTCTGTGGGCGAGGGCAGAGATTAACTAGTGTGTGTGTGTGTGTGTGTGTGTGTCTGTGTTTGTGTGTGTCTGCGTGTGCTTGTGTGTGTCCATGTGCATGTGTATCTGCAGGCCGACCCCGACGGGCCAAACTTCCAGACGATCTTCAACAACACTGAACAAATGCTGAAGGTGGAAACCATCTCTAACCTTATGCTTCAGTTCTATTCTGCCTGCTAAAAACATTATTATCTGCCCCACCTGCAGGTGGAGTTCTCTTCCCTGGACTTCCAACTCCACACTAAAGCCCTGCTCTCCACCATCAGTTTCCTGAACTGTGCTCTCTCTCCGCTGCTTGACACTCTTAAAGACCAAGACACAGCCAGGAAGGCCGTGCAGAAGAAGGGAGCAAGCCCTGCAGGTGAGTTGTGATGGG
The DNA here is from genome assembly GCA_016785265.1 of Paraplagusia blochii. Taxonomy (NCBI): domain Eukaryota; kingdom Metazoa; phylum Chordata; class Actinopteri; order Pleuronectiformes; family Cynoglossidae; genus Paraplagusia; species Paraplagusia blochii. The sequence continues at coordinate 11,447 of JAFBJS010001529.1, forward strand.
CTGACTTGAGGTCTCAGGGGGTGGTACCAGCACTCTGAACATTAAATTGGGATCGTTGCATATTAAGTCAGTCATCCCTCCCTATGACTCTGCTCAGATGTGGCTAAAAATAAAATTAAAAAGGAAGATTTTGGTTTCAAGAAGAGAAATCTAAATTTAGTTGAGCCCTTGAAATGTTCCTCAGCTATGGCCGGTTGAAATATCCACTTTTTTCTAATTTATAAGCATTTATTAAAGACCATAACCTTTTAAAATAATGCTAGAAAGCTGAAAATATGTGTAATTTTGCCACACTCTACAAATGTACAAATGTTCAGCTTCCTAGGTCTTTTTTCTATGAAATGCTAAGAATGAATGATTTTCAGAGAACATTGCTAACAATTTCATATTGACTGACCTCGTATATAAAGGACTGACGCTGCCAAAAAAAATATAGCACTGAACCCCAAAATCAAATCTGCCGTGCATACTGACTGTGTTGGGTCCAATTGCCATTTGTTGAGTGAGTGATCTTTTCTACTGCAGCTTCTAAAGCCTCCAGAGAGAGCGGCGTGTTCAGCTTCAAACTCTGTGCTGTGTTGGGTTGTTTCCATGTGGAAGTGTGTGACGACCACCGAAGCCTCGCCGACATCAAAGTTCAAGGCACGCTGATTACTTAACAGTCTTCCACTTTCCTGAATCATCACCCGCTCAACCTGCTCTCTAAACCCCCATACAGGAATAGATGCATCTGTGCAAGTGCAGGCAAAGGAAACAGAGGTGTTCACTCGACTCAGAGATATCGTCGTCCAAGACGTGAGCCCTGGCACCATCCATAAGAAGGTGTGTGGTCGAGGTTAACTCTGGGAGGCTATTATTGGTCAGAATGTGTTGCTGACTGGTTGCATTACTTTGTCACAGGCTGTGTCCATCATGGGAGAGGAGGTGTTTAGTTTCAAAATGTCTCTGTACCCCAGAGCAACAGAGGGCAATGGCTACACCGACATGTCATTGGCAGACGGGAGAGTGACGATGCGTCTGGGCTGCATCCGCATCATTTACCTGCACAAATTCCTAATGTCGCTGCTGGTAAGAAAAGCAACTCAATTCATTCACATTAGTGACTGTTGTTGATTGGCTAGAAGCTTAATAACTAATAAGGATTCCCTAGTAGGACTTCAAAGAGACAAACCATTTCAGGTAAATTTGCTGAGACGTTCTTTTGGAATTTAAGATGGGGAATTTTGAATATATTTCTAATTATATGCAGACTTATCTGTTAATATTAGGAATCCGACATTGGCCTAATTATCTGATATTGATAAGATTTTAGGTCAATAATGTAAATCTGATAATACACTATAACTGGAATCAAACAAGAAAAGGGTTCTGAGACTTGAACATCAGTTTTTGGGGCAAATTGTGGCATATATTAGTATTGTTAGCAATTGAGGAAATAAGTGTTTACATATTTTGGATTCCCTTTAATTCCCATGCATTCTTTTTAATGTCCATGAATTCACTTTAATTCTTACAAATTCCTTAATTATTTTAATTAGGGGTGTCTGATACTAACTACTGTCAATATCTGATATTACCGATATTAACCAAACATTTAACTTCTGATACTGGTATTAACCTTTACCAATATATGCATGTGATTTCCCCTGGATCATTCTAATGACAGACCAAAAGAATTCTATAGATAGCAGTCTGTGTACAAAATAAAAACTCCAACATGAGTTATAGAAAAGTGGCATATTTATTTTTAACATTTTGTCTGAATCAGTCCAGTGCCTCTTTGCGCAGCATTTAAAGAAAAGAGGCAATGCCTATTATTGGACAGAATAACTTTCCAGAAACAATGATTAATACTGTAATTAATACCGATTAACACCATAATTTCATTAACTTCTATTATCTATCTATTTTTAGTATTGTAAATTAGGCTCATTCAGCCCTCAACAATAGTCAAATAAAAGGCATACAGAAAGAAACAGCTTCCGTCGAAGTCAATAGCCCTCTTTAAAGTACAGATAAACATTTCAGAGAAGGTACCTAACAGAGATTTGCTGGTAGATTTCAGAGAAATATAAGTATAATTAGTCCTGGAACATAGACAAAGCATGGTTGGAGAAACTCCACACGTTTGTTGAATCCAGTGTGTTGAATAGGAGAAAGCTGTTGTCCAAGATGATGAACTAAAGTTTTTAACTTAGACACTTTAAGAGACAGCTGTGTTAAAATCTTATCCACCCCCCGACCCTCATACGAACAGCTCCTTGCAGTCATTAAGAATTACAGTTTTGTTCTCTTTAAAAAACCTCTAGACCACAAACATTTACTGTAGCATCGAACATTTATTATTAATCACGCGCTGGTCAAAGTATCAGCACCCTATAAGTGTGTCCAGCGTATTTGCCAAGTCCTGGGCTTTGCAACACTGTATTTTTAATATCAGTGGAAAAACCAATACTGTTTAGTTCTAATATTTTGCTGATATTGAGCAGATAGTATCTGTGGACCAATATGATAGAACATCCCTACTTAACATAACATCCCATAAAATTCCCATAATTCCCTTTTATTTCCATATATTCCTCCTTATTCCTATAAATCTTCATACATACCTGCTAATTCCCATTGAAATTTTCGAACTGATAAAGTCAAAGTTAGCTGTCACTAAAATCATCATAGCTGTGAAGAAATTATCCTGATTCTCTTAAAACCTTTGATGCTATTGGTAAAATTCAATCAAATTGTATTTATTTTGTCCTTATTTAAAAAACACAGTTTGTCTCTTGACAAAGTTGATGTCAACAAATTACATTTTCTTGAAACAGTTTTCCTTCACAGAAGACATCTATACTTTTATTGTGTTAGTTTTGTATCCACATCCTGTCTCTATTATCTGTCATGTTTTGTTGATTTCTTCTGTCCTTTTCAGGCTTCCTTTTGCTTTCAGTGTACGCCTGCTGACGAGGTACAACAAAAACCCAGCTCCTGCATTCAGCTCGTCTGCGCTTCCATTTTTATTTACCCAAACTCTAACTCAGGATTGACCATTTTAATCCTAATCCAGATTTTTTTTAAACATTTTTTAACCTTGGTTTCTGTGTAAAGACAGACATATACTTCCACCTATGTGTTTTTAGCAGTTTTTATAAGCTAGAATCTTTGCCTTTCTTGGGTCACAACCTACCAGTTGAGAATCAGTGGCTCAAAATATGTGTTATAAAATAAAAACATATGGGTTTTCTTTAACCATATATATTAAGAGCGTGAAGATTAATCGTTTTGGATTGGTTATTGTTATTGTTGTTGGAGTTCGAATTTTGTCCCTGGATTGTTTTCCTGCTCCATGGCCCCGCCCACAAATTAATGTTCGACAAAGCTGCGACATTGGCCTCTTCCCCCCACTAGAGAGGTGAACCCAGTTTTCAACTTAGACACTTTGAGAGACAGCTGTGTTAAAATCTTACCCACCCCCCGACCCTCATAAGAGCAGCTCCTTGCAGTCATTAAGAATAATAGTTTTGTTCTCTTTAAAAAAAACCTCTAGACCACAAAGATATACTGTAGCATTGAACATTTATCATTTACCAAGCGCCGGCCAGAGTATCAGCACCCCATAAGTGTGTCCAACGTATATATTAGAGCCGTGAACCCATAGACACATATATACAGTACATCTATTCACACATGTCTATGCAGGTTTTGCCACTTGGGGTGTGTGAACTGTGATGTGTGCTGTGGTATTACTCTGTTCTTAGCAACATGGCAGGAAATTACAGCGTTTCTCATTAAAATAGAACGTTTGGACGTCATTTGGAAGAAGAAGGATGGAAAGATAGATAAAAGCAACGTGATTTGCCGACTCTGTAGAGCAACAATTGAATACACTGGAGGTCCAACAAACCTTAGCAGTCACCCGGAGAGACGGCAGAGTGGGACTGATGACTGGGTTATGATGATGGTGATGCTGGCACGGCAGGAACGACCGGTAGTCAGAAGACCGGACAGAATAAAATACAATACAAGTTTTTCCAACCCCAATTCGGCAATACCTCGGCAAAGTCCAAGGCAATAATGGAATCTATCAATCATTATTAGGGATGTTGATAACATTTACCGATGCAGATATGAACCGACATTGCCCAGACACTTAATTTCGATACCGTCATGAACCAATACTGTTATGAACCGATACTGATAGCGATATAGGCAGCTAAGTTCCCCTGAATTATTGTGATACTAAATGCATTCTATAAATAACTGTGTACAAAATAAACACACTACTTTAAGATAAGTTATGGAAAAATGACACATTAATTTTTTACCATTTTGTCTGAAACAGTCCTATGATTCTTTGTGCAGCATTTGATTTGAACAAGAAATGTCTGGTGTTGGGCAAAAGAACTTTCCAAAAACACTGATTAACATTATCAACCACGCTCATTCAGCCCTCACATCAATAGGCATTAAAATGGGCACAGATAGAAACAGATGCAGTATAGGAGTAAAAAGTCCTCTTTAATGAGAGAAAAAACAGCATCGTCACAATGTAAATGACTCTTCTCGTTGATGACGAGATGAGAGTTGACACTGATTAGCGCTTCACTGGCAAATGTCTGAGAAATACTTATTTTAAATACGATTAGTCCTGACGTAGCCCTGCTACAGAAACTCCACATGTTTGGTAAAAAACGTGTCTTGAATGGGAGAGAACGGTTGGTTCTCCAGGACAACTAACTAACTAATTTACAGTGAAGTTGGTCTGATTTCTTTTGCTCTTGTCTGTTCTTTACCGTATTTAACTCTTTTTCTCTTTCTCTGTTTACTTTACTGATTTAACTCTGAGCCTTTGAGGGAGAGGGAGAGAGAGAGAGAGCTGCTGCTGTGTTGTCGTTTCAACTTCAACTTTTATTTGTTTACAGTGCCAGATCATAACAGTTGTTATCTCAAGGCACTTTACAAACAAGAATAAAAAAAGTATAGAGTATATATAGAGATAGCCCCTGCCCTTACAGACCCTCACACCAGCTGAGGAACAACTCCCAAAAACCCAGAAAGGGAAAAAAAAAAAGGAAGAAACCTCAGGGTGATCGACAGTGGAGGGGATATATGTTCCATAAGACGAAGACCAGAGTCCAGATCAGACAGTAGGGTGCTTGGGGAGTTGGGCCAAAGATGTGCAGGCAGAGTCCTGTGTCAGACCCAGGGCAATGGGATTTTAGGGAAAGAAAAAAGGCTCCGGGGACGCAAGGTCACCAGCAAGAGGTGTTAAGTCTACCACAAATAATAGATAGTAGAATAGAAAAGTTGAATAAGAAAAAGAAGGGAGAAGGTTTCACTGAGTCCACTCCATGTTGTTTTTCTTTACTTCGCTGCATGAAAATGCCTTGTGATAAAGTATTAAAATCTTACCCCCCGCTCCCATCACATGACCAGCTCCTTGCAGTCATTAAGAATTAGAGTTTTCTATCCGCAAAAAAAACTCCAGACCATGGACATTTACTGTAGCATTGCTCATTTTAGCTGTCTCTTTAAATGACATCATTAATCACGTGCCGGTCAGAGTGTCAGTACTGCACACTCAGTTCCTCATGTGGAAGTCCAGTGTATTTGCCGAGACCGAGGCTTTGCAGCATTGGATTAATAGTATCGGTGGAAAAACCGATACCGATATAAAATGATATTAAAAATTATGCTCATATCGTACGCCTGATAATTATCAGTTGACCGATATATCGGACATCCTTACTTGTTATATTACAAAACAATGTCCTGTGTGACGATCTGGTTACAGGAGTGCTGTCTACAGCTAAACCCTTTTAACATTTATTTCACTAAAATAAGTAGAGTGTCACCTGATCCTGATATACTTTTTAATGGAGATAAAATACAAATTGTCAAATGGTATAAATATCTTGGGTTAATATTAGATTCACAGCTCTTCTTTAAAGGCCATGTTGACAAATTGCGTTAAAAAAATCTAGTTAAATCTTGTAAATGTTCATGCAATTCGAAAACAGATGCCAGATAAAGCTGAAAAACATGTCTTAATTGTATAAAAAGTGTGTGCTTCTTGCCTCTTTACATCATGGCCAGTGGACTACAGATGAAAACTAGCCTTTGGCTTATTCTTTCTTATTTAATCATGTGCTCATGAAGTTGCATTTTAACCTTTTAAATAAACTAAACTAAAACTAAAAAAGACTGGCAGCTGTGTAGTGTTGTTAAAAGCGGAGTTGCAAATACTTTTAGATTCGAAAACTAATCGAACTGAACCGAATTGGATCAATCTGGGTCAATAGTTTAATATTTTTTATGAATTGTTCCTGAATCAAAACGTAGCCAGTGAATAGAGATATGAATCAAATCATTATCATCATATATATATATATATATATATATATATATATATATATATATGGCTTCTTATTTTGGTTATTGCATTGCTCAATTCTCTTTAACAAACAAACAAGCAAGTTGAAAGTATCACTTAGGATTAAAGAGCATTATTGTTTATAGTTAACACTAGAACGTCATCTAGCCATCATTTTGACTGGTGGTTTTTGTTGCTGTGGCTGTTGAAGTTTCCATAACCAACATAAGTGTGCGAGAAAAATAAAAACATGTCTATTTATTCATGTGTGCACTGCTGATTTGCTCCGTGTGCTGGCCTGTTTCTCAGTCTGAATTCAGACTGAGAGGAAAAATGGCAGTCTGTTTTTTCAATCCAATTACACCTATATGTCAAGTACCGAGGTTTTCTCCACCAGTGACATTTCTCCTCATTCCTCTATTTTGTTCAGTATCAGACACAGAAATAGCCCCCTACTTACACCAGATCATTTGAAGCCAATAAATATCACTATGGCAACCCAACAAGTACATTCATGATTATTTTGACTGTCTTTGGCGTTCTAGTGTTAAATGCTTCTTCACTGTCACTTCTGTAAAACCTCCACCATCATGACATATGCCGCTTCCATTCCCCCTACAGGACACATTACAAGACAGCAATTGTGTAAACTCACTTCCTATTTAACATTCCTGTTACTGTCTCATTCCCATCTGGTGACGGGTAACATCAGCTTTTGTTTCTTTTGTCCCCCAGATGTTTGTTGACCACTTTCAGACAGCAAAGGAGGCGTTGAGTGCCGCCACAACTCAGGCAGCAGAAAAGGCTGTGTCCGGCGTCCGGGATTTGGCTCAGAAGAGTTTTCGACTCTCGCTTGACATCAAGCTGAAGGCTCCACTCATCATCGTGCCACAGTCATCTACCTCCCAGAATGCAATAGTCGTCGACCTGGGTCTTATCACCGTGACAAACAGCTTCTCATTGATGCCAGCTGAAGGGTGCCCTATGCTGCCCTTGGTGGAGAAGATGGACGTAAGGCTGACGCAGCTCAAACTGTCCAGGTAACCTAAGCTGGGACTGAAGCCTGGTTTAAAATCTTGGTGGTTTGTAGGCTGGGTATTGCCCCTGAGCCAGAGGTTTGAGACTTACTGTTTTCCAGAATCGTCTTGAGGAATGACATTAGTCATCATGACGTTGAGATTCTCCAGCCAATCAGTTTTGAGCTGCTTGTCACCCGGAACCTTTCAGCTTCCTGGTTCACCAAAATCCCTGGTGTCCAGGTCCAGGGAGTCCTGCGCTCCCTGCAGGTAAGTCAGAGGACATGGAGGAGTGAAAAAGTTTGAAGTGACTGAGTTCTGACAATAATGATCTCTGTTGTCCCAGATGAGTCTGGGCGAGGAAGACCTGGGTGTTCTAATGAAAACACTGGTAGAGAACATCGGAGAGGGGAGTAAAGAGGACAGAATGAGTGAGAGAAAGCAGCTGTCTGAAGGTGTGTTCACTGACATCCTCTGACAGGATAGTCACAAAGTCACTGCACTCACGCTGCTGTGTTTTTGGTTCCCTCAGGGGTTGACAAGAAGGAGGGGCAACAAGAGAAACTGACAAAAACATTGGATCCACCCACCAATGGAGAAGAGACTGAAAACACAGTCAGTTTTCTGCTCAAGTTTGAGATAAAAGAGGTGAGTCAGTCATCAGGTCTTGACGATTGGATGAACTAACCATAGGTCAGACAATGGTACCGGACTAGACCCACTGCATAGTACCAGACTTGTATAGTTCCAGACCAATCTACCTGATGATGGTACCACAATGAACCCAGTCTGGGATTGGTAAGGGAACAATTCCAGATTGAACCCTGATGATCAGACCAGACTGAACCATATACCAGACTTGATACCAGACTCATCATCTGACACTGACTCTCCTGATCCCGGTCCTGTTGCCAGTACTTTTACTGGTCTGTGTCCCTGGTTCTTATCCTGGTGTTAGTCCTGATCCCATTGTAGGTCACAGTCCTGGTCCAAGCCCTATTTCTGGACTGGTTAATGATTCCTGGTCATGGTCTGTGTCCTGTTCCGTGTCCTGGTCATGGTTACAGTCCCTTCTTCTCACTAACTCCATCCACACTGTCCAGGGGAGACTGACCCTGAAGAAGCAGCAGGATTCTCCTTACCTGGTCTTCCACATGGCTCAGTTGGGCATCGACACCAAGGTCCGCAAGTTTGACATGTGCGCCACCACCTACATCAAGAACATCAGTCTGACCTGCCTGGAGTTCAAAGGTCAGACGAGATGCTGTTTGTAAACACTCGGGGACAGCAGAGTGTGGTAGTATCCTTGACAATGTCTTCTCCCTCCCTTTCAGATTCCAGTGGTGAACCTTTGTGTCTCATCAGCTCATTGGTGCCCACTGGAGGCGACCTCCTCAAAGTGCAGTATTTCAAGGTGATGACAATCGATTCAGTTTGGACTGTCACAGAGGGGGAAGGGTGATGTACTGACACAGCATCAACCTTGTGATTGTACTGTTTGTATTCAGGCTAACCGATTAGCACCAACCTTCACGTCAACCTACAAAAACACGGAACAGATGATGAATGTGAGACATGCAAACGCACATACACTGTCACACTATCTGGTTTTCTATGGTACCATGTGTTGTGGACACCATTTCTGGTATAATTAACTTGGATTTGATGTGTTAGCTTTAGCCATTAAAAACTGATTAAACATAAAGCTGCAGTATTTTAGCTTTGAATCTCAATTATGCCTGAGAGTTGTAGCCTTGCTTTGATGATTTTTTTTTACTAACACATGATACATAGATGACTTAACAGTTAGCTATTGTTCTCGTGGTTAACCTCTGACCTCATGTGACAAGGTTACCTTCACCTCTTTGGACTTCATGCTTCACATGGAAGCTCTTCTTTCCTCCATCAACTTCCTGTCTGCTGCCCTGTCTGTGGACAGTAGAGCCAACAAAGAGGTCAAAGCAAGGACTGAGGAGAAGACAGCATCCAACAAGTTCTCTCAGTGTACGTCTACATTTTTTGTTTTGTATCTTCTGCCTGTTGTTTGTAAGAAGCTAACAGCTAAATTTCAACACATCTGTTCTTTTCTTTCTTTCTTGGAAAGGTAGTTGGTCCTGATGACATACCAGTGGAAACATGTAAGTGCTTGGGGGAAGTGGCAGTAGATTTTCTGACATTTTGTTGTTCAACAGAATTTTAGAGAGGGAAAAGATGCCTGATGTCTGGAGGAAAAGTGTCCTGGTGCTGATTTACAAAAACAGTGATGTGCAGAAATTACAGAAAGACAATGAGCCAGAAAATGAAGAGTGGGAAAGAGTTGCTGATGCCAGGTTGAGGAAAGAAGTACAGATTTGTGAACAACATTGTGGTCTAAAAATAGTAACACGGATTATGAGAAGGTCAGAAGAAGCTGCATTGTGCTTTTGTAGATTAAAAAAATTACAGGATGACTAGGAGGTCACAAGTGGCAGAGAAGTATGTTAGATTTGTGCAGGACATGTGTGGGATTAGTACAACAGTAGGGAGGTGTACTGAAAGACAGAAGATTCTTCCTGTTTACGTTGATGATAGACAGGTGAGGTCAGAGAAGAGTCTCCGTGGATGGTAATGTTTAAACATGACCTTGTGATGTGTAGTAGGAGTATGCAGCAGAACCTAGAGAGGTGGAGGTTTGTACTAGAGAGAAGAGAAAGAAGGTCAGTTGTATCAAGACAGAGTTCGCATGTGTATATCAAAGGGAGAGGAGTAGAATGATGAGTTTTCAAGGAGCAGAGGAGAAGAAGGAGCAGGATCAACTGTCTTGAGCAGTGAAGACTGTAGAAGAGATGTGAAGAATGGAATACAGGCAGTATTGAACAGTTGGAGAAAGGTGTCAGGAGTGATCTGTAATAGAAGGGTTTCAGATTAGGTGAAAAGATTGGTGAAAAGATGATGGATGGAGTCACTAGCAATACTGGTACTGTATTGCTGGTACCGTCTGGGAATTATCTACGTACAGCTCTGTAACTGCCTTGCTATTGTCTTTGTACTGCCTTGGGAGTGTCCTAGTACTGCCCTGGTACTGTCCTTGTACTGTCCTTGTGTACCCACCTACCTATGGGAAACTGAGAGCCACTTCCAGGGCACCCATTAATACAGACAGCTACTTTTTTGATTCAGATTTACCAAGCAATTTTGGGGGCGGGGCACCTTAGGTAGCCGATGGGGACTACCAGGTCCTCGTGCACGCCATGTTTATGGCCCCTAGTCTAAATACTGTCCAGCTAGTGACTGCCCTAGTACTTTTCTGGTACTCTTCTGCTACTATCCTGGTACTTCCCACATACTGTATTGGTACTGTCCTAGTAGTGCCCTAGTATTGCCCTGTGACTGTTTTGGTACAGCCATTGTATTGTCCAGGTAATGTCCTAGTACTGCCCTCGTCCTGTTTTGGTACTGCCCTGGTCCTGTTTTGGTACTGCCCTGGCACTGTATGTATATGGTCCAACTACTGTCTTGGTACTGTCTTGGTATTGTCCTGGTACTGCCCTGTCACTATCTGCATACTGCACTGGCTCTGTCTTTGTACTGTTTTGGTACTGTCCAGGTAGTGTTAATACTGCCCTGATACATACTTCCTGGTTCTTTTCTGGAACTGTCCTGGTGGTAAAGTTAAGACAGCGACCATGGTTTAGATAAAAAAGACATGGAGTAGGGGTTTTCTATAACGAGGGTCAGGAGTGGCAGAAAAGTATGTTAGATTGGTGCAGGGTATGTATGAGAAGAGTACAACAGTGGTAAGGTGTGCTGTTGGAAGGACAGAACCTATAGGGGCAGGCGGGACTGCATCAAGGATCAGCCCTGAGCCCCTTCTTTGCTCTTATCTGACTATGTGCTTTAGTTATGGACAGATTAACAGATGAGTTCAGACAGAGTCTCTATGGACAATGATGTTTGCAGACGACATTGTGATCTGTAGTAAGAGTAGGCAACAACTAGAAGAGAACCTAGAGCTACCAGGTAGGAGACAAATAGAAAGGCCAAATAGGAGGTTTGTGGATGCAGTGAGGGAGGACATGGAGGAAGTTGGAGATAGAGTAGAAGATACAGAGTACAGAGAAAGATGGAAATGTTGGCTCACTGTGCCAACCTCTAAAATACGGATTAGCCGAAAGAAGAAGAAGCATTTATTGCCTTGTTAACATGACAAAGAGGCATCTTGTTTTCTGTTTCCCTTTGCAGCCGGTATCGCCTTACCTGCCGACAGCCATGTCATCAACCTGAAAGTGATGGTGACTCTGGGAGCCGTCAACGTTCTTGTCTGTGACCAGAAATCTAACATTGCCGAAATCAAGATCCAGGGTCAGATACGTTCCTGTTTTGGTCAGTGGTCGTTGGAGTAGAACCCTCTAAATCCTCTCCTTCCTGTCCTGCAGGTATTAACGGCTCCTTGGTTATGCAGGGTCCTCAGATCCACGTCTCTGCCCGCCTCCAAGATCTCGTTGTTCTTAACGTAGATCCCAAAAGTCTCCACAAGAAGGTCAGTTGGTCCACTGGTCCATGGGGTTGAGAGTCCTATCAGCAATGCAGGTGTTGTTGCTTCCATTTTCCTCTGTCCTTCAGGCCATTTCCATTGTTGGTGACGAGGTCTTCAGTTTTGCTGTAAGCCTGACTCCCACCGCCACAAAGGGTGCTGGTTACACCGACATGTCACAGACTGACGGTCGCATCAAGATGAATGTTGGCTGCATCCAGGTGGTTTATTTGCACAAGTTCTTCATGTCCCTGCTGGTGAGTCTTGTAGAACATGTTCTAGTTTCTCTCCAAACTACAGACAAAAACGTCAGAATTCGGCAATAGTATGTTTAATGATCTGATCAGTAATTTAATCAAAGTTACAGAGTTTAAGTAAAAAACAGAAGATAAAATTGCGTTACCAAGCTTGGGAGTCAGGGCTGCACATAGTAGCCTGCCGATTACTCAGATCTCAGTACCCCTTTGCCCACATCATAGCCACAAGGTTACGCACCTCTCACATGTTCTTGTCATACAAACATAGTAAATTATTAAGACACAAAATGTGATATGGTAATGGTTAATTCGCTAATTCTATTATTGATTTGATTGGTTGGCCGAGTTGCAGGAGGAATCAATGGGATCACTATCACCCCCTGCCAATTCCAAAAATGGTGAAGTTATGAAATTAAATGAAAACTTTAGCACCATATAAGTATAACCATTAAATTTATTTTTAATTTCGGCCTCACCTGCCTCCCCTGACTGCACGTCACTGGAACTCTCTAATGCAGATGCCACTACATTAGTTTCCAAATCGTATAATAAAAACAGTTTGGATTGGTTAAAACAGTGTAACAGACAACTTAACAGGATATCTTCAAAGGAGCAACATTATAACAACATGAAATCATCTACATAACATTCACAAACTTAATGTTTATTGTAGTTCAATTAAGATATATGTATATATCATTTTAGCAACCGTTGTTTTGATGCAAGGAGTCACACAAGTAGTACACAAACCAAGAGTAGTCTAGCTGATACAGGAGTAAATACTTTTATACTGGATTCTACCAAGGTCAGTAAGTAGTTGGTCAGTGTGTAATTCTCCTGACCTTCTCAATGATCCAGAATCTTCTTCCTGGATAATGGTTAATGTTCTCTCCCTTAACCTAAACTCCTTACAATCTGGGCTCCCTTCAGTATATCTATGTGGTGCACTTCACCAACACGTCTTCATCTCTGGCCCTTTACTCACAGATGATTGATCCTAATTTACAACTCATTCCAGGCACTTAACTCACCGATGGTTAACCCTAGTTTACAACCTTGAGAGCTGATGAAGAAAAGATTGTTGTAAGGCTTCCAGCTTAAGTTTTACCATCGTTGAACATTCTTTTAAAACAGTCAGTAACTTTTGCTGGAAGGACCTCCTGTGTTAAAGTCAAATATTAATATAAATTTACGTTATGTTACAGCAAAGCATGGGTTATTAATATTTTGATGATTAGGTTATTACAGAACAAATAATAAACCCTACAATCTCAAGTACACAGGATTGATAATTTAGAACTAAGGACTACAAGTTCTCAAGTTAAGGCACACCCACCACAGGTGGTCCTTGAGGGACTCTTCAGGATAGGAGCTACCCTAAATCAGAGTTTTCCAAATAACCATTATACAAGGATTAAAACTGCTGACCCCAGGACAGCAATCAGCTCCGTCCAGTCTCACTAAGATGAGAAAAAAATACAACCCAATGATAGATGGTGGATTACGTGTAGCAAATGTTTCAGTTTGATTTTTATAGAGAAATAGATCGATAGATAAATAGAACTTAATTTATCCCTTAGGAGTATGCATCGGGGAATAATGGCTCTAGCAGCAGTACCTCCTTGAACAAGAAATAAACAAAGTTAAAAAAAAACAATATAATGGATACAACAACTTTAACCCAGTTTGAATGATAACCTATGGTTATTCAATAATAATGTCTACATTGGTCTGCCAATGGGGTTGATCGGAATTTTTGACCTCAGATAGATATTTAGTTGATTTCCCCAAATGGCCTCTGATTCTTGTGGTTCATATGTTTACATACACCCGCTTGTATGGCCTATTTAAAAAGAAATTATTTGAAATCATGCTGTGCAATCATTCTTAGAATCATGCCTTTAGTCTAGTGTTTATTCATGTTGTGTAAAAAGCCAAGGTGTAGAAATTATGGCGTATAAAAGCAGCTTTACTTTACCCACACTGCATTCTGATTTGAGACATGCAATGGGAAAGTCAAAAATATACAGGCTCATCTCTTGGGACCATTTCAAGGCAACTTGATGTACAAAGGGCATTTGTTCAGACGATTGTCTACAAATACAAGCAACTTGGGAGAACAGCTGTAATGCCACGGTTCGGAAGGAAACTAAAATTAACATCCAGAGATGAAAATCTTTGGTAAGAAATATGACAATACATCCCAAGATCACCAAGAAAGCCATCTGAAATTAATTGGCTGCCTCAGGAACAAATGTCTCAGTGTCCACGATGGACAGAGTTCTCCATCAACATGGGGTAAGAGGGTACCGGACCAGAAATAAGCCGTTTCTCCAAGAGAGACACAAAAAAGCTTGGCTGAAGTTTTCAAAAGAGCACCAGGATAAGGATAAAACCTTCTGGAAGAAGATCATGTGGTCAGATGAGACAAAAATTTAACTGTTTGTGTATAATGACCAGCAATATGTTTCCCTTCGCAAGGGTGAAACCTGTAATCACAATACCATCCCAACCGTCTCTGACTTGCTGAAGTTATAAAAGTTAATAGAAATTCTTCCAAGTACTAAGCCCTGAAGACAGAGGTGTATGTAAACTTATGACCCAGTAAAAAAGCAGGGTCCTGCAAAGACATATCAATAAATCTTGAACTATATGGATTTTTGCCTTTTCTTTTCATTTCCCAAAAGCATTCATCCTAAGGCATTGCGGTTTATTCATAATTGCATTGCATAAGGTATAGTGTAGGAATAGGCACTGTATGTAAACTTCTGACCCCGACTCTATATATTCACATACATAACCACCCTTACATACATACGTATGTACGCATGCATACACATAAATAAGCACATCTCCCATCTCCATACAGTATATTAGTTATCCATATATATACATGCATATGTACCGTATCCACACATAAACGTGTATACATGCATGCATACCCACATGCATATTTATACATACAGTCAGACATACACATGCATCGCAGCACATACAGTATATGCATACATCAGTATCATATAGAATATGCTATAGTATGAGAAATGTATATAAAAATATACAGCGATTTCCTTTTTTCCTCTGTTTCCTTTTCTTAAACTTCATTGTCAGTAGGGTTGAGTCTTTGAACCTTATTAATCAAAATCTCACTCAAAGAAAAAATTGAGATTCATCAATTAATGAAAGGAATTCATTTTTTTAGTTTAGTTTAGTTTTTAGTTTATGTTTAATGGGAAAATTGCAGTTGAGGTACAACAAGGGCTGCGGAATGGATTAAGCTGGTATACTCAGGACTCACTGTGTATAAAACATGTGTTATAGTATTATGTTGTGTTTTTGTTTTCTTTTTTTCCTAAAGAACTTCAGCAATAACTTCCAGATGGCCAAGGAGGCTCTGAGCACTGCCACGGCTCAGGCTGCAGAGAAGGCAGCGTCCAGTGTCCGAGATCTGGCTCAGAAGAGCTACCGTCTTTCTTTGGACACTAAGCTAAAGGCACCACTCATTATTGTCCCCCAATCAACCACCTCCCAGAATGCACTGGTGATGGACCTGGGCCTGATCACAGTGAGGAACAGCTTCTCCTTCCTGCCCATTGACGGTTGCTCGCTGCCTGCTATCATTGATAACATCGAGGTACAGCTGTCACAGTTGAAGGTGTCTAGGACCAACACTGCTGAGGGTCTCAGCAGCGAATTGCTGGAGCCCGTCAACCTGGGCCTGAATGTCAGGAGAAACGGTTCTGCTGCCTGGTTCGACAAGATCCCTGCTCTGGAGGTGGATGGATGTCTGAGGCCCATGAGGGTGAGGAGGAGACCAGAGAGGATGACAGCGTGAAGGAGGAGATAGAGGAAACAAGGGAGTAGGAGTAGTAGAGAGGAGATGACAAAGGAGGAGAGAGAGTGGAGATGAGGGAGGAGAAAAGGAGAGAGAGTGGACGAGATATGGGGGAGGAGGAGAAAGGATAAACATGGGAGGTGGAGAGAGGGGAGACCCACAGACAATCTGGAGGACTAAGGGTGACAGATAATCTAAAAAACAGAGAGGCAAACAGAAATCAAAAAAACACACCAGAATCTTAATTCTTTCATCCACATGTCATGTGATCTTACTCAGGTACAGTTTGGTCTTGTGATGCGTCTGTGGTTCACACAGTAAAGGGATACTGGGAATGAATAGAGAGACAGACAGATAGAAATAGATAGAATAGATGTCACTGGTAGCTGAGACAGAGTGTGATGACACAATGTGATCTAAATTGTTTGTTGACCTGCAGGTGGCCCTGAGTCAGGAGGATCTCAAAGTCTTGCTGCTGATCCTGATGGAGAATCTTGCTGAGGCTAGCAGTCTGCAAAAGAGCGTCCCCAGACAGGAGGAGGAAAGCATGAGGATTAAGGCAGCTGAAACTGCCCCCACAGGTGAGCGGATGAATTACATTCACGTAATCACAGGCAGGACGTTTGGTCTGAAAGTGTTGCACACCACCAGATGTTAGCTTGGCTAATTCATTTGACTTGCCTTAATAGATGAATATGAAAGAATGAGTGGGAGGGAAACCAAAGAGCCGGAATCAGAGTCTGTGGAGTCAGTTCGGTTCAGCTTCAACATCGAGTCATTGGGTCTCGTTCTATTCCAAAGCGGTACCAAACCCCAGGTTAGTGTCCCAGGCCTGGAACACCTGATCAGCTCCTGAAGTTTCTGACTGGACCTGAGAAAGTTAGGATTGTAGTTTTAAAGTCCTGGACAACCACTGTTGAACTAGTCCTTGTCTTCGCTGATCCTTGCAGCTTGTCCACCTCCAGCACCAGCAGGACCTCCGTCTTGGTGGCTTTATGCTGCAGCACCTAAAGACTTCCGGACGGGTTCTGGGAGGCAAAAACGTAGAGATGACCATAGACCTAATGGACTGCACTCTGGACGACCTAAGGACAGGCCATGAGAAAGTGACATCAAGGTGAGTACTGCCCTCTACTGGTCAGAGATTGACAGAGACGGTAGAATGACCCCAGATGGGTGTGCAGGATGGTCGGGCGCAGGGATGAAGAGATGTCAGGGTCCATGATCGAGGTGCGATACCACCAGGACAGCACCAACCGGGAGGTGACGGCGGTCCTTCAGAAACTCTACGTCTGTGCCAGTGTAGAGTTCCTGATGGCTGTCGCAGGGTTCTTCCTGCAGGCTATGCCACAAAGTTCCGCCCCAACTGCTGACATGGCCACAAGTGACCGGCTACCACTGAGACAGACAGCCGAACCTCGTAGAGACACCAAGAAAGGTCAGTCCCAGATTCCTCGCAGAATTGTCTAACTTGTCCACCTTGGTAATGGTCTGGTCTCCGCAGGAGCCCAGCTGAAGACCCGGGTTCAGGCGGTGGTGGTAGACCCAGAGGTGATGTTTGTGGCCAGCCTGATGAAGGCAGATGCCCCCGCCCTGGTGGCAATGTTTCAGTCTGAAATAATACTGCAGGTTGAGGACGATGGGAGCCAGAGCATGAAGGCCGAGCTGAGGGACCTCAGTGTCCTGGCCTGTCCCTTTATCAGGAATCAGATGGACAATGCTGTCACAACGGTAGGTGACTTGAAATGGTTGGTTGATTGGTTAAAGTTGTTGGTTGACCTGATTAGTTGACTTGGTAGGTTAATGTGGTTAGTTGACATGGTAAGTTGATAAGGCAGTTGGTTGACTTGGTTTGTTGACTTGGACAGTTTACAAGGTTAGTTGTTGTGGTCGGTTGAATATGTCAGGTGACATGGGTAGTTGACTTGGTTTGTTGATTGGTTAGTTAACATGGTTTGTTGACGTGGTTGGTTGACTTAATTAGTTGATGTGGTTAGTTGACTTAGTTAGTTGATGCGGTTAGTTGATTTGGTTATTTGATTGGTTTTGGTTTCCTTACTTCTATTATGTGATCTATGTATTGACTTGTGTTCAGATGGTGCCTTAACCAGATATACATTCATCCCTTGATTCATATTGTTGGTGTTCATCTCCAGGTCCTGAGACCATGCTCTGTCACCTTGGAAACCAATATTCGGCCACACCAGCCACTGATTGGGTCGATGTCAGTGGAGGAAATCATTGTCAAGGTGAAAAAAGTTTCAGCATTTTCACAAAAATAACTGACCTCGTCCATGACCTCATCCTGTCCTCCTTTAGGTGTCACCGTTTATCATCAACACAGTGATGACGATCACGGCGGCCATGACACCCAAGCCAACTGAGGAGCAGACTCCAGACTTGGCTGAAACAGAGCAACTGTGGTCGGTGGAGAACATCTATGACTGTAATTTCTGGTTTCTGGGTGTGGACCAGGCCATGGAGATCACAGAAAGCTACAGAGAACCTGACGAATGCAACCGGGGCGAGAGCTTCAGCGCTGAAGTCAAGGTACCTGAGGCACACCACTGCAATAACAACTGCAAGGAGAACATAGCCACACATTTAGTTGTGTGGCTATGTTCTGGTCTGTGGTCATCAGGTTATCCAGGTCACGCTGGAGTCCGGTCTTGGTCATCAGACGGTTCCTCTGCTGCTGTCTGAGTTTGCGTTCACTGGTGCTGCCAAGAACTGGTCGTCCTTGCTGGAGGTGACAGCTAACGTGACTCTGGAGGTGAAGTACCCAACTGAACTGGAAACTGGAACTGTTTTAAGTGTATAAAACCCATTGACCTGTGGTTACCTGGTATGGTACCTGCAGGTGAATTACTTCAACGAGGTGCAGGCGGTCTGGGAACCTCTGATCGAGAGGGTGGACGGTGGCAGTAGGAGGTGGAACCTGCAACTCGAGGTAGAACTAACATCATGTGTTGGAACACATGATTGACCAACATAATTCATCATACATTCCTTCAAGTGTCCTGGTTTGTTGACATAGATGAAGAACAACCCAGTTCAAGACAAGACTCCGGTTCATGGCGACGAGTTTGTGATTCTGCCTGAACCCAGAACAGCCATCAACATCTGTTCCAAAGACACCATGAACATCACTGTGTCCAAGTGCAGCCTCAACGTCTTCCAAAACCTGTCCAAGGTATTTTTTAAACTTAAACTAATACTGTAGTACTGATAAATCAAGAGGTAGTCCTTCAGAGACTGTCTGAAGGTATTATTTCTCCACAATATTTGCTGCCAGACTGTTCTGGCACCAGACTGCGATGGTGCAAAGACCTCTATGGTACCATGGCTCCATACTATCATTGCTCCAGGACTCAATGATTTGACTACAATGATTTGGACTAACACTAATGCAGCAGTGGCGATGGAGAACTGATTGGACGAGGGACACTGAAAAATGACACTGAAACCTCTAATGCTCATCTACCATTGGAGGTTTCTGACTAAACTCCTGACTAATTCAGCATAATTTTCTGCTTTGCTTTTGCTCAATACTGCCAAAGTCCGTAGGCGCACATCACCACCTACAGCACTACAGCTTGTCGTGCAATGATCTAACTATTTCAAAGTAAATTTTTCTCTGTTACGTTTTCGACAGGCGTTCTCTGAAGGCGCTGCCTCCACCTTCAACTACTCAATGAAGGAGAAGGCTCCATTCACCATCAGGAACTCTCTTGGGATTCCACTCATCCTGCAGCACAGCGCCACCCTCAGGATAGTGGGGGCACCAACGCAGGGTAAACTCCATGAGCTCGGTGTGGACCAAAGCGTGGACTTGGAGCACTCGTCCTACGAACGAATGTTTCGGTCCAGCCTGTCAGCACTTCAGCGTCAGGAGAGCTGCCTGTTCAACCTGAGCATTGGTTAGTACCTGAAGACCTTCACATGATGTTCACATGATTTGACCTGACCTTGACTCCTTCTCCTCTCTCACATCCCAGTACCAACTGGATACAGCGAAATCTCCAACATTGCTGTTGACAAACCAGGACGCCGTCTATATAATGTACGAGGGCCAATGCTGCAGGAGGCAGTGTCCATGCTACTGCAGGTCGACGCTGCTGACGGCAACAAGGTGGTCACGGTTCGCTCCCCACTGCAGGTGAGGCGTTCAGCTTCTGAACTTACACCAGGTTTTAATGTAGTTTATAAATTTGGCCAATATAAAAACTAAAAATGCCCAATGTTGGGATGACAGAATCTACTGTGGATGGACCAGTGTTTCTGTCCAGGTGTGATGATGACCAGGCCTGTGACTATGACATATGTTGCTGGTTCACATATTGGCCCACAAGATATTGCCAGTAAACAATGTTACTAACTGTTCTAAAATTCTATTTTGGTTCCAAGGAAAGGAATTTAATATTTTAGCAAATATCATTTCAGTCCTTCCTCAATTTTGGACCACTGAGATTTTGATGCCATGTTTTCCCTAATTTATTTTCTATGAATGGTCTCTGAAAGATGCTCATAAATTAAAGAAAATAGTTGACCAGTTGCACCGAAACTTCAATGAGTAATTACTGAGGAACAACTGAAGGGATTGAGCTAAAATTCTCAGCCAAATCTGAAAGGAATCATAAGGGAGGACAATAGACTGACCCACTTAGTACATAACAGCTCTCATTAGGAGTGGAGTGTGCGATCAGATTGATTGATTTTCAGCCCAGTGCTCTGTGATAATCCTTTTCCCTTTTTCCTCTATGTACGTGCGTCTCTTTATTCTAATAGATAAAGAATCACTTCCTAGTGCCGTTCACCGTCTTAAGGTACTGCTCTAAATCCAGGAGTATGCAAAGTGTTGGACAGGCAGAGCCAGAGATGGAGTTCCACGTTTCCCTGGAAGCCTACAGGTCAATGTCCTCTGTCTCAATGACGTCTTGTCCTGACAAAAGCTGACGTGATTCCACCGTCCACCCGCAGGTCTCAGCTTTTTGTGCGCCCAGCCGGTGCACTGGAGGGTCAGTACGATGTGTCCTCCACCTGCATCTCGTGGAAGGAGCAGGTTCACCGCAGCTCAGAGGTGTCTTCAGTTCTACAGTGCCCAGCCATGGACAGTGGCCTCCTGCCCCTGATCGTCAGCACAGTTGCCATTCCTGATGAGCTGCGCCACATTGCCAGCCATGGAGAGGACGACTGGGATCCGGCCTACGTCATCCACCTCCACCCAATGGTCACACTCCGTAATCTGATGCCCTACACTATTCGCTACATGATGGAGGTAAAATATTACATATCTAACAGGGGTTTAGAGGTGATTTGGAGGGGATGCAGATTTGGAAAAGAGAAAATAGAAGTGGTAGTGGAGTGGTCGTGATAGAGAAGTATGTTTGATTGCTGCAGCACATGAGAATAGTGCAACAGTGAACAGAACAAAATACCCTTCTGGTTTCTATGTACTGTCATACGTGTCCTGGTACTGTCCTGGTTCTGTTGATGTACTGCCTTGCTATATGCTGTCCTGGTTTTGTCTACATACTGGTTTTGTCCTGATGCATGTTTGCATGTTTCCACGTGTATACTACGGTTGTGATACTGGCCATGATGGATGGAATAGAGTCCCTAGCAATAGGCAGACAAGAGGCAGTGCTGTAGTTCTTCTTCTTTTCCTTTCGGCTTATCCCATTTTTCAGG
>JAFBJS010001529.1:33450-80411 GCA_016785265.1 Paraplagusia blochii
ACATCATGGCTGGTCTCACCACTGTCCTGTAAACCTTTCCCTTCACCTTAGCTGACACCCTTCTATCACAGATCACTCCAGAGACCTTTCTCCAGTTGTTCCATCCTATCTGTATTCTATTCTTCACCTCTCTTCCACAGTCTCCACTAGTCTGAACTAGAGACAGTGCTGTAGTTAAAGATGCTTAAATTTTCTTTAGGCAAGACAATAATGGATAAAATAGACTTCTTCTAACTTCCAAAACTTCTCTGGTCTTCAGTTGTCCACAGATTCCTACGACCTTTTTGAAGGTAGTACGTCGGACCTGGTCAATGCCAGCATCTCCGGGGAGGTTTTGTCCCTGGTTCTGGTAAGGTACCAGGGTCAGGACTGGCACGGACACCTGAGCATCAAACAGGAATTACCGGAGTTCTTCTCTGTGTGTCTTACCTGCGAAACGGATACCAGTATGACGGTGGACGTGAACATCCACGTAATCAGGAGCCCAAGCAACCTACTGCTGACGCTCTTCAGTCCCTACTGGATTATCAACAAGACTTCCAGGGTGCTGCAGTACCAAGCTGAGGACATCAGCGTCAAACACCCAGCTGACTACAGAGATGTCATCCTCTTCTCCTTCAGGAAGAAGGCACTCTTCCGCAAAAACAAGGTGAGACTATCAGCAGGACCCCACCCTGTTAGACAGGAAGTTTTTAGAACTCAGTACCATTTCTCTCAGTGGACTGAACATTTGCTGCTCTTGGTTTTAGATCCAGCTGCGTATCTCTACCAGCTCCTGGTCCGAAAGCTTCTCACTGGATACTGTGGGGAGTTACGGCTGTGTACGCTGTCCCGCCCAGAACCTGGACTTCCTGGTATTGGGGTGAATCTGTGAAAGTAGAGGCCATGTCTCTGTAGATCAGGCTGATGAGTGATGGTTATGCATGGTGTTCTCCAGGTGGGTATTAGCATCGGCATGAGCAGTTTCAATCTGACCAGAATCGTTACCATGAGTCCGTTCTACACCCTGGTCAACAAGACCTCATATGAACTAGAGGTAGGCGAGGTCAGCGAGCAGGCGCCAGTCAGATGGCACTACGTGGCCTCCATGGAGGTGAGAACCCACCAGTCACTGTTACTCTTCATTAATGATGTCACCATCTGTTCTGCTGTCTCTGAACCCTGCTCTCTAATGCTGACTCCTCTTTGCCCCTGCTGACCTGTGATTACTGTCCCTTTCTGACCTCTGCTGTCGTTGCAGTGTTTGCCACTATGGCCGGAGAATAACTCGGAGCGGTTGTGCCTTCGTGTGGTTGGCTCTGATTCTGCCTCGAACCTGTTCTTCTTAAACCGTCAGGACAGTGGCACCTTGCTGCGTCTGGACATGGTGGGTAGAGGTGGTCCAGAATGCTGGGCCAGTCTGAAATGGCTGCTGGACAAAGAGTTGATGTGTGCTTGTTTCTTCTTTTTATTTTTTTTAGGTTGGCGGTATCATTGTGGACGTCAACGTCTCGGATAGCTCCACTGTCGTCAGCTTCAGCAACTACTACGAAGGAGCCGCCCCTGCCCTCATAGTCAACCACACTCCCTGGGTGACCATTAAGTACCGACAGAGGTCAGAGGCTGCAGTCCCATCCACATCTTTGTCTTTTCCTTTTTTTTGCTACAAATGTAAAAACTAGCGTTTCTCCCTCAGTGGATCGACCACTGTCCACCAGTTGGACCCAGGTCAAACCCGCAGGTTTGCATGGGATGAACCCACGTGTGCCAGAACTCTGACATGGAGCTGCATGACTCAGACTGGGGAACTGGACTTGCTGAGGGTCGGTGACAAACTGTCTAGACAAAACTCCTGAACCAATTTTTTCATTTTCTTATTTTTTTTATTTTAAATTTGTGTAACTGCCCCTGCAGGATGAGTCGGGCCAGTTCTCTTGTGAAGACCTATCTCAAATTCACTGGGTCTCATTTCTGGATGGTCGCCAGCGGGTGGTGCTGTTCACCGAGGACCTTAGTGTGGTGGCCAAAGCTCGGCAGGCTGAGGAACTGGAACAGTTTGAGCAGGAAGTGAAATTATCTCTGCAGAACCTGGGACTTTCGCTGGTCAACAACAACAGCCGACAGGAGATTGCCTATATCGGCATCACCAGGTACACATGTTACTTTACATCGTTATTACACATCATTACTACACATTGGTACTATATTTTCTGTACTACACAATGATACCACACATCCTCACTACACTTCTGTGCTACACATTGGTAATTAACTCTGGTACTCCAGATCATTAGTACACATTAGATCATTAGTACAGGTAACACCCTGTGTGTTTTTTGTGAGCGGGATGATCCAAGGAGACCAGCAATTGTCTTTCTACATCATAGCTCGGGTGTCGTGTGGGAAATGAAACCAAAGAACCGATGGAAGCCTCTTAGTCAGAAAACCATTCTTCTCCTGGAGAAGGCCTACCAGAGTCAACTGAGTGGGAAATCAGAGGGAGGCTGGCTCAAACTGGCTGGTAACCTGGAGGTTAGGCTCTACGGTCATTTTATCATTCCCAAATCAGTCTTGTCTCCCAGTGACCGCAGGGTTGTGATGTCACCATACTCAGGTCAACCTCAGCGGAGCAATCATGATGATGCGTCAGCCGCACAGCTGTCAGGTGAGGAGGAACTTCCTGTCTGGGATCACTGTGGAGTTTAAGCAGTCACAGCACCAGAAAAGCCTGAGAGCTCAGCTCCACTGGTTTCAGGTGAGAAGGTATCCACAGACCAGGTCTGCGCCTCCTGCCTTTACACTGCCACCCTTCACTAAACTGTTTTTTTTTGACAGGTGGACAACCAGATGCCTGGAGCCATCTTCCCGATCATCTTCCATCCAGTTCCTCCTCCAAAATCAATTGCTCTGGATTCAGGTGAGTCGCCATACAGTGACCTCCAGAAGGAAAATTCACAGCAAGCCTTAAAAACTCCCTGGGATTCACCAAACTCTGATGAATGAAAAGTCACTATATGGCAGCATTGCAGCTCATTTAATCATCCACTGTCTAAGTCTCTCATCCTCGGTCCTTTGGCTCAATCCTTTGGCGCATGTCATCCTGTTAAAACGTTGTACATCTTGTACATCATGCTACATGTCACCTCTACACAATAATGTGAGAATATGAGAATTAATGCTTCAGAGGTGGAGACTTGGATGCATCCTCGTCTAAAAGTGCTTCGTCAGATTCATCATTGTACAGATTCTGATTGAGCTTGGACAAAATGTCTTCACTTTTGACTCTCAGGGACATGACCCCACTGTAATACCAGGTCTATGCCAGTACAAGTTTATATTTTAGAAAGTAGAATTCAGAGTTCAGACAATTTAGAGTTCAGACAATATCAGGAAATCTGGAAAAAGTTAAACTAGGACATCCCTTTTCTAAACCTTTGGTACAATTTTATCCATAATGGCACAAACATGACACCTGAAGGCAGTAGGGGACCAGGTTATCCTTAAATCCCTGCTTCTGTCATGGTTCTGAAAGTCTTCTGTGCTCCTCCAGAACCAAAGCCCTTCATAGACCTGTCCATAATCACCAGGTTCAACGAGCACAGCAACGTCATGCAGGTCAAGTAAGTATTCCTGCACTCAACAGTGCCCCATGTACCCGGAGATGTTAGTGCCAACCCTCTGCTCTGCGTTAGGTACTTCATGGCTTTGGTGCAGGAGATGGCAGTGAAAGTGGACCAGGGTTTCCTGGGGGCCACCCTGGGTCTGTTCTCCCCGCCTCCTGACCTGCAGACCAGCAGAAAGAAGGTAGGAGGCAGGTTTAACTTTCAAAACCTGGCATGGCTAACATGGAGACTAATGTCCAAATGTCTGTTTCAGTCAGGGCTGATAGAGAAGGACCTACAGCAGCTGCAGACCCAGCTGATGGCAGCGTCGCTCAATGACACCTCGCAGCTCAGCTTCTTCGAACACTTCCATATTTCACCCATCAAGGTGCTGAGATGTCGGAAGGACCAAGTTTTTCGAAGCTCTATCTCTTCCTTTTGTCACTTTAACTCTGTCTTTGGTGTCTGTCAACAGCTACACCTCAGTTTGTCCCTGGGCTCCAGTGGCGAGGACTCGGCTCAAGAGGCTGCGACCATCCAGTCATTCAACCTCCTGCTAAAAAGTATTGGTGCCACACTGACAGATGTGGATGATCTTGTCTTTAAGTGAGATTCCCTTTGTTTCTGTTTTTCCGTTGAGGAACTTTTGATGATTGGCTGTAACCTCCTGGTATTTTCTCAATCTCTGACAGACTGGCCTTCTTTGAGGTCAAGTACCAGTTTTACCAAAGGGACAAGTTGATGTGGGCAGTCATTCGACACTACTCTGAGCAGGTGAACCCTTGGGCAAGCGATCCCCAAAGAAAATCCCGAAAAATAAAGTTTCTTAAACTATCGGACCAGGGACTAGTCGCATTTCTAAGCTTTTTTGGGGGGGCGGGGGTTGGTTCATTCTTTTGGTGGCAATACCTTATTTTCTGACTGTGCTGACTGGTTTCTTTCTTTTTCATCCACAGTTCCTGCGGCAGATGTACGTTCTTGTTCTTGGTCTTGACGTCCTTGGAAACCCATTTGGGCTGATCCGAGGTCTTTCTGAGGGTGTGGAGGCCTTTTTTTACGAACCTTTTCAGGTACTAGATGTTCGTCTGAAGATGACTCCAAAGTCTGGATTGGTCCGTGCTAAAGAATAATATCCATAGACCAATAAATCAGCCATAATTCTTGTTTTTTTTTTTTAATTCAGGGCGCTGTTCAGGGTCCTGAGGAATTCGCTGAAGGTTTGGTGATCGGTGTGCGCAGTTTGTTGGGTCACACTGTTGGTAGGGGGAGAAACACATTTTTTACAATTAGTCATAACAAATCAATTATATCTTAATAAAAATTACTATCTGTAATCTTATAGGTGGCGCTGCTGGCATGGTCTCCAAGATCACAGGTTCGGTGGGTAAAGGTCTCGCTGCCATCACTATGGACAAAGAGTATCAGCAGAAACGTAGGGAGGAGATGAACCGACCACCCAAAGACTTTGGTGAAAGTCTGGCCAAAGGAGGAAAAGGCCTACTGAAGGTACCATTAAGACCTACATCTGCCAAATTAATTGTTTCTTTATTTCTACAATTATTACTAATGATCTCTGTTTAGGGCTTTGTGGGTGGAGTCACGGGCATCGTCACCAATCCAGTGGAAGGTAAAGCTACTTCGTGAAACTGCGAAAAATAACTACAGCAGGAGGACTTCTATCCCAGATAGCTTATTTAGTTTGGGCATGAAAAGAAAAAAACAGATTTTTAGATATGATTGGATTATTTTCCAATTTCAACAGCTTCACTTACCATGGAAATTCTTAAGAAATGTTTTTTTAATTTTATTTTATAGTTATTATTGTGCTCCTGTGCTCAATAATAACTACTACTACTACTTGTCTACTATTGCTACTTCTACTTGTCCTACTTGTCTTTTCAGTGTGTTAAGAGTCTCTTGTTGGTTGTAGGTGCAAAGAAAGAGGGAGCAGCAGGATTCTTCAAGGGCATTGGTAAAGGTCTGGTGGGGGTGGTCGCTCGGCCAACAGGCGGCATCGTAGACATGGCGAGCAGCACGTTCCAGGGCATTCAGAGGTAGAGACCGGATTATGTGTTCTTAAGGAGATGTTCCTCTGTCTGTCTCTCTTTTTCTGTGTGTGTGTGTCAATGTCTGTTGTCCTCACTAATTTTTATGTTTTCCTGTTTTTGTTCCGAGTCATTTTTTTATTCCGTCTCCCGTGTTCTTCGTGTGAGTATTAAAAAAAAAAAGATCACATTTAAGCTCTCTAACTTCCTGCCTCCGTGACATCATGAGCTATGTCATGGGGTGATAAGGAAGTGGGTAGGGCTCAGATGAGCTTCAACAGCAGTAGCACGTTGTGTACGTTTTTGCATGTACTCCTGCAGCAGCTGCCTGTGGGTAAGTCTGTGCATCGTGTTTTCATTGCCATCAACTGACTCACAACATCATCTACGCCCTCACTGTAACTCCGCCCTCAGCTCCCACCCCACCCTGAGGACAGTTAGCCTTGTCTGGCTTCCCAGGTCTTCGCTGCAGACGTGACCTTCCCCGTGTGGCAGTCATGTGATCAGACAGCAGCTCACTTAGCCCGGCTGCTTTGAGGTTCCTGTCGTGACTTGCATAAAGAGTTGCAAATTTGTAGGAATTTTTAAAGTTTGAAACTTTATTTGGGAATGTATGTGAATAAATGTGTATTAACAGGAAACAAAAGTGATTAAAACAGCAATTTACATAATTTTACTTTGAAAATTAAAGGAAAATTCAGTTGAAGTAAAAGGAATTTATGGGAATAAAGCAAACTTGCATAGATACTTTCATTGTGAAATCATGGGATGGGTTTGTATAATTCTTGGAAATGAATTTAGATAGAAATTCATTCACAGACTTAAATGAATGAAAGGGAATTTACAACAGCTCATAAATACCCTTACCACAACTCCCGCTCCTCCCTGAGAGCAGTTAGCCTTGTTCAGCTCCCCTGGTTTTTCCTGAAGATGTGTGCGTGACCTTTGTCACTCGGCAGTCATGTGACCTTTGACCTGCGCACAGGACCTGCTTGTGTCTGAGCCCACATTTCCTAGCAGCCTCAGTGTCCCCATGCTGCCTTTCCTCCATAAGTTGCGTGATTCATTGGTCACTTCCTGTTAACCTGTTGACCATTGCTGTTTCACGCTGTCACTCTAGAGGTCAAGAAAGGTGAGATTACCCACATGGACTGCGGTCCCTAACTGCATTTTGTGCACTTTCCTGACCATTAGCCTTGGTGGTCAATTCCTATTTGGTTTTGTATTATTCTGTTTGGCTTTTGACTCAGCATGAGTTCTGTACATGAAAGGTCTTCATGACAGGACATGTTCAGTAGAAAATGTTGTTACACTTTGGTAAAACTAGTGAGTGGAGGACTACACCACCAGATGTCACTAAAGTGTAAACATGAAGTGTATCATGACCAGCCATCTGGCCAAACTTTGGACACAGCTGTGTAAATGACATTATGAAACTTGTCAAACTGTGTGTGTGTGTGTTTGCAGAGTGGCGGAGTCCACGGAGGAAGTCACTAAACTCAGACCGGGCCGTTTGATCCGGGAGGACGGGATCATCCGACCTTATGACCTCTACGAATCCCAGGGCTTTGACCTCTTCCAGGTTTGAACCTTTGTTTTTGTCACTGTGGTGGGGTTGGTCCTCTGAGGATGTGATGATATTAACAATGCTGACGATACTAACAATGCTGACAATGATAACAGCTGCTGATAATCCTTTTGAACTTGTTCAGATTAACCCTTTAATCTCCTCTTCTCCTCTTCCTCCTTCCCCTTCTTCTTCTCCTGTCCTTCTCCTCCTCTACTCTTGTTCACCTCCTTCTTGTCTTTCTTTTCTTGCCCTCTTTCTGCCCTATCTCGTCTGCTCTATCTTGTCCTCCACCTCCTCCTCTTCTGTTTTCTTCTTTCTCTTCCTCCTCTTCTCCTCCTCTCTCTTCCTTCTGTTCATTTCACATGCAGCCAGAAGAGGAGTGATCAGGTTCTGACTGGACCACTGTACAGTATATAGTTTCAGATATATATATATCCATATTGCTGTAGATTACATCTATATCTATATTAATGGTGATCTTTGTTAAAGGAGTCTATTGTCTTCTTAGATGTTTCAGCGCGCTCAGTTTTCCTGTAAATTTAGAAGTACTTTTCTCACTTATTGTCATTATCAGAATAACCTTTGACCACTGTGCTGTTTCTGTGCTTAAATAAACCTGACTCTCTAAAACTGTTCTCTGTAAATGCTCCGCCTCCGACACACCCACCACCAAGGTAGAGCTCACCAACACTCAGATGGGACAACACTTAGGACGGGGGCCCCACTGAGGTGGAGGTTAAAAGAAGTAGAAGAAATAGGAAACACTTGACAGGAAGTGAACAGAGCTTTACACTGTCACTCTGTCTTCCAAAAGGATTTACTTTCTGTCAGTATTAAAATAATGGTTGCAAAAAGATACACAAACACAGGTTAACCAGATCAACCATCCACTGACTGGACAGGAATAAACAGAGCTGTTAACTGAAGGTCTTAGCCTATGATGATACTCTAACTGTTATTATCCTCAGTCATCACTAGGGGTCCTACAATTGGGGGACTCCAGGCTGGTCCATGCTGCTCTTCAACTGGTGGGGTCCAGTCACAGCCCTGGTACCAGGGCCAGGACTGGTCAGTGTACTGTGTTCACATCTAGTACCAGAACCTCTTCTTCAAACATCTCCACCTCCTTCTCCCTTTCCTTCTCTTCCTCTTCTTCAACATTTTCGTCCTCTGTCTAAATCCTTGTCCGGCTCCCTGCTTTAACCTCCTGACATCACTGCCTTTCTATGAACCAATCGTCAAATGGACAGATGGAGGTCGTCTGGAGGATTCTTGATTCTGCAGTGACAAAATGTGGCCACAAGACGACAGTGTTTCCCCGCGTGGGAGCTGGCAAAGCCTGTATTTGAAGAACTATGTGTGTGTGCGTGTGTTCATAGAGGTCGGTGGTGAAAAAGCTAGACGGTGAGGTGTTCAGGAAACACTCCCCATATCCTGGACATAGGAAGTCCACTATCATTGTCACCAACAGGTAAGCACACGCACACCTCACACACACACACACAGACATCTGACATGCACAATTAAATGTGTACTATTGTGCGTATGTGTGCAGGAGAGTGCTGTGTGTGAAGGAGATCGACTTTGTCAATCACTTCAACAAAGAGTGGGAGTGTCTGTTTGACCAGTTCTACAACACCTCCACTGTCACTGGATCAGAACTAAAGATCTACTGCAAGGTAACACAAATCAACTCAATTAACTGAGTCAACAAGGTTAACCAGGTTAATAAGGTTAACTATGTTAACCAGATTTCTCAGATCAACCAGGTTAAAGAAGTCAACCAGATTACCTAGATTTATTAGATCAATCAGTTTTACTGGAATAACCATGTTTCCAAGGTCAACTATGTTAACTAGAATGTTAGGTCAACCAGGTTAAACAGATTTATTAGATGAACCAGGTTAACCAGATTTATTAGATCAACCAGACTTAAAAGAACAACCAGTTGAACTAAGTCGGCCTGGTTACCAAGGTCATCTACGTTAACCAGGTATTTTAGATCAACCAGGTTAAACTAGGTCAATTATCTTAAACAGATTTATTAGATCAACCAGCTTGACTCGATTTATGACATCAACCAGATTTACAAGACTGTGGTTAACCAGGTCACCTATATTACCAAGCAGCTTAACACAATTTATTAGATCTACCAAGTTGACCAAATCAAGGTTAGCTGGATTCATTAGATCAACCAGATTTAATATAACAACCAGGTCAATAGGATTGTAGTGATTTGTGAGTTCTCTGTACACACAAATCACACACAGAACCTTGTACACAGTGTCCTGTTGAGCAACCTTGGGTTACTTGAAAGCCGCTATATAAAACCAGTTTATTATTATTGCTGTTATTATTATTATTAGTACCAGGCTGCTTCAGCACTGTCCTGTAAAACACCAGACTGTCAGTTTAATACAGGTGGTTTTCATTCTGCTTCTCCTAACCTCCTGCGATCCCAGCTCTTACTTATAAATGGAGAGATCTGATTAGATCTTATTACGCTCACCGGCACAGTGCAGCATCAGCCTTGCAACTCTTTGGCTCTCACTGCCACAGCTGACACAGGCTACTTGCTGGCCTTCACATACCTTCACCGCTTTACTGAGGCTGGCAGGCTATCCAGCCAAGCAAACTCCTCTGCCTCCCACTCTCCTTAGGCAGTGTGTCCACCACCGCCATCTGTTCCCTGGTCTGTTAGAAAGTTTAAAGTTGTAAGGCTTCAATGCTAGGTACCACTGTGCTTTCCTCGTATTGCTGTCCTTCATGTGGTGGAGCAGAGCAAGATCCAAGGGTGAACTGACCTGATGGCCAAACACTCCTTGTCCATGATGCTGTATCGAGCCTTGCAGTCAGACAGCTTTTGGCTGATGTAAGCTAGGGGATGTATGCTACGGGCTGGTTGGTGCCCCGCACCCTTTGGGACCAAACCGCCTCCAGCCAGGCCCACTTTAGTGCTTTATTATGCCACTCAAGCAGCCCGTCTGTCTGAAGGTGGTAAACACTGGTCCGAATCAACTTAATACTAATTCATCCAGAAAATGTTCTTTCAGGGTCGTTGACATAAACGATGTTCCCTAGATTATCAGGATCACCTTCGGGATCCCTACTCGCGAGATGATCCAAAAAAGCATGTCAGCAACACTCTTTGCAAAAATGGTGCACATTACTTGGCTTCCGGATATCTCTTAACATATTCTATCACTACCAGGATGAACTTACCCCCGTGTACTCCAGTTCTACATATATATACCGCAATTTTGATTCGAATTGCAGCTATATATATATATATATATACACTATTATATATCTATTTACACCACCTATAATATAGCATATTCTATGTCCTAAGTGTGTGTTACTAATGTATTTATACACCATATGTGCCGCTCATCGCACAATGCACAGGTTATTTTAGCTGTATGTGTAGATATGCATGTGGGTATAAATCTATGTATATATATACCTGTATATACATATATATGTATACATATATATACATGTACATATATAAATATACGTGTGTGTGTGTGTGGGTACATTCATGTCATGGATATACGTAGGCTTAGGTAACGTGTGTATGTATTTGTGTGTATATGTATGTGAATAATCAACCTACTGTTTGGACATATACAGTTAGGCCCAAAAGTATTTGGAAAGTGACACAATCTTCATGATTTGGGCTCTGCATGCCACCACATTAGGTTTGAAACGAAAGGGGTTGAACAAAAATATATGATTAAACATGTAAGAATTGTAGCTGTTTATATACAAACTCTCCTCATTTCAGGGGCTCAAAGGTAATTGGACAAATAATAAAATGTAAACAGTAAAATGTTCATTTTCAATATTTTGTTGAAAATCATTTGCACACAATGACTGCCTGAAATCTGGAACCCATGGACATCACCAAATACTGGGTTTTCTCCCTTGTGCTGGATTTCCAGGCCTTTACTGCAGCCGCTTTCAGTTGTTGCCTGTTTGTGGGTTTTTCTGCCTTAAGTTTTGTCTTGAGCAAGTGAAATGCATGCTCAATTGGGTTGAGATTGGGTCACTGACTTGGGCATTGCAGAATATTCCACTTTTTTGTTTAAAAAATATCCTAGGTTGCTTTCGCAGTATGTTTTGGATCATTGTCTATCTGTACCGTGAAGCGCCATCCAATCAACATTGCTGCATTCGGCTGAATCTGATCAGAAAGTATATCTCTGTACACTTCAGAATTAATCCGGCTGCTTCGGTCTTTGGTCACATCATAAATGAACACAACTGACCCAGTGCCCAAGGCCTTTTTGAGTTTCCAAGCTCACCAGTGATCTCCTTTTTTTTCACAGAATGTACCAAACTGTTGATTTGGCCACTTCTAATGTATCTCTCGAATGGATTTCTTCTTTTGTTTCAGCCTCAGGATGGTTTTTCTCTCTTTTGAGCACATGTTTTGCGTTCACATGGACCATTCATTAATCCCTTTTGACTTTCTTCTAACTAACCATAATGATGAGGAGAGACACATATGCTTCAGGCGACTGACTGGCAGCACCAAAGAGAGATTCAAGGAAGCAGCTTCACTGGTTCTGGTTCAATCCCAGCTCTCCACTTATTTTGGGACTCTTGTCATAACCTTAGTCCCTCCCACATTGACTGTTTGGTTGATAGTTTTACAGGTTCCCTTCATAACACACTTAATTCTATGGCCCTAATTATAAATAAAACTATATCTAGAAGGAGGACGGCTCCTTGGTACATACCTGACACCCGAAACTTAAAGCAGCTGTCGTGACAACTA
Organism: Paraplagusia blochii; assembly: GCA_016785265.1. Taxonomy (NCBI): domain Eukaryota; kingdom Metazoa; phylum Chordata; class Actinopteri; order Pleuronectiformes; family Cynoglossidae; genus Paraplagusia; species Paraplagusia blochii. The sequence goes on from JAFBJS010001529.1 coordinate 45,433, forward strand.
GAGAGGAAATGGCGCTCAACTAAAAATAGTGATTTGTTCCTTATCTGTAAAGATACCATTAGGAAGTACAGGCGAGCTCTGTGCATAGCCAGAACTAGATATTACTTATCTTTAATAGAGAAAAATAAGAAGAACCCAAGGTTCCTGTTCAGCGTACGCATTTCAAACCTGGTAACACCCTAAGACAGAAACTGGTTCATCCCAAAGATCCCAAGGATCAAGCTGGACAACGTGGTTTATGTCATTCAGTGCAGCGAGGTGTGTGCAGACCTCTACAACAGGGAGACAAAGCAGCCACTACACAGACACATGGCTCAACATAGAAGGGTTAACACCTCAGGTCAGGACTCAGCCGTCCACATACACTTAAAGGCCACCAACCACTATTTTAGGGACCAAGATGTTCAAATCTTGGCCAGAGAAGACAGATGGTTTGAGAGAGGTGTTAAAGAAGTCTTTTTTGTCAACCCGGAAAAACCATCTCTCAACAGAGGTGGTGGTTTGAGACATAACCTTTCATCCACCAACAAAGCCCTTTTGGGAACAATACCCAAAACCACTCCAACAATGACAGTAACGACCCATCAATACCCACCCAACAATTGGTACCACACTTCACAGGTATCCCCAGGTCCACCCAACAGCAGTGACTTGAAACACCCCTTCCTCCCCAATCACAGAATATAACTTCTGTTACTCCCCACTAACAGTTAAAGCTGAAGAAGCCTCTTGGATGAGAGGTGAAATGTTTCCAAAAAACTGAATGTCCAGTTGCCTCACTAAACTCTTTAACCTTGACCATGACCTGTATGACTGAAAACCTTCATCGATATGTTACTCTATAAGGAAGTGTTTTCCTTAATTGGTACCTCCTTCGATAATATTAATCTTTGCCTCACAATAGGTTATGTTCCCTTAAGTTTTAAAGTTGCTGTAATCAAACCACTTCTTAAGAACCCCTTTCTCAATCCAGGGATTTTATCTAATTACAGGCCAGTGGTTCTTCAGCTGGGTTCGATCAAACCCCAGGGATTTGGTGAGTCGGTCTCAGGGGTTCGGTGGAGCCTCTGGCGCAGAGGTCAAGAGTCTAAAGTAGGGTTTGATGAATGCGCATATGAAACTGGTGGGGTTCTGTAGCTCCAACAAGGTTAAGAACCACTATTATAGGCCCATCTCTAATTTGTTTTTTATTTCTACAATTTTGGAGAGAGTCGTTGCTAACCAACTCTGTGACTTCCTCAATTGCAATAGTCTATTTGAGACCTTCCAGTCAGGCTTTAGGGTCAATCATAACACTGAGACTGCACTGCTCAGAGTTACTAATGACCTTTTGATGGCATCGGACCAGGGTTTTGTCTTGGTGTTAGTGCTTTTGGACCTTAATGCTGCTTTTGACATGGCTGACCACTGCATCTTGCTGGTGAGACTAGAGAGTCTGGTTGGAATCAGTGGCACTGCCTTAGATTGGATCCGGTCGTACCTTACAGACCCATATCAATTTGTTCAGGTTAATAATACTCAGTCCACACACACCAGGGTCAGTCATGGGGTCCCACAGGGATCCGTGCTGGGTCCAATCCTGTTCACCCTGTACATGCACACACTATAGATTTCCATAGTTATGCTGATGACACTCAGTTATATTTATCATTTAAGGCTAATGAACATAATCATCTACAGCGACTTAAATCCTGCGTTGATGACATTAAGAAATGGATGACAAATAACTTTTTAAAGCTAAATTGAGCTACTGGTCTTAGGTCAAATACTCGTAAGAGACACTATTTCTGACATAATAGCATCAGATAATAGCTTGACTTCTGCCACTAGCACCATCAAAAACCTGGGTGTTATTTTTGACCAGGACCTTTCTTTTAACTGTCATTTAAAACATGTCTGTAAGACTGTCTACTTTCATCTCCATAATATTAGGAAAGTTAGGCAGATACTTCCTCTAGATGCAGCTGAGAAGCTAGTCCATGCTTTGTTACTTCCAGGCTGGACTACTGCAATTCATTGTTAGTTGGATGCACAGCTGGGTCTTTGAAAATTCTTCAGCTTATCCAGAACACAGCAGCCCGTGTTCTGACTAAAACTAGGCAGAGAGACCATATCTCCCCGGTCCTTGCCTCTCTTCATTGGCTCCCAGTACATTTCAGAATTCAGTTCAAAATTATCTTGCTTACTTATAAGATACTTCATGGTCGGTCACCTTCGTATCTGGTGGAGTTGATGAAACCCTATCAGCCCACTAGACCACTTTATTCCTTATTTTCAAGACTAGACTAAAGATGTTCCTTGTTGACATTGCCCATGGTAGCCTGTAGGTTCAGCTGTAGACCCTTCTGTACATTTTTTTCTCTTGCTGTGCACTCTCTCTCTCTCTCTTCTCTCCTTTATTCCTTATTTTCTGACTTATCTCCTAAAGACTAATTAATTTGGCCGGGGACCTCTTATCCCCGAAGTCTCTGCCCCCCCCCCCACAACCCTATGCCTAGCCTACACATTCTGGCCCAACTTCTCTAGGACCCTATGGTCTGCTTTCTGGAACCAGGATTTCACCTGTATTATTTCTACAGTGACGTTTAAGATAAAGCAGCTAAACCATTTAATCTAATCAAGTTAATTAAACAGCTACTTGCATTGATTGTGAGCCACTGAGTGGACGTACAGGACTGTGGTTGCTGCAATACACACGGTCGGTATGGTGCTATGTCAACAGTAGCTAAACCTAAGTAATAAATAAGGGTTAGTTGAAGTTCAGATAAACAAAGAGATTCATTTAAAGCTGTAAACAAACTGAAAATGGAGATGGCTAACTGTAGCATGCCAGCAACTTGAGTTGTCTTTGGCCCAATCTCTGGTTTGTTCCCCAGGAGCAGCAGAAGCTGAAGTTGCCGAAGAAAGAGGAGGAGTCTGTGAGGAGGATCCAAATGCAAGATGCTGCCGCAGCCCAGGTACATACACACACACACCTTAGTCACCTCTATTTGTCTCCTTCATCTCTATATTGTCCGCTTCTCTGCACTCAGGCGTTGCAGGCGGCCATCTTGGAGGCCAACAATGCATGCAAGCAGCATCACATGGTCAGGCAGAAGTCGACACGTTTCCTGAGGATGGACAGCAAGCAGCAGCGTTGATTCACTGTCTGTCCAATCAGACAACTGCTGTCTTTGTATGTTGCTCTGTGATTGGTTGGAAGATTTTTTTTGTTTACTCAGGGAGTTTACTTATGATCAACAATGTAAATATTTTAATGTTGAGGTACGTTTGAGTAGGTAAGTTCAGAGGGGTGAAGTTGTAGGTGTACGTGATTTTTGTTGTGTTTTACACAGTTATGGATATGAAGCCAAATAAATGACATTTTGCAATGAAGCATATAAAAAAAGTTTTGTTTGAAACTGTAGTAATAATAAATTGAAAATGGATTAAAACTCCTTTGAAACTGGATTGAAACTTGTGTGTCACATTAACAAAATGAGTCCCTGAGGTACATACTGCCCCTGCTCCAATATGGAACTTCAGTGTTCCACAGACAGCTCAGCTGATGAACCTGGGAAACATGCTCTGATAAGGGAAACTGGATTAATACTGGCCTGATACTACTAATACTAGATTAAGTACTAGATTAAAACAGGTTTGAAAAATAGTTTGAAAAAGAAATAAATCTGATTCAATATGCAGTTTTATTTCTTTTTCAAACTAGTATAAATCCTGATATAAACTGATTTGAAACTTGAGTAATACTGGTTTGAAACTGGATTATAGTTTTGAAAATGGATTAATAGTAGTTTGAAACTGTATTAAAACAGGTTAATACTAGTTTGAAACTGAATTATTATTGGTTTAATCCTGGAAAAAACTGGTTTGAAACTGGATTAATACTGATTTGTAAAAAAAAATGCATTTAAACTGGTTTGAGGCTATCTTAATACTGGTTTCATTCTGGATTAAACAGGTTTAGAAATGATATAATAAAATAGGTTTGAAAATAGATTATTGCTGGTTTAAAACTATAAAAATAGATTTGAAACAATGCCACTGGATTAATACTGGTTTAAAACTATAAAAATAGATTTGAAACAATGCCACTGGATTAATACTGGTTTAAAACTAGATTAATATTGATTTGAAACTGGAATAATATTTGTTTGATATTTAGAAACTTTGGCAGTGGTGGCCTAGTAGTTAAGGAAGCAGTTTTGGGTCCGCAGGGCTTTAGGGCCACCACCCACAGGAAGGCTCCCAATATGGTGCAATGTGATTTGGGGGGTGCCAGCTGCCCCTGCGACCCTGCAACGGACAAGCAGATGAAAATGAATGTATGAACGTAGAAAGAATGTAGAAATTTAATATTAGATTGAAATTGGAATAAATATGCATTGAAATTGGTTGAAAATATGTCACAGTAACAAAATGTCACTTAATTACAGACTGCTCCCACAGCAATGGGAAACTGTAGATCTCCCAAACATATCCTTCCAGCTGACAAACCTGGACACACCCTGATTATGGATTTTCTTACGGCCGATGGATGACGTCCTGCCATTGTACATTAGGATGTGACTCAATTTGAGGTTTTGGCCTGTCCTTGGTACATCTGAGAATGCAGATAACAAGGGAGGGAATGGAAGAACTCAAAAATACTCCCCAAAAAAAAGTGTAAAAAAAGAAGACCTGATAAGGTGAGGCCTGGATCATTAATTGTTCAGTAAACTTGACGAGGCATTTGCGACCCAAGTAACAGCTAAAACAAATATACATTTCTGACATTCAAAAACAAATCAGTGACCAATACACTCAAAAGCCTGCCATTCATGGATTGTCAGTGTTTTGATCTGTTCACGATCAACATTGCATGCAGCAGCAACCAGAGCCTCCCAGACACTGATCAGAGAGATGTACTGTTTTCCCTCATTGTAAATCTCAAATTTGGGGTTCTATGGGGTTCAGATCAGGTGAACAAGGAGGCCATATCATTAGTTTTTCTTCTTTTAGGCCTTCCTTGCCAGTCACTCTGTGGAGCACTTGGATGCAAGTGACGGAGCATTGCCTTGCATAAAAATCATGTTTTTCTTGAAGGACTTCTTCTTGTACCACTGCTTGGAGAAGGTGTCTTCCAAAAACTGCCAGTGGGACTGGGAGTTGAGCTCAACTGCATCCTCAACCTGAAAAGCCGCACAATATATATTTAAGACAATGACGCATTCACTGACCTGTATAATTAAAAGGCTTTTCACATTCCTATATGGTTCGTGCTAATTTTTTTTTTTTTTTTAAATGTTTATTACTACTGTAAGTGAGACGTTCACAGACGTGTTGAGGTTTTTGCTCACTGTTAAACTGTTGAGGCGTTCACTCTACTCAGGGTCTAGAAGGACTGTCATGAAAAGACAAATTATAAGGATTTCCCTGGGAAATACTGATAAAAAGTGAGTTCTTCCTGTTTTCTTCTTGCATCAGATCTCCATCTTCAGAGCAGCAGCAGTTATCGTGTTTTTTCTCTGCTGGAGTTTCAACTCATTAAAAACCTGGTCCTAGTTGTCGACCTGGATCTGATCTCAGAAGTGGTCCTGAGTCTGGTGCAGACTCTGCACGCAGGTATTAGCTCCAACCTGAAGAACAGACCTTTAAACTCTTCAAACCCTAGTAGAAACCTCACTATATTACCCTGATGACCCCAGGGTCTTGTACTGACACATTAACTTATTTATTCATATCTATGATCTCTGATCCAGAAGGTTCTGGACAACGTCTGGACCAGGTTTAGATTCTCGGACTCAAATGTTGACACATTTGAGTCCGCTCCATACAAGTCAGTGATGTGATGAAACACTCTGTGTGTGCATGCATGTGTGTGTGTGTGTGTGTGTGTAATGACTTCCAGCTGCTAGGCAGAGAGGGACAATTGATTTCTACACAGAGAGCCCAACAGCAAGAGACCCAAGGTCCTACTTATCATATTATTTTAAATGTATTTATACTTGATAACATTGGATTACAATTATTTGATATTGGATTAAACTAGGTAAAAACTTAATTGAAATTGGGTTAAAACTTGTTTGATTATGAAGTATAGCTGTTTCAAATTGGTATATTTGTAAACTTGATTGAAAGTTGTTTTGAAGTGGATAACAACTGGTTATAAACTGTTTAAAATATTTGAAACTGGATTATAACAAGTTAAAACTGAATTTAAATGGTTAATAAAATGGTTTGAAACTGATATATAACTGGTTTCAATTTGGACTAAAAGTGATGTGCAACGGGATTAAAATTGGTTTGAAAGTGGATTATAACTGATTAGAAATTGGAGCAAAATTGATTTGAAACTGGATTGTACCTGGTTAGAAACTAAATTATAATTTGATTTGAACTGAAATAACACTAGTTTGATGATTGTTTGAAACTGTATTCTTACTGGTTTATAATTGGTTTAAAACTGGATTCAAATTGGTCCAAAACTGGGTTCAAACTGGACTAAAACTGGTTTGAACTTGCAACAATGGTTGTTTGAAACCGGATTAAAACTGTTCAGTAATTGATTTAACACTTGTTTGAAACTGATTTTAAACTGGTTTACAAACAGTTTGAAGCCGGTTTGGCTGTGCCCCCTGAAAAAAGGGACAAGCTGAAGAGAAGATTGTAACGAATGTCATTTAGGTATCCTAGTGTACGAAGCAAAATTGTGGTGTCATACAAAGGTAAATATCTCAACGTATATTACCAAGTTATCTTAAAGCACATAGCCAGAGTTTTGTATTGTAAGTAGCGTCACTAGCAAAACAAATGCTAAGTTTTTACAGTACACTTGTATGTACCATGTTTGTACATATGTACACAGTCAGTTCACTCTCACACCATTAGCAACAAATCAAAAATGTCAGCAGGAGAGGAGTTTAGTTGGAAATTCATCGTGCAGCAACAAGGCTAGGCCGTTCTAACATGCTAATCTGTGTAGCCTTGTTTGTATAAGTAATCAAAGATTTAGTCAGATCTGAGGGAAACTGACTCATGAAGTGAAAATGGTTGTATTTACTCTGTGGTTCCCGTTCAATTTTTTTCTTTTTTAGAAGAAAGTGAATCTGAGTATTTTTCCGGATTCAAATTTAGAAAATGGTTTTGTTTCTGACATTTTTTTACAGTCTGAATATAAGGACAGAGAGGTGTATCCTGTCCTCAGCCACAAACCAGGACTTTGGCTCAGCTCCCCTCTAGCAGTGGAAAAAGAAGAAGGAAGTAAAGTAAACACAGAGGCTGAGAAGGAGGAGCGGCAGGGTTTTACACTGGGCCACCAGGTTAGCTGCTTTGCCTCAGACTAAATATAAAGCTGTCGACTGGAAACTCCATAAACTCTTCGCAGGTCGCTGCAACAACTACACCGTCCAGTCAGGTGACCTGAGGGGAAGAGGAAACTACAAGAGGAGAGGGAACAAACAGCAGTCATAAACCGGGTATAAACCGACGGCTGATGAGCAGAGAGATAAACAATAAGAGTTCACCCCAACGCCACGAGGTGCAGAAGATGTTTTCTACCTGCATTTAAAGAATGCAGGTGCTGTACTTGTGGTAGCATCTGTTGGGACCACTCATGTTGGGACCACTAACATTAGCACCACTCGTGTTTGCACTTTTAACCGTAGTACCACTTGTGTTAGCACAACTCTTGTTAGTAACATTTATGTTAGCATTACTCTACTCTAAGATTGTTTTATTTGTCATCTGTGGTTGTCAGTTCTGACCAAATCTAAGCAAAGCTAACTATGCAAAAATTCTTAGTCTCACTTTTCTGTGCTTCATCTGTAGAGGTCAACCTAGTGATACTTAAAATACATGTTTCCAGAGTTTTACTAATACTTCCTGTGTGTCTGATAGACTTTGTCAGATGGACTGTGGTCAAAGCCGTGGGCACACCCTTTGACCGTGTGCCCTCAGTGCTGTTTACGGCAGCCGTATAAAACTGATGGTTGTCTGCCAGGTGATGAGCTGCAGGCTGCACAGGTGACAGGAGCAACGGAGTAACGTTATGGCCCCAGGGAAACTACGCAGTCATTGCATCGAACAGTTGGTGTGAATGTGAGTGAGATGTAAAGGGTGCTAAAATAGTGATTAGAGGTCATTTTTTAAGGGCAAGATGGCAAAAATAATTCCTTGGAATATTGATTTCTTAATCTGTTTAAACAACTGTATGAGTCTGAGATAGATTAAATGAGCTTGAATGCAGACTTCTGTTGACATCTGTTCAGAGCCTTTTTTTTCCTAAAACATTTTTTAAAAAATCACTGGGTGAAACCCAAACATTGCATTGCCGGGTTTTATTGTCAGAGAAATAACCTAGAAGAAATCATTTAGATTCATCATCATATGCTAATTGATTGGCAGATAATATAATTCATCCTTTTTTTTATTTTTCCTTAATTTTTCCTTCTGGGGGTTTACGACCCCATACCAGAAGTAATGTTTGTTAAAGTGGACCATGGCATAATTACATGTTTTTTATGTACATTTGGTCCCCGGCGTGGACTTTCTGGATTTCAGAATTTCCAGTTCTGCCTAGTCCCTAAGTCCCATTGAGGGGGGTTGCATCAGTAGAAGAGAGTCGTCCAATAGTGTTGACTCACTGTTGGAACTGAACCAACAGTGACAGTGTTGCCGGACCATCAGTCGGAGCTAACGCAGAAAACACTGATGCCTCGGGTGAGTCACCTGACTGACGATCCAAGCAGACAATTGGTCTGGAAACAGTTTTGTTTTCCCTCCACTTAGCCTGACAAGCTTTTCATGAGCAAATGGAAACATGAGAAGTTTTCGCAGTAATCTCTGGGAGCATCCGGATGCTGTAACTGCATCAGCAGCAGCAGCACTTGTTGATGTTGTTGTTGTTGTTGTGATTGTGCTTCTCAGTCTCTCTGAGAAATAAAACCAAAGAGGAAATGTCCAAATGCCCGATGGGATACACACACACATACAAACGCTGGCGGCCTGATTAATTTTCCACACACAGCAGCTGTGGGAGTAGAGCAGCTACAGAGCAGAACCTCTGAAACACCACAGAACCACCACAGAACAACCACAGAACCACAGTGAGCCAGTTCAGCCCATAAACCTAGAGTCCATGTCATGTCTCCAGACGTGCACCACAGGTTAAACACATGCTCATTACCAGAGTTAGTCTTCACCAGTGTCACAGTCTGATGATTAGGCTGCTGCCCACAACACACACTTCATGTCTGACACAGAAGACCAGGAGAAAGGAACCACTCGGACTAATAACTGGTACTGACTGGTTTACTGTAGACAATTGTAGGGTCACTATAGGTCAAGTAGAATTACTTTGGGACACTCTGAGGTCATTGTAGGTCATTTTAGGGTCACGGTACACAACTGCATAACCTGGTGAGGCTCCTGGATCAAAATAAGTTCCTGGACCAGGTAGATCCAGATCTTTCCAACAAACAAATGATTTATAACAAATAAAAGTTGAAGTTTAACAGTGGTTACAGCGAGAGACAGAAGGAGTCTGGATGGTCTTGACCCGCCCACAATGATGGGTTGGGACATATTCCCACAGAGACATGTCTTCTCACTCAATTTGGATCCAGAGACTGTCTTTCCACTGACACCGAAGACATACATTGTGGACTGAAGACTGAAGACAGTCTAAACCAGCGCTCCCCAACTTTTTTGCGCCACGGACCAGTTAAATGTCTGGTACTTTTTCGATGGACCGGTCAATAAATTGTGCCAGATAAATACCCATTAATATAATGAAATTACAGGTGATCTGAAATATTTTCCTACTTATAAAATCTTCCTACCTGAATTAACTGGGCACAATAAGGATTTCACAAGTGCACACAGCCTATAAGTTTCTGCTATACAAGCTTAGAATCTTTTATCAATGACTCGGCGTCATTTTGAGTTTATTGTTGTTGTCTTCACTGAGAAAATATTTCCTAATCAAATATAGTTGCATAATTGATGATAGAATCCTAGCCATTCTATTGGTCAGTTCTTTTGTTGATATTGGTATGGATCAAGTGGAAGTAATAGACAGATGGGGCCAAAAGGAAACATTATTTCTCTGCGGCCCGGCACAAATTCACCCACAGACTGGTACCCGTCCACAGCCCAATGGTTGGGGACCACTGGTCTAGACAATAAAAAGTCTGGATAGATGACAGTCTGGACAGAAGACAAAGAGCAGTCTGGACAGAAGGCAGACTGGAATAAAGACTGAAGACAGTTTGGACTGAAGACAGTCTGATCAGAGTCAGTACTGCAGGGTGTCTATGAGTGGGCACTAAGTGGGACACAGAGACCAGAGCCAGTTTTCATCTCTCTGTGTCTATGTCATCTGTATCTGCCCAATCCTATGTCTCTGTGTGCCAAGGCTCCCCCTGTTCACAACCACTCACACCAGTTTCAGCCTGTGTCCCTCATTGTCTAGACCAGGGGTCAGCAACCCGCGGCTCCGGAGTCGCATGTGGCCTTTTCGTCCTTATGCTTCGGCTTGGTGTGGATTGGGAAAATAATTGTATTTATTAAATGTATGTATTTAAGGAAAGTGTATGATACGCGCAGCCATGGAACGTGCATACAGAAATGCCAAATCATGCGCTCCTCTCCCTTCCCACTGTCAAAGGAGCAAAGGAGGGAAGAGCCAGCAGGGGGTTCTGTAATATTACCTTTTTTTCAGCACAGAGCAAATGTCTGAGCATTTGTAATGTGTCAGAACAGCATGAATCAGAACAGACTTAGAAAACTGCAATAAAAGACAGTATGATTATGATCGTCATACTCATAATCACGTTGACTATAAGTTTTTATTTATTTATTAGCTTGAGTTCAACATTCGTGTTTAACAGCAGGGTTAGAAATTGGATTGTGTCCAATCTGGTCATGAAAAGAACAAAAAGATGAGATTCGGATAAACACATACATCAATCTGATCTCATCAATAAGGTCATCTGCCCTTTACACTGACCAGTTCTCTGTCATCTTCATTAGATCTACAGAACATGGTTCAATTGTTGAAGCTACTTTATTCAACTTTATACCAACGGGACCAGAAACTGTTTTGACGTGGGCTGAACAGAACTGATTTGGGGAAATTTATCAGGTAACCATGTTGCAAAAAAATGAAAAAAAAAGCACAGTATAGTTTTTTATACAAAGGGAAAAGGCAAAAAAATATATATATAATGGTAAAGGTAACAAAACATGTACTGTGTTATCTTCATTTTAGACACCAAAAAATATTTGCTGCGCCCAGTGTTTTCTTTCATGTGGAAACTGGTACCAAATGGCTCTTTGGGTGTTAAAGGTTGTCAACCCCTGGTCTAGATCGATGCCAGCCCCCGCCTCCCCCCTTGTCTGTCACCCCCATGTTTTTCTCTTTGCTAAAACATTTCTCTGTTTTAGTCTGTCCATCCTTTTTAAATTTTTTCCCCTCCGTGTCGTGGAATAAGAAAAGGAAGTAGAATCACAGATTGAAAGATGTCATAATTACTCAAGCAATGCCAGCTGTCTCCGCATGCCAGCTCTGTTCACTGACATAAATCCAACATCCCCCTGGAACATCAGCCCGGCTGTTTATTTCCCTGCCCCCAGCAATACTATGCCATCTAGTGGCAGACACAACACCATCCTTTTTAAATTTTTTCCCCTCCGTGTCGTGGAATAAGAAAAGGAAGTAGAATCACAGATTGAAAGATGTCATAATTACTCAAGCAATGCCAGCTGTCTCCGCATGCCAGCTCTGTTCACTGACATAAATCCAACATCCCCCTGGAACATCAGCCCGGGATTGTCAGGGTGGCTCTGTTGTTAGCATGAGTGTGAGACAGGTTTATTTTAAGAGAAGGAGGTCGAAGACATCCTCAACAACAGTCATCCACTTCCTCACAGACTGTTCCTCCTCTGTCACCAACTGATTTCCCAAATTCATTCCAATTTCACGAAACACTTATTATTATTTTACTGCCTAATGCCCCCCCACTCCAGGCTGCACCCTGTAGGTAAAATGAGTTATACAACCTGAGCACAAGCTGCAACAGTGCAACTCTCTTACGCTAAATGTCACAGGCACCCAGTATTTGATTTACTTCCTGTCAGTGAGATCATGACATCCTCTATGTGTATTTATGGTGAATGTGTAAGAAATAAATAAATAAAGTTAAATATTGTATGTTAGTGAGGCACTGACGTCCCACTTCTTAGCATGGGAGTAGTCTTTTTAAGCACGACCAGACTGAAGACAATCTGTACAGAAGATGGAAGACAGAATAGACTGAAAACAGTACGAACTGAAAATTGAAGAGTACTGAAGAGTATGGACAGTCAGGAGAGGAGACAGAACAAAATATGGACTAAAGACAGAAGACGGGACGTAAGATTGAAGCCAGTCTTGACTGACACAGCCTGGACTGAAGACAATTGGCAGAACAGAAGACAGTCTCGACTGAAGACTGAAGACAGTCTGAACAGAATACAGGCTGAACTGAAAACAGTAGATAGGATTAAAAATGACGATCTAGACTTCAAACAGTCTGGACTGAAGACAGTCTGGACAGAAGACAGTGAGGAATAAAAAAGTCTGGACAAAGACAGTCCTGACAGATCCATGAAGAAAGTTTGGTAAACAGAACACAGTATGGACTAAAGAGAGGAGATAGTCTGGACTGAGGACTGAAGACGGTATGGACTGAAGACAGTACGGAATGAAGAGACAGAAGAGTCTGCAGACAGTATGACTCAAGACTGGAGACAGTCTGGACAGAAGACACTCTGGGTTAGAGACAGTCTGGACTGGAGACAGTCTGTACAAAGGACTGCCTGGACCAAAGACCATCAGACAGACAGGCCCAACCTACAAGCTACTTTTTTGAGTTGACGGTTTATATTATTGATTTTGTTACCATCTCTTTCACTTCGTTTTAGTTCTTCGCACAGATTCCCACAGATACAGACACCGTCAGTGGGTCCGTGCTGTGTGGACGGCTCCAAATCCTCTCTCCTCCGGGAGGGGCGGGGACAGTTTTTTGGAAGGGGAGGCGGTGATGAAGAGGAGGAGGAGGAGGAGCAGCTGGTCTTACTTCAATCTGTCGCAACGTTTTCTTCCACTTCTTTGTTTTCCATGAAAAACGTATTAGGAAACAGACTGTAACAAGAGCGCAGCCCAAGATCAGAGCGAACTGAGGGACTTGGACCAGACAAAAGTATGAATAATGGACCATCAGTAGAACCGGGACCGGGTCCGGGACTGGGGCAGACGTGTGTTGTGTGATGGACGTGAGAGTTTCCATCAGCTGAGGACTTGATCACTTACTTCCATTTTCTTATCAATAACTTTATAGACCCGCGGGATGGCGGCCTGGCCGCGCCTGCTGCTGCTGCTCGCGCTCTGCAGCCTCGTGCACGCAAAAAACACGTTCCCGCTGCGAGCACCCTACAGCCTGTACACGAACGGACACGCGCATGCAGGGCGCACCGCCGGCAGACAGAGGTAAGACGGTACACGTGAACAACGATAATAGTACATAGTGAATGTTAAATGTTGCAGGAGATACCAGATGTTTTCTTTTGAAACGACCAGCTACCAGTTTAGCTGCTAGGAAAGAAAGTCAAATCATTCATGCTGACGTCACTGTGATGTGAGGGGACAATGTCCCAGTCATTAAATTGTGGTATCTGTTTACTTACGTTTTAGTCCATATAGGACTATCTGTGATGTCAATGGACCTGTTGCCATGGAGACAAAGAGTCATTGTAGACCTGCTGCGGGGAACTTGGGTCCGCAATTCCCTTTTGGGATAATAAAAGTATTCTGATTCGGATTCTGAAGTTACCACTGAGGTGCACAGAGCATGGTATCGTCCTCACACACCACTCCCCTGGTCCTCAAAGCTGCCCACTTCTCACTTTGGTGAAGGGTTAAATACAGCGGCCAAATTTCTGGTGGTGTGAACCACGGTGTCACAATGACAAAAAAAGATGTATAATCTTTAATCTCTAATATGGCAACCCTGGCACGGCACACCCCTGTTAACTCCCACATTTGTTCTGTAAAATAAATATGGTCAGAGACTTAAGTTCAGGTTGAACTGGACGCAGACTGGTCATTCTGCAGTGTCTACTTTGGTAGTTTGACTCATTCACCCATCGACTTATTGACTTCTCGACCTATAGAACCCTCAGCTTATCAACCTTGTGGCCCATCATACATAGACCCATTAACCCACTTGACATTCTGTCAGCCCATGGACACATGGCCAGTTGTATCATTTTGCCCATTGGCCCTTTGGCCCATCGTCTTGTGGATGGATGTCCTGTTGGCCAACATGGCCAACATGGCCGTCAACCTGGGGACCCATTGTCCCATCAGTAAACAAATCCTCACAACACAGGCCCGTCAAGTTTTGACCCGTAAACCCGTATTGTTCATTGGTCATCAATTCCTCAACCCATCGACCCAGTGTTAGTCCCTCACTGATCTATTTCCACCCTGGAGTTTTGCTCTGTTAGACAACATGCACATGACAATTTGTCAGCTGTTGTCCAGTGAGAGGTGGCTGGATCCGTCAGCGTCTCCTTAGTCTGAGTGGATAATCAGAGAAGTTAAGGATGTGTGAGTTGGACTGGAATGACAGGAATGATGTCGCACGTTTTGTTTTTTTTTAATGGCAGAAAATAAGTTTAGCTTCACTCTGGTCAATGAACGGGTTGTTCTACCACAATCCCTTGAAACCCTTATAATGGTGAGATACCTTTAAAATGTTGTTTGATTTGTGGCTAACTCTTTTACATTTTAAAGTCTAACAATTAGATGTCTTCAAGCTAGATGTCTTTTTTAAGCTAACTGTTTTTATTAATGTGTCTGATTTTTTTCATCAAGATTTGAAAGCCCAAATAGGCAGTTGATGTTGTGTAGTATTTATATTATTTTATAACTAATCTAGATAAAACATATTTTCAGCCTGATTTTCAGTTTTTTTTCTTTGTGAATTTATTTTTATTTCTGAGCTTAAACCTGTTTTTGCACATTCACCTGTGTTACTTAAACTGACCACTGAGGTTCTGACCTCTGTCTCTGAGAGTCCAACCTCTAACCCTGAGAAGAGAAAGAAAGAGAGAGCACAATGAAATTTGGCCTCTGCATTTAACCCATCATCAAAGTGAGCAGTGGGCAGCTAATGAGAGCCCTGGGAGCAGTGTGTAGGGCCTACCACACACAGGTGGATGTCGGTAGTGGGATTCAAACCAGGGATGTTGCAGACCCAAGTCAGCTTCCTTAACTACTAGGCCACTGCCCTGGTTGTACCCATATACCCATTTCAATGATTTATTTTCCCAGGGAAACCAATATAACAGGTAAACAAATTCAGACCTTGCAGTTCTGAGGTAGATTATTCATCCTTAGGACAAAGGAAACAGTTACCCTGAGGGAGGACTACTGTCTTTTCTTAAGGTGTTTTTTTGATGGGGAAAGGTGGGTTTTCTGGTTCAGGTTCTGGTTCACCTGATAGTCTGTGAAATCCTTGAGTGTGCTCTTTGATCTGATCTCTTAGACCAGTATTTCCTTTTTGTCCTGCAGCTTTTTTTAAGATTTTGTCGTTAGTCTCAACTTGAAACTGAGCTCCAGCTGACTGTGACATCATCATCATCCTTTTTTTTTCTTGTAAACAGCCATGCCTTTAGTGACAGGGAGAAATTGTTGTTTCTGACAGCATTTGTGACTCACATATACATTAGTTTTCACTTTAGTCCAACATTTTCAAGACAAACAGCAGAGAAGTGACACACACTCAATAAATTACACATGCTCTCACACACAAACACACACACACACACACACTCCTCCACAGCCCCCCCCTCTAGAAGCTATGATGTCATCAAGGCTAACAACAAACACCTACGTGAGGCACTTCCTGTTTAATGTAGTGACCTCATCACTTCAAGAGGCCTCCAGGTGAGAGGTCCCAGCTGGAGGTCAGAGGTCACAGTTGGTACTGCAGCAAGACAAAGGGCGGCTTGGTTAATTTCAATTGGTGTGATTCAGTCCAATTCTGTTAAATTTGGTCCAGTTAGGTTCTGTTTAATCCAGTTTGGTCAAGTTGCTCCTCCTTAATTCCCACAGGAACCAAATGTTTATTCTCTTTATCCTGTAGTGGCTATGGAAAAAAGACTCTAAAAAATAAACTTCAGATTTGATTTCTGCTTTTTTTATGAAGTTTATTTGTTCAGAAATGATGTCTTTCTCTGCCTCTCTCTCTACCTCTCTATCTGTCTCTTCTCTCTCTTAATCTCTCTCTTTCGCTCTTTCTCAGAAACTGGTGTCCGTTAGTGGTCACTAAGACGGTCAGCTGTGTGGTGGAGGACGGAGTGGAGGCCTACGTCAAGCCGGACTATCAGCCCTGCCACTGGGGCATTGGGCAGTGCAGCAGAGTGGTGGTGTGAGTATCTGCAACTGAGGTCAGCATATCTTGTTTTATCTGAGAGTGGGGTGGACTTATGGTAGGAGGTATGATAGTTTAAAGGTTAATCTGTTAGTTCTGCTAATAATTTAGTTCTACAGCAGTGAACACCTTTCCTGGTTTGAATCCGGGGTGAACTGAGTTCCTCTCCTATGTGAACGTTAGCTGTGGTTTTGGCGCCACCATCAGGCCTACTGTGTCTACATTCACAGCATGTTGCTGCTGCCTCACACATGGATTCAATCACACGCCACTCGCAGGGTTCTCAGCTTCTGATTGGCCGAGAGCTCCGCACCAGCATATTTGTGGTGGACTGAAAAGAGTGGAAACAGGAGAAGTGCCTGAGATCATGTCCTGAGATAATGTGTAAAACGGCCCATGAACTCTCCCCTACTACAGCACTACATTACTACAGTACTACACAATGACACCTCTACACTGTAATTCTGCAGTACTACAAGTTAGTATTGTAGCCTCCTCCAGCAAACGGTTAGCCATCTCTAAGATCTTTACTGTATTTGCTGCCTCTGGACTAACTGTTTGCCTTCTCTTAGGAAGCTACTGTGTTAGCCTACTCTGATCTTACTGTTAGCCTATTGCTATTAGCATATTTGCACTTAACCCTTGTATTATGTTGGAAAACAATTACATTGATTAACATAGGTATAAATACACTCAAAATAGTCAAAAACAGTTAAAACCAGAACAACTTTATTTAATTATATCTAAATATTTATGTAAATCTTTAGAAAAGAGAGAACAATGCATATTTAATTTTAACACTATATTTTAGACCTTTATTGTTTAAGTTCTTTGCTCTTCTTTTTTTCCCCTTTGAACTTGTCCCTTTTTCTCAGAAATTTAAATTGTGATCGTTTTTAATGCTCTCCACATGATGATCATGATATAACTATGTGCCTTCCAGGTAGCTCTCCAGTATACACTTGCATATTCCATCCATTGCTAGATTTGACATCACCTGCTGCCCACCTTTTTATGCCATACTTGGGAATGTACTGCCTGAAACGACAGTGCCCCCTAAATAGAACAGGATTGATCAAAAGTAGAATTTCAACCCATTTATACCATACATCTCTAATCGCAGCTAGATGGTCTCTTTCAGGTCAACTAGCTGTGGTAACACGGTTGTCAAACCGGATCACACAAGATATTTTTGCTGGAAAGATTGGCCTTCCATACTCTTCATCCCATAGAGTTGCGTTTCCCTTTGACCTGTGCATTCCAATTCTGTGCAACTAATAATTAAATTCCCATCCAAGCATGCAAGTCAGTCTCATCCATTGGTTTCCATTTATCCTGAAATACACACCTCCCCTCCAAGTTGGTCATTTCCAGTAGAATCTACTCTTTTGGTGGGGATATAAAGAGGTGAAATGCTGATTTGATATAGTCATGAACAAGGGGGAACACCTTGACACACACCTGGGTCTGTGGCAGTCAAAATACAATTAACTGTGCATCAAAGCACACTACTCTTTGAAGAGGCATATTTATTTTGAATCACTACAACTATTTACTCACATAAAAGTGTGTCTGGGTCAAAATGACCCGCAACATCATTTATGTATACAAACTCTGCACAGACATTTAACTAAACATCTGAATGTATAGAATTTACACAACAGTTCATGACCATAGATAAGGAACAGTCACGAAATTTCATGAAGAAAGAAGAAAGAGGAAGAAGATAAAGAATAAGAAAAGATAACCAGTACTTTGGTCAACACAAAAGCTGAAATTGGTCAAATTGACCCTTAACATAATACAAGGGTTAAGCTAAGTGTTAGCCTTATCAGAGATAGCTATTACTCTTCTATGTCTGTAACATAGCCTAAACATCTTCACGATAACATTAGCTAGTCCAAGTAATTAGCAGTGCTAAATAACCTTAATTAACACATTACCCTTTGTTGCTAACTGACCTCCTTGCCCATTCTCAGCTCACATGAGAGTCTGGACATGTAGGGGTTTGTTACGGCCATAAAAAAGGCATTCGAATGAATGGAATGGAATAAATTGGTCAAAGTGTAGCCATAACAGGAACCTCCAGGAAAAGACATCAAAATGAAAACATGTTACATGAGGTCTGCAAAAAAGAAAGTATGGCCTCTGACCCTTGAACCATGTCTCTGCAGCTACCGGACCTACATGAGGCCACGTTACAAAGTGGCTTACAAGATGGCAACAGCAATAGAATGGAAATGTTGTCAAGGTTACAGTGGGGAGGATTGCAGTGTTGGGCCAGCAGGTGGAGTTGGAGGACAGGTGATCACAACTAGATCGCAACCAAGACCAGACCAGGTCCAGGGCACTGGTCAGGGTCACAATTATGGGCAAGGAGGCAGCAACAACTTACCTGGACAGAGTGGTGAGTGTGCGGCTCTCATCTGTTCCCTGCTGGTGACTTACCAACACAGCATCAATGTGTCTTTTACTCTGTGTCTGTAAAAGGTGAGAGTGAAAGGATCCGACAGCTTGAGGAGAAGATCAGGACCCTAACCAGAAACCTCCATGATTTGAACCAGCAGTTCCAGCTGGAGAGAACAGCAAGAGGAGGAGAAAGAGGAGGAGGAGGAGGAAGAAACCCGGCCGACGCAGCTCAACCAGAGATTAAAGAGACGATTCACAGCATCCAGACCAAACTGGATCAACTAGACAACCGCACACAGGTATGGAGGAGCAGGAAGAGGAGGAGGAGAACAAGACTACTGTGTCAGGAGTTTGATGTGGCATATATTATCAAATTAAAGTCAGGAACTTAGATGGCACCCTCTTGTGGCCTTCGACAATATTGTACAGGTAAAGAGGAGGAGACTCGACTATCAGCAGAAGTTCTGTTGATGTATTTTCTCTGTCTCAATCAGGCTCATGACAAAACGCTGGTGAGCATCAACAACCACCTGGTAAATGGTAAAGGCAACAATCTGGAAGGAAATCCGGCAGGAGGAGCAGAAGGAGGAGTAGGTCTAAACGAGAGGAAGCTGCACTCCCTCAAAGAGGAGATTCTAAGAGAACTGGAGAAAAGGGTTTCTTTGTCCTGCTCCTCTTGTCAGGTAACATCCCCAAGCCACCCCAGACCCCAAACTGTCCTCCTTCCCCAGCAACTTCTCCCCCTCTTCCACCTGTCTGGTTAACTCCTGCTCCTCTTTTTTAGGCTGGCGTAGAGGACCTCCGTCGTCAGCAGCAGCAGGATCAGGATAGGATTCGAGCTCTGGAGAAACAGCTGAATGCAGCGGAGCAACGATACCAACTGAACCTGGAGCTGGTACGTCAACAGAGCTGCTGCAACACCGCTGACCACCTACAGGGGCGCCTCACTGAAGCTGAAAGCAAGATCAGCTCCAACTCTGAAGACCTGGAGCGTCTACAGAAACGCCTGGAGAAGGAGCTGGGGGAGAGGGGCGGGAGCAGCAGTGGAGGTGCTGGTGGACCGGACAGTAGCGAAGGGGGTGTAAGAAGAGGTGGTTGGACTGAGGGAGGCGAAGGTAGAGGCAGCTGGAGGGATAACATGCTTAAGGATCTGGAGCTTCACATCAACAGCTCCCTAGGAGTTCAAAGGGAGAGCTGCTGTTCTGATCTTGAGATCCGGCTGCAGGAGCACATCCGCCAGGAACTGCAACACTTGCGGACAGTCATGCTAGACCGGTTTGATGACCAGAACTTTAGGATTGCAGATGTAGAACTGGACCTGGGTCTTGTAAAGAATGAGGCGAGCGACTGTGACAGGAAGCTATCCAAGCTGGAGAAAGACATTGCCCTACTCAGTCTCAGGCTGGAACAGTGTAGCTGTGCAAGGTCTGAAGGAACTGCTGGAGGACGGGTCGTTGGCTCTGGAGGAGGGAGTGAAAAAGGAAGCAGTCCAGAACAAGGAGGAGTAAGTCGTCCAGGGGGTGCAGGAAACAAGGGAGCAGAGGACCATGAGTCAGCTGGTCCGGGAGGAGATCCAGAGAAGTCCACAGAGAAGGCTTTGGAGTGGAGAGTGGTCGCCAATGAAGACAAGATCCAGCACTTCAACACTCGCCTCAAAGATCTGTCTGTGTCTGGGGATTCTCTCTACGACAAGGTAAAAAACACAAACAACTGGCCTTAGAGGATATGGCCTATATCATCATTTATAAGGTTCTGGTCTTAGGTAGGGCCTTCTTGTGGTCAGGACCAGCAAAACTAGTATAAAAGGTGATTTAAAGTCAGGAAAATGATATCAACAACAACTTTGGTGACTTCGTTTTATTATTAACACTATTAGTTTTAATAGTGAGGTCATGGCCAATGCAGGTGACGGACCTAAGCCATGATGTTCGGAAGATCAAGGCACTGACAGGCGACCACGGCGAACACTTCAACCGTATTGTGACGGAGGTAGAGATGCTGGGCCAGGACTGCGACCTCTGTGGGAAGGTAGACGTGGAGCTACAAAGGTTGAGGAACCAATCAAACGAAGCCCTTAATCGCTTGCAGAACCAGGTTAACCGAATCCAGGGCAAGATGGACTCAGAGGACAAGGGCTGCAACCGGGAGTGCTCCAAACTGCAGGACGAAATACTTCTCCTAAAAAGAGACATTACCAATTGTGGCCACTGTGAGTGCTGTTCATTAATTACCTATATTTGTAGCTGTAAATGAAAGATTCAAAGGACACTGTGAATATGATAGGTGGAGAGCCCAACGGCAGCAGCAATGGCAGCAGCAATGGCAGCAGCGACAGCAGCGGCAGCAGCAGCGGCAGCAGCGGCAGCAGCAGTGGCGGCAGCAGAGACAGAGGATCTGGACTGGACTCAAAGAAGGCGTTGGACGGTCATAGTGTGATTGGCGGCTCCATCAACAACAACCAGCTGAAGTCGCTGCAGGGAGAACTGTCTGAAGTCATTGTGACTTTCAGCTCCATTAACGACACACTGAAGGGTCTCGAACACATCCTGCACAAACACGGCAGCGTCATCACTGACCTAGGTAGGCTATGCCCAGATCCACAGTTCCATCAGGGGTTGACCCCTGTGACATCTTTAAACCTCCCTCCCCTGATCCCCGCACGTAGGATACACAAAGGACAAGATCATCTCAGAGCTGGATAAGATTCAGCTGGAGGTTTTGGAACAGAGGGAGGACTCCAAGAACCGCCTAGATGTCCGAGACCAGGACATCCGACGGCTGGAGAACTCACTGCTCTCTGCCCTGGGTGACTGTCGACGCTGTGGAGATGGGTTAGAGAAGAGGATTTCCAAGCTGGAGGACGTGTGTGGACGGCTGGACAGCGTCTCTGAATCCGTGGTCAAGATTAGGGAAGGTAAGGCAAAGCAATTGAATAGAAACTCTGCTGTCACCCCCTGGTGTTTTACAGTAGATGAAATCCATCTAACAACAACAAAGAAAAGTGTTGACTCACTGCCGTCCCCTACAGTCAGCAAATTAAAAGAAATAACGGGTCTTCAGCACCAGTGGCAAAACCATTTTTAAAGTGGGTTTGCAGGTATGGTCAGTGTCCAACAAAGGGTGTGCGCAGTCGTAGAGCGTGCATGCGGAATCTGCCTCACTGTGCGCTCTTCCCCCTTCACATTGTCATTGCAAAGGATAGAAAAAAGCATACAGGGTTCAGTAATATTATCTTTAATTTTTTTATAGCACAGACCAAATTGTTATGTGTCTGAGTGGCATGACTCAGCACTAGGAACAGGCTTTGAAAACTTTGATAATAATCACGCCAACTATATGTATTTATTTATTGGAGAGATCTGAAGATGGCTGTGCATCCAACTTGATGGCGCTTGAGAGGTGTTGCAAAGAGGAATGGGCAAAACTGCCCAAAGATTGGTGTGCCAAGCTTGTGGAATCATATTCAAAAAGACTTGAGGCTGTAATTGCTGCCAAAGGTTCATCAACAAAGTATTGAGCGAAGGCCGTGAATACTTATGTACATCTGGTTTCTTAGTTTTTTTATTTTTAATACGTTTGCAAAACATTCTAAAAAAAACTTACTTCACATTGTCATTATGGGGTGTTGTTTGTAGAATTTTTAGGAAAAAATCAATTGAATCAATTCTGGAATAGGGCTGTAACATAACAAAATGAGGAAAAAGTGAAGCGCTGTTAATACTTTCCGGATGCACTGTATACTATATACTTTTAGCCAGCTCAAAAGTATATCTTTTACTCTGTCCTTAGCCGTCAAAGCTAATAGGTCAATAACAGTGAAGTGAATGCAAAAGTGGGGAAGCGAATGCATCCAAGCATTCCTGCTTCCGCCACCTATGATCTTCAGTGCAGCCTACAGTAACATTTAATCAAACATATTGTTGTTGTTGTTTTGATGTTAATGTAGTAATTGTTGTTTGGTTGCTGTTCTTATTATTATTGGTGGTCTGTTATTTTTGTAGGTGATGTTCTTTGGTGGTTGTTTTCTTCCCAGGACTCAGCGGTCAGCTGTCCGGTCTGTTGAGTGGTTTCTCGGGGGTCAACCAGACACTGGTGGGTCAGAGGGGAGACCTTGAGGTTCTGTTTAAGGACCAGGAGATGATTCAAGGCAAAATGAAAAACCTAAACGTCACCATCAACCAAATCCAAAAGGACATGAACAGTTTCTCTTTCCTGGAGCACATTGGTGAGTGGGCACGAAACACGGACTATAAAGAAGAAAAAATATCCAAACCAAGTAAACTAGAGATACCATGTTACCATAGCAATGGCTGAAATATGGCTCACATTCCTGGGACAATTTCTACTCACGTCAGAGCAAGCAACGCCCACTGGTTGATATACTGTAGTTATTCAGATTCAGCTAATTTTAGAAGAAGTAACTAACTATATTTATTGCACTATTAGAGACTTATAAAAAAAGGTGAGAAACACTGCCATCCACTTGTGTTTGCCTAGGTCAGAGAGGACCACCGGGGCCTCAGGGAGAGAGGGGTTACTCGGGATTGCCGGGGCCCCAGGGCCCCCCCGGACAGCCAGGACAACCAGGACTGAATGGTGCCGTTGGTCTGCCTGGTCAGTTCCTGATTCCTCATTTGCAAAAAAAAAAAAAAAACGTCTTTAGTGCATTCTATAGGAACTTGTCGATGTTTCTAGGAACCCCTGGATCTGATGCCCACGTTCCCAGACTGTCGTTCTCGGCCGCTCTCACTGTTCCCATGGACCGGGCTGGAACCATCATCTTTGACAGGGTCTTTGTCAATGAGGGGGAATTTTACAACCCCAGAACAGGTGAGTCTACTACAGTCCATTGTTGGTTAAAAAAGTAAATGAGAGTACAGAAAAATACAAAAGTAACAACAATTGCTTAAAGATAGCTGAGCAGAAGGCACATTTTTTAAATCAAAGAAAGAGCCAAGTGTACACAAACATACACAGCGTAAAATGCAATATATATTGTTATTGTTCCTTAAAAATTCCACAACTCCAGAGAATTTTATAAATGTTTTGTAGATGATTTAACACCAATCCTTACCTTAGTTTTTAACTTATCTTGTCCAAGACAGACTTACTGAACTGATGGTCAGAGGCCATTATATCTGTTATTCGTAAGGAGTGTAAGGATCCTGTCCTTTGTGAAAACTACAGACCCATTAGCCTACTTTGTAATGACTTGAAGCTACTAACAAATATTATGGCAAAAAGGATACAAAAAGTTGTAGGAAAATGTATAAATCTGACAGGGCTTATCCCAAACAGACGGGAAATAATATACATAATATATGCCTATGTTGAGTTTTGATGCACAGAAAGCATTTGATACTGTCAACAAAAATGAGGTCAGCTGACTACCTGAATATACTGAATGACCAGGTTATTCCATCAACGGATTTTTTCTTCCCTGATGGCACGGGCATATTCCAAGATAACAATGCCAGGATTCATCAGGCTCAAATTGTGAAAGACTGGTTCAGGTAGCATGAGACATTATTTTCACTCATGGATTTGCCACCACAGTGTCCAGACCATAACCCCAGTGAGAATCTTTGGGATGTGCTCAGGTCTACTGGATACTCTACCATCATCAATGCAAGATCTTGGTGAAAAGTTAATGCAACACTGGATGGAAATCAATCTTGTGACATTGCAGAAGCTTATCAAAACAATGCCCAAAGAATGCGTGCTGTAATCAAAGCAAAAGGCGGTCCAACAAAATATTAGACTGTATGACTCTTTTTTTGGTGCCAACTTTTTTTTGGCCAGGCAGTGTACAAACCCAAAGTCATGTGTGAGGGTAAACAGCTGTTGCTCTGAATTTTTCTCCTTGAAAAGGGTTAGACAAGGAGGTTGCCACAGTCCTCTACTACTTGCAATAAATATTGCCTTGGTAGCATTCATAAGACAAAATAAAGGCAGAATTGACGAAGTTCAAACAGAACATAAAATATCATTATAGGCAGATGACATATTAACATCTATTGGTGACCCAATAGTGTCGGTACCTGCTCTCGTTAGAAATTTACAAGAATTTGGAGAACTATCAGGACATCAAATGAACCAATTAAAAATCTGAGCCATTTATGTTTGGCAGAGTTGGGAGAGTGGCCTCAACAACTAGCAGAGAATAATTAATTTCTCCAACCTGGGATTTAGACAAATTACAATTTGGGATTACAATTACCACTGATATATTGCACTTGTACAAAGCTAATTATGGAAAACTGCTGTGCGAAATAAAGAAGGATCTGAAAAATGGGAGACACTACCTCTATCCTTAATAGGAAGAGTGAAGACCGTTAGAACATATGGCCCCGACTTCTGTTTGTGTTCCAGTCTTTGCCCATAGAGGTCCCTATGTCCATATTCAAAACACCTGATAAATGGCTATCCAGATTTATATGGCAAAATAAAAGACCCAGGACTAGATTCAACTGTTAAACTCAAAGGTAGGTGGAGGTCTTGATCTCTCTAATCTTAAAAATTAATATTGGGCTGCACAACTTCAGATCAGATCAGTAGTAGCATGGATAGCACAGGATGAGTGTACTATTTGGGTGTGAATGGAGCAGAGTGGCTGTCCAGATATGCCCTTGGTCACCTTACCTTTTTTAAACCAAGATATATGGAGAAAACATACATTCAATAACACCTGGATAAGAAATACTCTCATAGTGGGCTGGGACTCCCACTATCAATATCAAAATCAATGAAGATTGCACATAATACTGATTTTCTCCCATCAAAATTAGATATAGGGCTTAGGAGATGGGAACAAAAAGGACTGATTTTGCTGAATCAGCTGTTTGATGGAGGAGACCTGTTATCCTTTGAACAAATTAAAAACAAGTATGATCTTCCAGCACATGATTTTTACAGATACCCACAACTTAGACACTACTTACAGACCCATAAAGAAAAAATAAACTAAAGGCACTGCCATCAAACTTAGGGAACTTTTTATGGTTTTATACTAACAATTAAGGGATCTATTAAAAAGAAGATCATATCATACATTTACAAACTATGGGAACTAGAGATGAATACATCATCACAGATGAGGAATGGCTATATCCACCTAAAGGAGGACATAGAACAACAATCAGTCCTACATGGAAAGAATTTGAATGGAAATTTAAGATGAGTTAAGACCCCATTCCTCACCTCTAAATTCAGTAACACATCTAATCAATTCTGGGGGGAGTGTGGTATGGTAGGGGACCACACCCACATTTTCTGGGACTGCCCAAAACTATCGGCATATTGGCAAAATATAAAACAAGAAATAGAAAAATGTTTAAATATAAATTTACCACCTAATCCATCCTGTTTTATACTGGGAATCTCGCCACATAACATAAATGATGAAAATAGTGTTTTGCTACTGAAAGTACTTCTTCAACTGCCAGAAAGATAACAATCTCCTGGCTAAAGCCACAGGCCCCCACTATAAAACAATGGCAACAAAGAGTAAAACATGTGTATGATATGGTATTTATAACTGCAACGTTACTACTAAGAACTAGGGATGGGATATCATCGGGTCGATATCAACAACTTTTTTAATATCAGCATCGTTTTTTTCACCGATATTCTAAATCTGATGCTGCAAAGCTGCAGTCTCCGCAAATACGCTGGATTTCCTCATGGGTACAGAATTTGATGCCTATGTCCAAGTAAGATTTGTTTTGTGCTAATGGCCTGTAGAAACTGTACTAACCCTGTCTGATGTATTTCCTGCGTGCTAT
This sequence comes from Paraplagusia blochii, assembly GCA_016785265.1. Taxonomy (NCBI): domain Eukaryota; kingdom Metazoa; phylum Chordata; class Actinopteri; order Pleuronectiformes; family Cynoglossidae; genus Paraplagusia; species Paraplagusia blochii. Next base: position 72,083 of record JAFBJS010001529.1, read on the forward strand.
CAAGCTTAACAGAAGGATGATGTGATTCATGTGAAGGCTTTATACTGGATTTTGTGGCATTCAGTTGGAGCTTGAAAGAGTTTGGTTTGTATGGACTACATGAGGCAGTTGGTGGCTGAATAGTTAAGGAAGCGGACTTGGGTTTGCAAGGCCCCCGGTTGGAATACCCCTACCGCCAAGTTACCGCTGATGTGCCCTGAGCATGGTCCCCCCACACTGCTCCCCGGGCGCAGGCTCAGCCACGAGCCCCCTGCTCACTACGGTGATGGGTTAAATGCAGAGGCATAATTTCCCAAAGGATACTCCCTAGGGATTAATATAGTTCTAATTATTGTATTACTATATCTATATAATAGGGGTGTGAAGATTAATCGTTTTGGATCGGTTATCGATCTATGACCTACTCTATCTGAGTGTATCAGTCCAAAAAGCACTGATCGATTAAAATACAGTAAAACGGTCCGATGGTTTGGATTTTTGTCCGTGGATTGGTTTCCTGCTCCAGGGCCCACCCACGTATGTTTAGACATACGACATACGTTAGACATACGTTTAGACACATACAACGCAACATTAGCCGTTTCCTCCAACTGAAATGGCAAGTCCATAGACACATGTAAACATCTATTCACACATGTCTATGCAGATTGTGTCTCTTGGGGTGTGTAAACTGCGACATGGGCTGATTTGATTGGAGTGCAGGTCGAGGGTATTACTCTGATCTTAGCAACATCTTAGACAACACAGACGAAATTTACAGTGTTTCTCATTCAAAATCGGCGGTTTGGACCTCATCTATATTTTTATAGAAGGATGGAAAGATAGATAAAAGCAACGCAATTTACCGACTCTGTAGAGCGACAATCGAATACACTGGATGTCCAACAAACCTTAGCAGTCACCCAGTGAGACGGCAGAGTCTGACTGATGACTGGCTATGATGACTGATTATCTCGTTCACTCGTTATATTCCAAAACAATGTCCTGAATGACAATCTGGTTACAGGAGTGCTGTCTACAGCTAAACCTTTATAAAATTGTAGGCATGAATTTCATAAGTGGAGTGTCACCTGATCCTGATATACTTGTTAATGGAGATAAAATACAAATTTTCAATCAGTACAAATATCTTGGGTTATTATTAGATTCACAGCTCTCCTTCAAAGGCCATATTGACAAATTGCGTAAAAAAATCTAGTTAAATCTTGCAAATGTTTATGCAAAGGAGATGCCAGATGAAGCTGCAAACATGTCTCAATTGTATAAAATCTGTTTGCTTATGTATTTTCTATTGTATATGTATTGTGTGCTTCTTGCCTTTTTACATCATGTCCAGGGGACTACAGATGAAAACTAGCCTTTAGTTAATTCTTTGGTTTTTAACCATGTGTCATCTTATGTTTATGAAATTGCAAATCCCTTTCAAATAAACAAAACTGAGACTAAAAAGACTGGCAACTGTAGAGTGTAGTTCAAAGCGGAGTTGCAAATTTTTATTGAATCGAACTGTACCAATCAGATCGAAGCCTGTGAATCTAGACATGAATCAGATCGTGAAGATGTGAGTGAAGATTTACACCCCTACTATACATGTATATATGTGTAGGATAAAATGCCCTGTAATAAATATTTGTATGTTTACTGATATTTGACTTAAAGTGTGAAAATTATGTACGTGGTAAATTGAAATAAAAAGAAGTTAAAAAAAAAAAAAAAAAAAATCCACTCCAAAGGTAAATTTGTTCGAAAATGTAGATCGGAATTCAACAAAGGCTATTGCTAAAGCAAATTAATATGTAAATAACAAATATCCAAGAAGCAAAACAGGTTTAGACTACCAAAAAGACAGCTGCTAGACACTGTGAGAACTGAGAACCATTTTGTAACCATGTTCTGATTGTTGTTTTCTCTCTGTCACCTCAGGAATCTTCACTGCTCCCACCAATGGACATTACTTCTTTAGCGCCATTCTCACGGGACACAAGAATGAAAAGATTGAGGCGGTTCTTTCCAAGTCTAACTATGGCATGGCTCGCGTGGACTCGGGGGGCTACCAGCCTGAAGGCCTGGAGAACAACCCCGTGGCCGAGGCCAAGATAACACCAGGGGCATTGGCCGTCTTCAACATCATCCTGCCGCTGCAGGTGCGGGACACCGTCTGCGTGGACCTGGTGATGGGGAAACTGGCGCACTCTGTGGAACCGCTAACCGTCTTTAGCGGTATGCTCTTGTACGAGGATCTGTGAGAAGACATGACAATGCTGCACAACCTGACAGGAAGTGGCTGCACAAAGAAAACTTTTTTTTTGTCTGATGTCTAATAAGCTAGGGTTTTTACACTTCATGGTGAGCATAACCTTCTAGAAACAGGGGCCGACATTTTACTGTTTGTCATGGTTAACATTGCTGTCCATTGTTGTGAGGTCTCCGCCCGCCCAAATAAATTAATCTACATATTTGACAAAAAGCAAAAATGTACCAACGGCGCTAGCATTAGCTAGCGTCAGCTATTACCTGCACTGGGACTGCAATCTCAAAGGCTAGTTGTTTCCATGTATTAGGATCTAGGTTCTAATAAAACCAAGACACGTATGTTTGTTAAATTAAGCTTCATTTACAGAGAAATATTACAAATCCAAGGTCTCAATAAGTATTATCTCAGTTAGTTCTGAGTTAACTGTTGTCCTCATTTAGCTCTGAGCTTACTTTTGTCTGATTTAGCTCTGAGTCAACTGGATGCCTCATCTCTGTTCCAATAAAACCATGGGACAATTTTTATTAGTTAGCACATGCGAAATGGAGCTTGGATTACAGAGAAATGTTAGCTAAACTGTTCGGTGTTTAGATCGTGTTTAGATAGAATTGTAGACAGATTTGGTCAACCACATTAAATCGGGAAATTAACTTTGCTAATATTTGTGCATTTCTGAAATTGATGCTCAAACAGCATTGTTACTTCTTTGTTTGGATAACGTCAGTCTTAACAGACACTGTATACTCCAGAAGACAAGGCAAGACGTGATCTGTAGAAAACATTCAAGGAACTTTCCTCTTTTCACTCCAATCTGTGGTGCTGTCCCTGCCACCTACAGACTTTGTAGGTTATTACAGCTCTACAATGTGAAATGGCTGAAATTTCCAGGCCTTCAACAGAGGAGCAGGACTGCGACATTGTTCTTTTTAACCATTGTACATTTCCCAGCAAAAACAGGACCAAAGGAACTCAACTGGGGTCTTAGAGACTCTTCAGTGGACTTTGTATAAATCACGTATCTTGTTGCATTTTTACAGGTGATTCATATGAAATAGACAAATATATTATGCTTGTCCTTATATTCACAAACTCAACTCACATACATTTCTGGCTTTTAACTCGCCAAGGGTTAGTTTGGTTTACTACATTTTTTACTTTTTGCTTAGCTAAGGCAAAATTTGCCAAATTGTTTCAGTATGTTTGGAGCTAACCACTGTCAATAAGCTTAGCATCATCCCAGTCAGCTGAAAAGCCAATTGATGTCTAAGTTTGCGCAAAGCCACGTTTTGTCTCAATTGGCTTTCAGTTATCTTTGAGCTAACCTTTGTCTTATTTAGCTCTGAACTTACTGTTGTCTCTTCATACTAAGTTCTTCATAGTAAGCTTCATACTAACTATTACCTCAGTTATCTCTGATGTTACCATTGTCTTATTTTTCTCCGAGCAAACTAATTTCCATGTTGCGCTGGAGCTCACTGTTATCCAAGTTAACTTTGTGCTAAATATTGTCCTTGTAAGCTCTGAGCTAAGTTTAGCTAATTAACTTGAGTCTGTGAGCATTTAAATAAATCCTAATTCTTTTGGGGCTGAAGCTAAATTAGTGCTGGCTGTTAGTACAACTATCAGTGTCCCAGCAGGACATGATTGTGTTGAAAGAAAAGTCAAGTTCCTTTTTATTTCCATCGATAAAAACAAAGTGACAGCAGGTGTTGGGTGCTGCCAGAGTTCAGACAGTGCAAGTGTAAATGCAGCAATCCATGAAAGTTGATGAAGTAAAAGTGTATTTGATGTTGTTTTTGTAATAGGTTTTTATGCTTTATAAAAGCAGTTTGACTTATGTATTTTCCATGTTTATATATTTAAACCTGATCAACCAATGACATTTCTACATTCTGGTTGTTTGTGATTGGTTTGTGAATTGTTATTTAAGTCACACAGGGCCTGGCCTATGTATCAAATACACATAGATACACCACTTGTTGATTTCCTGTTTTTCCTTGTAGAATAGACTTGAATAGAACTAATAGTCCTTTTATTTTATTGTACAATGGGAGGTACAACGAAATTAAGGATAGCACCCATGGTGCTACAATGCATTGTATTAATAAACAAGAAATTAATCAAAAAATAGAAAACATTTGAAAAAAATGAAAACAAAACGAAAACTTTAAATATATAAACACCAAAGATTGTTTGAAGATAAAGTACAATAAGACCTCAAGAAGGTGCATAAAACTATGTTGTAAGCATTGTATAGAAGGAATTTCAGGAGTTTAAGTGGTCACAGGTATCTGTTCTCCTCAGGAAGTCTGCTGCAGTAAGTAATCAAATAGCTTCAATCCCACATCCCAAAGACGGGGGTCAAGTTGCCCGTGCCATCAGGAATCCATGCATTAATTTTTTTCACTAAGATCTTGCATTGATGAGGGTAGAGTCTCCAGTAGACTCCAGAACATCCCAGAGATCCTCAATGGGGTTAAGGTCTGGACTCTGTGGCCAATCCATGTGTGAAAATGATGTCTCATGCTTCCTGAATCAGTCTTTCACAATTTGAGCACCGATGAATCCTGGCATTGTCATCTTGGAATATGCCTGTGCCATCAGGGAAGAAAAAAAAAATCCATTGATGGAATAACCTGGTCATTCTGTATATTCATGTAGTCAGCTGACCTCTGTTGCTGAACCTAGACCTGACCTACAATGGGAGGCTCGTACCTTTTTGCTTAGTTAAATCCAGGTGGTGACGTTTTTTTTGGCCACGCAGTGTATTAACAATTATTCAATCAAATTGTTTATATTGGAGTGTTGGTAAAAGCTTTCAACCACATATCTATGTGAGCTGAGCTCCTCAAGCTTGACTGCAATAAAAACTTAGAACAGAGAGAGACTGAGAGCTGTTGAGGAAGAGCTTCGTGTTTCTTTCTACCTTTCCTGCCAGGATATCCAATTTGTGTTCATTGAAACAGGCCCAGGTTTTACACTGAGTATACTATAATACATTTTGAAACTATATTATTAACTATATGTATTAGTTGTACTGTGTTAAAATGTAATTTTGGTTGGTGGTGTGCCCCATTTTCTAAATGTGAAAAATGTGCCGCAGCTCAAAAAAAGGTTGAAAAGCACTGCTTTAGAGACTTGCTCTCATCTCATCATATTTTTAAACCTTAGATAAAACTTTAAGATATTTCTTGACTCAGTTCCAACGTTTTACCATGTGTGTCTTGTTCAGTGGTAGTTGTTTTTCAGCCTCTTACCTTGGCCATGTTCCTAAGCATCACACTTGTGATTTTTGACACTCCAGTAATGTTACTTTGGGGCCGGTTCAGCTGCTGCAGAGAGAGCAGACTAGTGGCGAGGCTGATCCGGGCACTACTAATATTAGCCAGGGCCACGGAGAAAGAGAGCTGTGACACACGGAACCTGCTGAGGAGCCAGCCCACACCAAGAGAGACTTTAAAATATAAAGGAAACTTTATATAAAATAACAGAGGGATAAGAGAAGAGGTAGGATTTGACTGCAACAGTCTGATTGTCAATAAAACCCCTTAATCCTGTACGGCTGTATTTGTGCCTTTGTCTGCAGTACCCAAAACCTACTACAGGTACAATTCTGAAATATGGCTAAACTTGGGTCGGAACCACTAGAAAAACACACGTTACACACATTTTTAAGTCTCAGCTAATTTATTTCTGGTTACAACAATGGTGGATGTTTAGACTGAGAGAAGAGAAGTGAGAGAGAGAAATAAGTTAGAAGAGAGAACTAAATCAAATGAAATAATTTCACCTGAAGAACACTATCATCTTAGTTTGACATTAACTTTCCAAATACCTATAATTAAAACAACCAACACTTGCGCATTCAATATGATGTTTAACTCCAGTGGTTCATTTTCACCACACTTTGACACTGAAAACATTAAGAAAAAGAGAGGGATAAGGTGGCCTGGAAAAAGTTTGACCTCCACAAGGTGAGAGAAATGTAAAAGTTACTCAGTTAGGGCTGATACCAGTACTGGACCAGTGCTGATACTGGTTGTGCAAGTGCTGGAACTGGTCGAATGAATACTGGTACCGATGTGCTATCAGTGGTACTGAATGTACCAGAGCTAGTATGTTCAAGTTCTGGTACTTACTTGCGCTGGTAATGTATTTAATAATAATTAATGTAATGGTAAGGGATTTAATAGTGCTAGTACATGCTAGTACAGACAGTGAATTATAAAATCAGTTAGAAGATAATCATTGATTATAGCTGAAACACCAGCCACTGTTTAAGCCACTTCATTAAAACTTTTTACTTCGACAGCTCTCTACCAACAAAATACAATAAGACTCCGTCAAAGCCTAAGAAAAGACGTTCCTTGGCCGCAGCCTCAGATTAGTTGATCATCTTTGTATTTCTTCAGAGGGTGGAGTAATGTCACCAACTCTTTCAGTCTAGGACGTCTTGGTGAAAAGGTCCAAACATCATGTGACCTAAAAATGGGCGTCTGTGAAGTCCCGTCTAGAAAATCCTTTCTGTGAAACAGGGAAGAACAAAGAGATTACCTTCTAATTTTTTGACTTGTATGTAAAAAAAAAAAAGATTTTGGTCAGTGTATTTATGAATGTGTCCACTAGGGGGTTGTGTTGTTCTTTGATTGTTGTACAGACAGCAGTTTGTTGAAATAAACTTTCACTCGTACACCGTTTAATGCGTCAACTGGTGGAAAATAAAAAGTATTAGTAACCTCTGACCGCCAAAGAAACAGGAATTTGACGCACACATCTGGGTGAGGAGGTCAAAGTTCATCCTCACCCACATTCCTCACTCTGGAATTCCACACCTCCCACCCCCTCAGGTTGTGGTTGTTCTTCTTCGACCACCAACAGTTCCTGGCTGCTCTTTTCCATTCCTGCTATTGTTTGTTCTCTTACCTCTCTCTGCGTGCTAATGAAAGCTGCTTCTGTTCTGTTCCAGTAGGAAGTCACAGCTGCAGCCAAGGCCATTTGACCACAACCTAGTTTTTGACTGCAGACTGGACCAGACTGGTCCGAGGCAAAAGACAAAGAAGAACAACGAAAACCTGCCATTGCTGCTGTTACTGTAATAGTTTTTTAACCGTAATTTTTCTAGAATTTTTGAGGGCTTTTATTCTTGTAGACTTATTTTTAAGACTTTAATTGTATTTTTGAAGACTCTTTTGTAGACTTTTATCTTTTAAAGATTTTTATTATTGAAGAATTATTTCATAAGAGATTCATTTTTGAAGAATTATTTTCAAAGACTTTAGATTGTTTTTTTTCTCAGTTATCTCTGTGCTACCCTCCCACTAACCTCAGTTAGTTCTGAGCTAACTGTTGTTCCAGTTTCCAGCTTTGAAGTTACTGGGTCATCAACTAGTCACTAAACTTCGTTGGAACTTCTAGTTTGACTTTTTTTATTTCAAAAGATTTAGATCTGTTGTTTCTTATGTTGTCCTGAGTTAGACATTTATTAAAGGATTTTTAATTTCCAATAATTTTTTAAGCCATTTATTTTTAAAGACTTTTCATTTTTAAGACCTCTTTCAAGACATTTAATTTTAAAGGCTAGGTTATTGTTATGTTAGCTAAAGTTCCAGACAAGCTAAATGTTTACTTCTGCTGATGTTGAGAAATGTTACTCCTGCAAGAATTTACTGGCAGCGATATTTGTTTTTTTCAGCAGCAAAGAATCTTGGACAAAGTCTAAGACTGGGACCAATTAGAGGAGAGGAACAGAGGTCATGGATGATGAGAACCAGATGTTTCAGCTGCTGTAGTAGAGATAGCGCAGCCAGCGGCTTCACAATCTGGTCTAAGATGGCGACGCGGCTGCACTAATGTTCACACAGACAATTCTTCTTCTTCCTTTCCTTTCGGCTTATCCCATTTTTCAGGGGTTGCCACAGCGAGTCAATAACCTCCATCTCACCCTGTCCTGCGCATCCTCACCTCCAATTCCAACCACCTCCATGTCCTCCCTCACTGCATCCATAAATCTCCTCTTTGGCCTTCCTCTATGTCTCTTACCTGGTAGCTCCATGTCTAGCATTCTTCTCCCAATAT
>JAFBJS010001529.1:80621-155013 GCA_016785265.1 Paraplagusia blochii
GTCTTGCTACGACTGACCTTCATTCCTCTTCTCTCCAGTGCAAACCTCCACCTCTCTAGGTTCTCTTCTAGCTGTTGTCTGCTCTCACTGCAGATCACAATGTCATCTGCAAACATCATTGTCCATGGAGACTCGTGTCTGACCTCATCTGTCAATCTGTCCATCACCAGAGCAAACAAAAGGGGCTCAGGGCAGATCCTTGATGAAGTCCCACCTCCACCTTAAAGTCCTTTGTCCTTCCCTTGTTCACACAGACAATTGATCTTATCAAAAAGTTCCATTAGTCACAGCAAAACAAATAATCTACTGCTTCATTGGTGCATTGTATATAAAAAGTCTCTTTAAGACTTTATATTTAAATACTTTTTAATACTTCTTAAATACTTTTACTATTTTTGAAGAGTGGTACAGTTACAGTAAAAGTTTTAAGACCCTTTAAAATGTTTTTATAACCTAGATTTTCTTTTAATATGATTAATTTTTTCATATTTATTTGAATAGATTCATTTTTGAGCATCATTAGCTCGGGAAAAGTCCTCCAGACACCAAAATAGAAGAGTTGAGATGTTAGCACCAATTCAATAAACTGCTATGGTTGTAAGTAAATGCGCAATATTTCTCTGCAGCCCCCTAATGTTTTCTTAAACCCTTGAAGGGCCTATACTCCTGTGATTCTCACCAGTTTGTAGTCTTTGTGCAGCTTGTTGTACTGAAACATGTTGTAGAGGACGGTGGCAGCGGCTCGGGCGGCCTTCAGACTCCCTGGGCTGAGGGGGGAAAAAAAACAAACCAACAGTGAAGGACCAGAGCAGTACCAGTCACTGATTAACAAAGACAGATGACCAAGAGTTCATGGAAGCCGGCCAGCAGGGGCAGCAAGGCTATCTCTCTCTGGTTTCCATGGTAACCTCTGGCGCTCACCTGTTGTCATGGAACGTCTTGATACCCACTAGTTTGGGCAGTCCATTGTAGAAGGCAATGTCCCGTGCAGCCACGGAGCTGTGCGCCACCAGGTGGTTTAGGACGCCACACAGGTTAGACACTGACTCGCCAGATGGCGTCCTCTGGAGGCCATCAGCCGGGAGTCTGGAGATGACAACTGGGACCACAGACTTGGCTGCCAGAAACAGACAGACTAACTTTAAAACAGAGTGACTTAAGTCTTCAAAATATAGGTATTTAAAAATAAATTGTTCAAGAATAAAACTCCTTAAAATAAAAAATTCTAAATGAAGATTCTCAAAAGGCTGACTTAAATTCATTGACTTAAGTTTTTCCATGCCCCCTGTTGTTTGGACGGGTCTCACCAAAGTGTTCCTTGTTTGCAGAGTGTCGGGCCAGATTCCTAAGGACACCACTTAGGGAACGGAGCTTCACCTCATTGCAGGACTCGGCCAGAAGCAAAAGAACGGGAAGAATCTTGTCCTGGTCCAGGACCAGGTTAGCCAGGACTGAGGGCCACTGAGACAGAGACACAAGAAGAAATGATACACACGTGGACACAATTGTTGGTACCCCTCAGTTAAAGAAGGGAAAGGTTAAAAGAATAAAAGTCTTCAAAAGTAAATGTTTTCAGAAATAGAAGCCGTCAAAAATAAAACTCTTAAAATGTGAGTCATTGAAAATTACATTCTTTTAGAATAAAAGTCTTCAATAACAAATGATATCAAAGATAAAAGTCTTAAAAAATAAGTCTTTGAAAATGAAAGTCCTCAAAGATAAGTCTTAAAAAATAAACTCCTACTATACAGAGCTTTATCATATTTTGTAGTTTAGAAAAAAAATTTAACTATAAATAAGAAATCATTATATACCTTTGGGGATATAAGTGCTAAATGGAATGTAAGTTATTAACATGAAATGTGACTTTGTAAAAAAGTATATTTCTTCTGTCCCAAAAAAATTACTTAGAGGGCAACTGGACATAGTAGGTTTCTTGAAGACGTTCCATTGTCATTGATTGTTCATGGATAAAATTCTGATAATTACACCTTTGCGTCATCCTTTCATGCTTACCCAGAAGTCTCCTGTGGTGATGTTCTGCAGCGCTCCGATTGCAGCCTCGGAGCTCGTTGTGCCAACGTCTGTGTTCTCAATGACGTTTTTATATATCGTCAACACCTTGGGATGCCACAGCCATTCAGCTCCTCTGGGCTGACGGTTGATTTCAGACAGAGCGTTTATGTTCTGTTTACGCTGTTTGTGGAATCAAACAAAAGACAAAAGTTTGAAAAAAATAAAACAGAAAAACCAATGGAAAGAAAACCAAAAAAGGAAATCAAGGAGAAAAAAAATCCTGAAGAAAAACGAGAGAAGGAAAAAGGTACAAAAGATAAATAAACTGAAAAGAAAAGAAAAATTCTAGTGTAAACAATTCTAGCACACACCTGGTTGACTAATGTGAATTGGGCTAAATCCTATTTCCACAAGTGCTAGCACTTGCACTAAAATCAAACCACCGTTAAATGCTTCAGCCAACAATCCTCAGTTGTCTAGCAGACCAACACAACAGTTTACAACTAAAGGAAGTTAATGATGCTAACGCGGAGTAAACAGAGGACTACAGTGGCTTTGACCCTCTGTTTGTTTGATATGGATATCACCTCTTGATGTTTTTTGTTGTAGAGACTGAAGCAGCCAACAGAGTTGATGTCTCTGGATGCAGACACTCGGCTCGCTCCTTCCAGACGGACATGTGTTGATGGAGGAAGCTCTGAGTACAGTTGATACGACAAGTTCCTCATCACACACAGGCAGTTCTCCAAACCCTGTAGTGGGGAAACATTACAGTCTACCATGTTAGGTTAGCATTCATAGTGATAGTGGTGACATGGTTAGCGGTCATATGGTTAGTGGTCCCAGGGTTTGGTGTCACATAGTAAGCAGTCTCATGGTTGGCAGTTATAGGGATAACAGTGACATGGTTAGCGGTCACAGGGTTTGTCGTCACATAGTTAGCAGTCACATGGTTAGCAGTCACATGGTTAGAAGTCAAATGGTTAGTGGTCATATAGTAAGCAGTCTCATGGTTGGCAGTTATAGGGATAGCAGTGACATGGTTAGCGGTCACAGGGTTTGTCGTCACATAGTTAGCAGTCACATGGTTAGAAGTCAAATGGTTAGTTGTTGGCAGTTATAGGGATAGCAGTGACATGGTTAGCGGTCACAGGGTTTGTCGTCACATAGTTAGCAGTCACATGGTTAGAAGTCAAATGGTTAGTGGTCACATAGTTAGCAGTCACATGGTTTGCAGTCACAGAGTTAGCGGCCACGTGTTTAGCAGTCAGAGGGATAGTGGTGCCATGGTAAGCAGTGACATGGTAAGCAGTGACATGGTAAGCAGTGACATGGTTAGCGCTAACAGGGTTAGTGGTGACATGGTTAGCAGCAGTGGCAGGCCATGCATTTCAACCGCAGGCCTTCAGTGACGTCATTGTTTTATGACGTCAAATTAATACACATCTTAATAACATCAGTATTACACCAGAACTTGAGAATTCACACATGTACATTATATCAGCCTTAATATAGCCTCATCAAGCGACACTTAATTTGCAGAATATTTAAAATCAATTATTCTTAGTATTTAACTTAAAAAAAAAACTCCCACACTTATAAAAAAATACACACCACTCATTTTCATTATCTAATAACTATCAAACATGACAATAACCTTCCAAATACAGCTAAATGTGTTTGCACTCACCAATGTGTTACTTAAAAATAAAATCCATCCTTCTTTCTTCAAAAAAAGTTCAATGACTCTGTTGAACAATTTACCATTGCGTTTCAGATCCATCAGCAAGATTTTTTCTACATCAACGTCGGAAGAAAACCAGGTAAACACATTAGTGTATCGGTGATGAAGTGCACAGGCGATGAAGTGCACGGGCGATGAAGCTGAACATGTGCTTAAGGGGCTAACAATAACTGCAGAGGCTAGGGAGACTAACAAGAATGTCAAAGAGAGTTTGGATCCATTATCACAGCGCTATATGGATTAGCCAAACATTGCCGGTATAGACAGTTACAGAGCGAGCTGATTCGCGACAGGTTAGTGGTTGGGCTGAGAAATGTCACTTTGTCAGAAAAGCTACAGATAGACAGAGACCTTACAAGACAGTCGGATAAAGTTAGACGACAGTCTGAGTTAGGAGGAGAAAACAGCGCTGCCAACAAATGCTCAAATGTTGACTAAAAGCTACGTAAAGCCCAGATTTCCCTCCAAGTATCCAAGTTGTCCTGCCAGCCAAGGTGTACCATAACATTGTTGCGGGGTGGATGTGAAGCTCCTAGTAGTGTCAACACACTGTTTGGGCCAGGTGGTAATGTCCTCTCTGTCCTACGTGTGGCCAGAGAAACACTGAGCAGAGGCAAAAAGACAGCCACAGAGGACATTTATGTTGTTAAAGATCTGAACACTGCACTGTTGGGAAGGCCTGCCATAGAACAGCTCCAGCTCATGTGCAGGGTTGACAGCATCACCATGGAGTCGGTGAAACAGCAGTATCCGAATCTGTGTGGCGGCTTTTGTCTTGTCCAGCAGCCTTACACTATTAAACTAAACCCAGGGGCTCTGCCCTTTTCTCTCCACACACCACGCAGAGTCCCTCCCTCTGCCTCTTATGGGCAAAGTGAAGGCAGAGATAGAGCATATGTATATGCATATGTAGAGCATATACTGTATATCGGGGCAAAGGATGCAAGGAATGTGGTGGATGTGACACGAGTGTCAGACAAGTTGATGTGTGTGAAGCAGACATGGGGACTCGAGTCAGAGACTCTGACTCGAGTCGCACAAATAAAAACTTGTGACTTGACTTGAGACTTGCCCTGTAAGACTAGAGACATGACTCGGACTTCGGTGTTTTGACTCACGAGTCCATAGGTCCATAAAAGGTTATTTATTTAAATATAATGTAAGTAGTAAGCTTTGATTTAGAATTCCGCATTTATTGCGAAGTCTTACTCACAGAATTTGGTCACTGTCGGCCGTAACCACGCCAATACATAGCGCAAACACAGATCTGCTGCGTCTCTCTCACTCTCACACACTTCTGCTCCCCCGCCCCCTTGCTCATGCATTCACCCAGACGCATTCACAGACCATGGAAAACAACAGAATTCTTTGAAAAATTAACTAAAACTAAGTTCATGATTGTAGGCCGAAGCGGCTGCGAAAGAGAAAAAAAAACTGACGCGCCCTCTCCTGTGCTCTCCTCGGGGAAACGTCTGGGGCAAAGACGCTCCGTAAGACCCTTTGTCGTCCGCATTACTGTATGAGAACAAATAGACGCACGTCACCTTTTTTCCTCCCAATTTTTCCTGGGTCCTGTCTTCACGGTTCTGACTGCATTTCCAGGGAATCCTGGTTCCCGGGATTAAACCATGAACGTTACCGTTAGAAAACTAGTTCAGCCGCAGTTATAGTCTGTTGGCTTTTATTTTTCAGGCCACTACGTTTAGCGGCAAGTAGCAGCCTGCGTGTATTGAGCCTAACGGTAATTCTATGAATGAATGGCTGTTTTAGTTTAGACTAATGTTGTCACTGACATAACAGAAATGGAAACCTCTCCTTAAACAGCAAGTAATGCATATGATTTCTTTTTCTTAGCACATTCACAGTGGTACTGTAGTACAGTAACGTACATACAGTACTCAGTTATATATTTTCATTTTCCTTAATTTGTTATCTTCAGTTGGGAAAAGGACAAGACCACTTACGCAAATCAGTTCATATGTATCCTGTAGTATTCACACAATACCGTGTTCAAGCTTAAAGCTTTTGTGGTGTTTCTTCACATTGCACATGCACAGTACATTGTTATGATCAAGTGATGGTGTAGTGTGCAATAGCATATTATTGGCCTGTAGTACATTACAGTACAGTACAGTACAGTGCAGTACATACTTTTAATCCAAAATAACACTGCAACGCAGTATTATCTCGGATAGCGTCTAATATGAAAACTTTCAGCTATTTGTGACTTGACACTTAACTTGGACTTAGGACGAAAGACTCGAGACTTGACTTGGATTTGGGACGAAAGACTCGAGACTTGACTTGGACTCACACATAAAGACTCGAGACTTGACTTGGACTTGGAAAAAGTGACTTGTGAACATCTCTGGTGTGAAGGTAGAAATAGAAGGAGTGACGTTGAATGTTGTCAGTGGTTATGCTCCACAGGTAGGCTGCGAGTTAGCAGAAAAGGAGAAGTTTTGGAATGAGCTGGATTTGGTTGTAGAGAGCATCCCCAGGGGAGAGAGAGTGGTGATTGGAGCAGACTTCAATGGTCATGTAGGAGAAGGGAACAGAGGGGATGAGGAAGTGAGGGGTCAGTTTGAAGTTAGGGATAGAAATTTGGAAGGACAGGCAGTGGTGGATTTTGCAAAAAGAATTGAAATGGCCGTGGTAAACACCTATTTCCAAAAGAGAGAGGAACATCGGGTACACAAGTGTACAGGAGTATACAAGAGTAGAGGCAGGTCCACTCAGGTAGATTACATTTTCTGTAGAACAGCTAATCTGCGGGAGATAAGTGACTGTAAGGTGGTGGCAGGTGAGAGTGTAGCCAAACAACATAGGATGGTAGTGTGCAAGCTGACAATGGAGGTGAGAAGAAGAAAGAAGGTTAAGACAGAGCAGAAGATCAAGTGGTGGGAGTTAAGGAAAGAGGAATGTTGTGAAGACTTTGGAAAGAAGTCAGAGCAGTTCTGGGCTGTGGTGGAGAATTCCCAGATGACTGGAATACCACAGCTAGAGACATTAGGGAGACAGCTAGGAAGGTGCCAGGTGGTAAAGTAAGAATTGATGAAAGGTAATGTGTAAGTTTTAATTCTATTTTGCATGCTTGACACAGGGACAGATCAGGGATAGGTCTTCTAGCAAAAGGGCAGAATAAACCCCTTAAGACCTGCAGAGGAAAAGGTAGTCTACCCTTTGTTCTCAGAGAACTCAGAGGTAGTTATTTTGAAGTATTGGGGGCAGTCAGTTTGGTGGGTTGAGCGTGGGCAGTTCTGTTCCCACACACGAGTTGACTGGTTGACTAGGACCACTGTAGTCCTCAGTGGTTAACTCAATGTTAAATAAAAGACAGACTCCTGTACGTCGTTGTCCAAATCTCTTTCTAATAAGTTGACAGTTACAGCCAAACATGCCAATGCGTAAAGTTACCTCATAGTCTCACTTAGATATTTGACCTGAAGAAAATTGATGAGATCAGCGGGATTTTTCCCTTCAAAACCAGCCATGCCGTACATTACAGTAAGTTTGATTTAAAATCAGAGGAAATCCAACATTGTGTCCAACATTTTAAATAAGATTGGCAAGGTCATCAGATCGTCTGCCACTGGTTACATCCACAAATTTCACAAAACGCTCCAGGACACCAACTGGCATCACATAACACAACTATCACATCAACAAAGGGGCACTTTTGATCTCCGCTTTTATCTCATCTCCCATCATTTCAGCAATAGCATAAATAGCAATAACATATAACATCATTTCCTGATGTCCCAGTAACCACCCTGTTAGTGGACAGGTGGTACTGCAAGTCTGGGTCGTATTCAATATGGAAAGAAAGAAGTTGCACGTAGTTACCTCTATTTAAAATAAAAATTAAAGTATGACACAATCCTCAATCTGTCTGTAGCTAGCAAATCTCCTAGTTCAAATTTGTTCAAAGATGCCGTTGTCAGACTCTTGGGAGAGCTTATCCAATCAAGGGACAGATACGTGTTGCCTTTAAGGTAGGGTATGCTGGAAGGCTCTGAGGTCCCAATCCAGCGTGTTAAATGGCGCTGAGCACTGTGAACTGAACCGGCTGTGCCCATTCACTCACAGCAGGCACGGCCTTCACTTTTGTATCTGAAGGCCATGGCAGATTTCATGGAACACTAGATTGCTGAAATATGATTGGAAAAAAGGTTTTTATCCAACATTTGAAATCTAAAAACTCTTTTCGTAATAATAAATTTTTTCTTAATAATTATAAATACATAATAAAATATTATTTAAAAATATTTATGAATAAATGTGTTTTTCTGAGTATGTTCAGGCCAGCCGATGGCCCACCACTGATTAGTGGTCATATGGTTTGTCATCACATAGTTAACAGTCACATGGTTAGCAATCAAATGGTTAGCGATGACATGTTTAGCAGTCTGAGTAATAGTGGTGCCATGGTAAGTGGTGACATGGTTGGCGGTAACAGAGATAGCAGTCAGATAGTAAGCAGTCATATGGTTAGTCGTGACATGGTTAACGGTGACATGCTTAGTCGTACCTTGTCTTCTGCTGTGTCTCCCTGCTGGATGTAGAGGACCAAAGAGTCCACCAAACCTCTCATGTCCCTTATCCTCTGTCTGGTCCTCTCGTTGACTGAACTCAGGTTCCTGAACACACATCGTGATGACAATACATAAGGACGAAGCTCAGGCAGCAAAATTTGGTTTAATATTTTAAAAAATTTAAGACTCGGCGGCCCCTCGCGCCGCCAACAGTGACATGTTGTTAGCAGTCAGTTGATGGTGCGACGCTGACCTGAGGCAGCCGCTGGTATTAGAAAAGACGTCTTGATCCGACGGGGAGAGCGGCAGGTTACTGCACAGAGGAACCAGAACCTTCTCTGTGAGAGCGGTCAGTACGTCCCGGCACAGTTTCTCCTTTAGGTTATCCCTGGACGAGAGGTTCCATAGGACACCTGCAGCAACCACACCATCAGAAAAACCATTCGATTTTTCAACCCGTGGGAAATTGGACATGTGAATAGAGCGCCACACTCTGACCTGTGATGGTTTTCCTCAGTTCTTGGTCGGGTTGATCCAGGATCTCAACCAAACGTGTCAGTCCTCCACCGTCAATTAGCGCCACCTTGTTGTCTGCATTCTCATAGATGAGATTTCTGGTGGCGCCCGCTACGAACTGCTGGACCTCGAGGTTGTTGCTGCTGAGCAGCTGGATCAGAGCAGGGATGCCATGGAGCAAACGGACCTGATGGGGCGTCATTCACTTCGTCAAGCCACTTCTAGGGCCACCACAAAATTGTTATCAATAGAACTTTGGAATGGTAATGATACTGCTGCCCCTGCTGGACCAACAGTGGTAATGCTTAACCCACTGGATCAATAATGGTACTGCTTCCCCTACTTGACTGATGTTGGACCTGGATTTAATATAAATGTTCTTTTTTTTTCTTTTTTTTATTAAAGTTTTGTCAGGCTTGTTTGTGTTGTAAATGAAAAACAGTGAAACTAAAAACCAGCAGACAGATAATTTTATCCAGTGACAAGAAGAGAAAATCATTTGACCGCATCACCTGGTTCTTGGCTTCATTGCTATGGTAGCACTGGTGTTGAACATAAGCAGCTCCAAGAATCTGCAGAGCAGTGTCTGGTTCAGACAGATATCTGATGGCGGTGGTCATGTCCAGAGACTGTAACCTACATACACACATACACACACACACACACATTGTTAGTGAGCTGTGACTGCTGCCCTTTTCAGACTGTTGGTTTGTTTTGTCCCTCTGGAATGACTTAAATAAAAACAAATCTCACTCTGCAAGCGCGTCGTTGCTGTTGATGGACGCTCCATCCAGGACGTCCACACCCTTTCCAACACTCCTCACACTGCGGACTGACGCGCTCCTTTTCAACTGGACCTGGTAGGGCCCTGTTCCCAGGGTTTGGTTGCTTCTCGATGCCTGCTGCTGCTGTTGCCACTGCGTCCCCCAGCTCTCAGTGGCTGTGTGCTGCCCCCTGCTGGTGTTGAGCCAGGCTTCCCTCTCTAAGGTGATGCCATGCTGCTGTTGGCGGTTAGCAATTCGGTTGATAGTTCGGTGGGCGGGGCCTTTGTAGACTGAGGGGCACAATTGTTCCTCCTGCCAGAAGGCTCTGTCCTGAGCCAGGGTTCCACTCAGGCTGCGCCGCAGAGTGCCTGAAGGTGGCGTTGTGACATGGATGTCTGAACGAAAGCCCTCCAGTCCCACCTGGCCCATGGACCCGTTCCTGGTGCGAGAGTGGAAGCTGCTCTGCGCCGCAGTGCTCCTCCTGTGCCTCAGACTAAAACTGTCTTCAACCGCTGAGCGAGAGGAAAAGCCAGCGGTGTGGAGGGGAACAGAGGGGACCTGCAGGGGGCAGTGTTGACAATTAGCAAAGAAATAAAAAAGTGAACTTTTTGTTATTGATTCTATTAAAAACATGAAATCACAAAATCCTTCAAGTCCCATTATTTAAATCAGTGGTTCTTAACCTGGGTGTGATAGAACCAAAGGGGCTTGGTGAGTTGGTCTCAGGGGTTTGGTGGAGCCTTTGCTACGGAGATCAAAACACAACGGAGGGTTCGGTGAATGCGCATATGAAACTGGTGGGGTTCGGTAGAGGGTTAAGAACCACTGATCTAAATGTATAAGCTTTGTTAACACTAGCTGCAGTGTTAAGAATGCTGCCCCTACTGGACCAATGGTGGTACAGCGGTATCTACTTGACCAACAATGGTACTGCATTTATTATTAACACCACAAAAAACAACGTGAATACACATCAAGCAAGACCATGGACATTCTAAAATTCATAAAAATCTAAGAAAATCTAGAGTCTTCAACACAGAGAAATTCAATTCCACCAAGATATTCAGAGCTGTTTAAGAGAACTGTGAACAAAAGGCGCTGCCCTAATGACCAGATTGTGAACAATGCCGGTGTTGGTGAAATAAACAGGACGTTGACCTGGAGTTGCTACTGCATGGGGCTCAAGGAGCAGCGTTTCCTGTAAAAGGAGTGCAGAGGCCATGGAAAAACTGCTGTAATCCTACAGCCAGACCACAGCTACAGAAAATGACAGATGAGTTACAGCTCAAAGAGCTAATGAAATATCATTTAGATAAACACAAAACAACACAAACACTGGTGGTTGGAGTGGGAGTGACTGTGGGAGGAGGGGGGTGCTTGAGAGAGGAGGGTGAGTGACTGGGGGAGAGAAGGGAGGAGGAGAAAGGAGGATAATCCAAAAATATGTGACAGTTTGTTAACTTCTGAGCATAAGCTGATCAAAGTCCAAGCTCACTATCAGTGGCATGACCCTGTAATTTAATTTTCTGTAAAGGAAAATATCTGGGTTATGGATCTGGGTGTATTCAGGTGTCTAACAGTCCAACAGTCATGTTGTGGGTGGAATTATTTTTATGAATCTAAACCGATATTCTTCAGTCCTTATATAAAGTCCACAAAACCACCAAAGAATAGCAATAAAGACAATATAAATATAATGTTTTTGCTTAGTTTCAAATACTTATAATAATAATAATAAATAAAGTGTAAACACCCTCCTACAGAAGGACTGGTCTAACAGAGTGTGTCTGTGTGTGCGTGTGTGAGTGTGTGTGTGTGTGTGTGTGTGTGTGGATAAGTATGTGTGTGTCAGTGTGCATCAGAGGTAAGGCGGTATCAGTCCAACTTACAGCCAGGATTCGGGTCGGGGTCTGGATCAGAGATCTGGACGTAAATGCATTACTTAGGTGAATGCCCCTGGCATCAGGAAGACCGTCGTCTGAAAAAGAGCAGGAATGATGAGATCAGTACCTGGTACCAATGTCCGGTATCTGTCTGTCTGGGTGTTGTCTTAAGGAATACGCATAATTTCTAAGAACGTAGAAATCCAAGAAATTTTGTCTGTGGACATGTCTTGTCGAGCACCTGGGCCTTAGGGCAGGGGTTAGGGTCAGGAATGACAGCCGGTATGAAACACTTCAAGTGAACATTTAGTCAGAGGGTTGGGGGGGTAGAACTAACTCTTGACTTCAGCGTTAGTACCTGCAGGACACAGAACAGCACTAGCATTGGTTCCAGAGCAGTTGGTGCCAGGAAACAGTACCAGTAATAAATACTGCAAATCAAAGTCAGGACCTCAAAATGAACTGCAACTACAGGAACATAAACAAGTGCCCACCAGGGGAACTATTCTGCACAAACAGTATTTTGAACTGAATCACTGCCTTCAACCTTTACACTTTACAAACATTAGCTTAATCGTACTCAGTGGTAAGTTATTTCCCAGTGATTCTCTATCGTGATGAAGGGGCAAAACCCAACATGCCTTTAGCTTATTCACAGCCCAACTTTAGAAAAACATATTTAACAATTCTCCTAAAGTGCACAAGTTTTTCTAGACAACAAGATGTCACTACTATTCTATTCTTGCTGGGGTTAAACCCATTTAGCCTTTAGTTTATTCCGGCCTGTCTTAGTAAAGGTCCTTCTTAGTTGTGACAAGGGATTTCTGATAATAACTTTTGCCAATACCGATTCCAAACACAAAATATTCCGATACAGATATAATAATATTGATATAGGACACCATTTCCCATCTCCAAAACTGAGGTCAACATCTCGTAACCCTATGGGAGATCCCAGTAAACTTGGCAATACCCGGACATTGTGCTATCGTATTTCCATTATCATTGAGGAAAAACTGTTCTTCTTCCAGGTATCACATAATTATGCCAATATTGGACATCTCTAGTCCTGACTTCTCTTTTCCACATGAAGAGTACCAGGTTTTCTAACCACCAACCAGCATCTCACAATGGTAACTGACAACAGAAACTTTTCATCTTCTCTGTCTTCATCCACTAAGACCTAATGGTCCCCACATCTCATCTCAGCGTCGCCTCAGTTTGACTGCAACAAGGGATTTAAGATAAAGATGTGTTAGAGCAGAGCTGAGCAGCTGCTTCTGAGTGGTTTCAATAAAACCCTCCCCCAGAGGATTTACTGCCATCTCAGAGAAGACACTGCTTTTCTCCTCACTGATTTATGGCTCATGGTTTCTCTGAACACAGAACCATTTTTGGCATAAAAAACACTCACAGCATTCACGAGAGGAACTCTTTCAAAAGTGCCTTTGTCAACAACTATGTGGGACTGGATACTTGGTCTAGTAAAGAGTTCTGAGTTACAGAGTGGTTAGTTCCTTGGTGCTAACTCATTAACTAGGTAAACAGGGCTGTTGCCTGAACAACTCCAAAGATTCCAGAGGCATTTCACAATACTTGCCTCAGTTTGATACTGTTGTTGTTCAGGTGCTAAAGAAAGAACTTATTGTTATTTCTTTACTTTAATTATCTGTTCTCTGATTGGTTGGATTCACCAACTTGTTCTGAAATAAATATCCATCCATCTTCATCCGCTTATCCCAAGCTGGGTTGCAGGGGCAACATTCGGAGAAGGGATACCCAGACTTCCCTCTCCCCAGACACTTCCTCCAGCTCATCTGGGAGGATCCCGAAGCATTCCCAGGCAACATAGTCACTTCAACGTGTCCCAGGTCTCCTCCCAGTGGGACATGACCCAAACACCTCCCGTGGGAGGCATCCAGGGGACATCCGATGTAAATGTCCAAGCCACCTCAACTGACTCCTCTCGATGTGAAGGTGCAATGGCTCTACAGTCATGGCCAAAAGTTTTGAGAATGACACAACTATTCATTTTTACAAAGTCTGCAGTTTCAGTTTTTATAATGGAAATTTGTATATACTTCAGAATGCTACGAGGAGTGATCCACTCAACTGCAATTATTTGCATAGTCTCTATTTGGCTTGAAAATGACTTTTATCACTTAAACCACATTTCCACTGCATTTCAGCCCTGCCACAAAAGACCAGCTAACATCATTTTAATGACACACAGGTGTCACACACATTAACACAGGTGTCACACACATTAACACAGGTGTCACACACATTAACACAGATCTAAGTGATGATGAGGACAGCACTGGAGATCAATCTCTTATGTTTGAGTGACTGGATACATGGAACTGGAAGATGGTGCCATTGTTCCTTATCAGTTAGTCATGGTTACCAGCAAAGAAACACGTGCAGCTATCATTGCTTTGCACAAAAAGGGCCTAACGGGGAAGTTTATTGCAGCGAGTAAGATTGCACCTCAGTCAACTGTCCATAGGATTATCAAGAACTTCAAGGAGAGAGGTTCAATTGATGCCAAACAGGCTCCAGGGCGCCCAAGAAAGTCCAGCAAGCGGCAGGACCGTTTCTTGAAGTTGTTTCAGCTACGGGATCGGGCCACCACCAGTACAGAGCTTGCTCAGTGAGTGCATCTGCACGCACAGTAAGGCGAAGACTTTTGGTGGAAGGCCTGGTGTCAAGGAGGGCAGCAAAGAAGCCACTTCTCTCCAACAAAAACATCAGGGACAGACTGAACTTCTGCAGAAGTTACAAGGACTGGACTGAATGAGGACTGGGGTAAAGTAATTTCCTCTGATGAATCCCTTTTCCGATTGTTTGGGGCATCTGGAAGAAGGCTTGTTCGTAGAAGATGAGGTGAGCCCTACCCTCGGTCTTGTCTCATGCCAACAGTGAAACATCCTGAGACATTCATGTGTGGGTTTGCTTTTCGGTCAAGGGAGTGGGCTCTCTTACAATCTTGCCCAAAAACACAGCAATAAACAAAGAATGGTACCAGAACATCCTCCGAGAGCAACTTCTTCCAACAATCCAGGGGCAATTTGGTGATGAAGAATGCCTTTTCCAGCATGATGGAGCACCTTGCCATAAAGCAAAGGTCATAATAGAATGGCTCAGGAAATTCTCCAGATCTTAATCCCATTGAAAACTTGTGGTCTATCCTCAAGAGGCGGGTGGACAATCAAAAACCCACAAATTCTGACAAACTCCAAGCATTGATTATGCAAGAATGGACAGCCATCAGTCAGGATTTGGTTCAGAAGTTGATCGGCAGCATGCCAGGGAGAATTGCAGAGGTCTTGAAGAAGAAGGGTCAACACTGCAAATATTAGTCTATTGCTTGTAAATCTCAATAAATTGATACTCTAATTGTATGTTATTATACCATAGAAACATCTGGCAAACACCAGAAAACCCTGAAGGAACAGTCATTTTATGAAAATGTAATATTTGTGTCATTCTCAAAACTTTTGGCCATGACTGTACTCCGAACTCCTCCCAGGTGACAGAGCACAACACCTTATCTCTAAGGGAGCGCCCTGCCACCCTGCGGAGAAAGCTCATTTCCGCCACTTGTATCCAGGATCGTGTTCTTTCCGTCATGACCCAAAGTTCATGACCATAGGAGTAGGAACGTAGATTGATCAGTAAATCGCCGGTCAAGCCTTTTGGCTTAGCTCTTTCTTCACCACGACGGATCGCTACAGTGAGCACTGTGATCGCTACCCGATCCGCCTGTCAATCTCCCGTTGCATCCTTCCCTCATTCATGAACACGGCCCCAAGATACTTAAACTCCTCCACTTGAGGCAGGAGCTCTCCCCCGTTCTGGAGGATACTTACCACCTTTTTCCGGTCAAGAACCAGGGGCTCTTGTGGGGGGTGCTCATGAAGTATGGGGTTGGAGGCTCTTTGCTAAGAGCTGTCCAGTCCTTGTATGAACGGAGCAGGAGCTAGGTTCGCATTGTCAGCAATATGTCGGATCTGTTCCCAGTGCATGTTGGGCTACGGCAGGGCTGTCCTTTGTCACCGGAAATATATATATAATATTTTAAATCAATATTTATTGATTATAATATTATTATTTATAATATTACATATGGATATTTTTTATGGATTTATGGATGCAGTGAGGTAGAATGGAGGAGTTGGAATAAAAGATATACAGGACAGGATGAGATGGAAAATGTTCTTCTACTGTGGCAACCCTTAAATAAGGGACCAGCTGAAAGGAGAAGAAAAATTGATTTAATCTAATATTTATTCTTTAAAAATAACAAATTTGTTACACATTGATGTTATCAATACATTATAATGAAATAATATAAATAAGAAATTAGAAATTTATAAATGATTTCCAAAAATATGTATACATATTTTTGGAAATACATAGATAAGATAGATAGAAAGATAATTAGATTTTGTCAACTTATATAAATCTGTAAATTAAATAAAATTATTAGCAGCTACTACTGATCTCTGCTTTTTTTAAGTTCTGCATCATATTAAGACTGAAGACTTTTCAACACTAACTACTATTTTCCTATGTTATTTCCAAAAATATGTATACATATTTTTGGAAATAATTTATAAAATTTGTATTATATAAATTTCAATTTTAATAACAATAGTCTATTGTATGTATAGAAGTTATTTAGGATATATTAAGAAATAATAAATTCCATATTTATGTATAATTATTGATTTAACCAACAAATAGATATAGAAACGATATGAATAAATAAATAAATATATTTTTGAGTCAATATGTATTTATATTTCATTTGTCGTTTATATATACAATTAATTATTATTATTTTATATAATTATGTTATTTATATTTGTTAAACATATATTTATAAAGTTTTTATGAATATTAAATATATTATAGGGTAAATTTTAAATATTCATTTAAGAATACCAAATCATCGTTCTTATGATTACCTTTTCAGTTGGTTAATACTGAAAAACAACCCACCAGCTGAGCATCATTTCCTTAGCGACATTGAGAGAACATGTTCGTCTGATGCCCATTTTGGATAAATCTTCTGATTGGTCTCATTAGTCTGGTAAGGAATGTTAAAGTGAAATGTTAACTAATGGTTTATGGCTATTGGTTGTCAGTTTCAGTGTAAAGTTGAGTGAATGAAGTCCAGTTTAGTTGGCAGAACTCTAAGCTCGTCATAACATTCTCTACTCTTGACGAGACTTACCAGGTTTGCTTTTCTCTGGAAGTAAACATGACAACAAAAATATTGCCAAAGAGTTGACAAAGTGCTTGTGAATGTGTTGACCTCTCCAATAACATGCTCTGTGAAGCTGGATCAACTGCAGGACTCTAATGAAACCATTCTCTGGCTGGTGTGAAATGTTCTGCCGGTGATGAAGGTCAACACTCCCCGAAAATAGACTCTGATAAGATGGTTGTGGAGACGGGAGGAGCTGGAGCTGTGCTCTGACCACAGAGAAGTGAAGTTTCCTAACATGTGGAACAGTTCTCCTAAAGAACAGACTGGTGTTTGGTTCACTGGTTTTGCCAAAATACCATCTCAACTCCCAGATTGCATTTGCCACACCTTCAGGTCAGATGACTGGCTTTACTGCCAGCATCACAGATCGGACGGTCAGTAGGTCGACAACTTGACTGACTATACATTTTTTACATTATGTGTGGACAGTGAGTAATTAACAGAATCAGAACAACAATTTAATTAATTTGATGCTCCTTTGATTGTCTGGTTTTAGTCTGGGTCTGGGTTTTCCCCCAAGCAGAACATCCATAGCTAACAATCATTAAATGACACAAAGGGTGCCACGCCCCTGCTGTAGGAACCACCTCTGTATCATTTCCTGCTTATTTCCTGTGTTTCCTGTTTCTTTGTCACCAGTAAAAACTGAACTCATAACTTTGAATCTTACATCCGAAACAGGTATAGTTCTAGTTTCTGTTCAAGTTCTTGTTCTAGTTCTGGTTAAAGTAAATTATAGT
The DNA here is from genome assembly GCA_016785265.1 of Paraplagusia blochii. Classification (NCBI taxonomy): domain Eukaryota; kingdom Metazoa; phylum Chordata; class Actinopteri; order Pleuronectiformes; family Cynoglossidae; genus Paraplagusia; species Paraplagusia blochii. Next base: position 98,098 of record JAFBJS010001529.1, read on the forward strand.
CCCAGTCTCAGATCAAATTCCAGATTCTAGTTTTTGATCCAGTTCCAATTCCAGGTTTTAGTTTCTGTTTCAGTTCCAATTCCTGTTCCAATTGTGGTTCTAGTTCAAGTTCTAGTCCTAGTTTGAGTTTTAATTGTTAGTCTAGTTCCAGTTCTAGTTCTATTTTTATTTTCAGTTCCATTTCCTGGTTCCGGTTCCAGTTCAAGTTCGTGTTCCAGTCCCAGTTGTTGTTCCAGTTTTAGTCCCAGTTCTAGTTGGTGTTCCAGTTCCAGCTCTGGTTCTTCTTCTATTTGCATTTCTAGTTCCAGTTATAGTTATAGTTAAAGTCCCAATCCCAGTTCTAGTTACAGTCCTAGTTCTATCTCTCAACCCAGCTCTAGTTGTAGTTCCTGGTCCAGTCCCAGTACCAGTTTTAGCTCTAGTTCCAGTTCCAAATCTAGTTGTAGTTCTTGTTGCAGATCCAGTTTCAGTACCAGTTCTGGTTCTAGTCCTAGTTTTAGTTCTAGCTCTATTTCCATGTCTGTTCCAGTTCCAGTTCTAGTCCCAGTTCCAGATTCTAGTTCCAGTTCAGTTCTACTTCCAGTTCCAGTTTAATGGTCTAGGTTTTAATTCCAGTTCCAGTTCCAGATCCAGTTCCTCAGTAATTCTTCTGTTGACTTTATTAACTGTACACACACACCATACTTAAACCAATAAAACATTACGGGCCCCTGCGGGCCTGTGGAGATTTGGGACTTCATAAACAGGAAGCTGGGGGAGAAACGACAGAGACGTCCTCTGTCTGATAAGAAGACAGAGGAGTGATTGGACGTGAACTGCAACTAGCTGGGAACTCTGCTGCAGAATCCAAACCACAGATTGTGCCTCGTTCACACCCAACACTTAATCACATCAAATGTTTCTTCACAGCCCGGCACTTAGAGGTGACAACTTTAGTGATTTCAGATGTTTTAAACCAGCCTTAGTAGCCAGCTAGTCTGGGTTAGGGTCACAGAACCAATCTTAATACACATGACAGGAACCAATGTTTGAAACACTTTACTGGAGTAATTAACCTTCTAGCTGTTGGAGGTCATGGATCAATAACCAAAAAAAAAACTATTTCATACAGTTTCACAGCCCCAATATAATTATTTTGCAGGCCAGATTTGGTCCCAGGAATTTTCTATAATTCCTTGCACCAGTTCGGAAATCTGGAACCATTTAGTGCTGGAACCAAAGGCCGCAGCACTTCTCCTGGCATCTAAGCCATCTCCTGAGTGTATCACAACATGTGGTTCTATCTGACCAATGCCTCCCAGAGATCACCCAACATTAGCCCCCAGAATGATCCTGCCCCTGACCCCGACTGAGGCTCAGGGTCTAGTCTGCTCATGTTTGGACAGTGTGCGTGCAGTCCTACCTGGTGGTGCAGACAGGCAGTTGTCCAATCTGGTCAGAGAGCTGGACATCTTCCTCTCCTGCAACCTCTGTCTCACCTGTTCATGGACACGACGGAGTCGGGCCTCGGGGTCCGGACTCAGGCTGTCAGAGGGGAGAACGTAGGTGGTGCTGGAGGAGCTAGGCTGCAGAGCTGAGAAGAGGCAGCCGTGGTCCAACATGGGGGCACTCATGTCCGATGACTGACGAGGAGGAAAAGGAAGAGGAGAACAAGAGAAATGTGAAAAGTCAAAGAAAAAAAAGAAGAAATATAGAGGTCAGAGGAGATGTTGCTGCAGCTGCTGAGGCTTCTGGCTCTCTGACTCTGAGAGACAGACAGGGAGAGAATGACGGAAGGAGGGGCAACAGGATTACAAAGCAGCCAATCACAGCTCAGCTCCTGTCCAGGCCACTCTTTCAGCCACAACATAGTCCAGAGACCAAATTCTGACTTTAAAGAGACTCACTGCTGCCCCCTGCAGCCATCTATTACACCCTGGTACATAAGCTGTATCTGATGCTAGTATGTTACCTGTGACTGGTGTCACAGCAACTTGACTGGTACCAGCTGTCACTGGTACATGACCATTGACTTCTGTGACTGGTACATAGGTAATGCCTAATATTGCTGCTATATTACCTGTGGCTGATGGGCCATGACTCTTGTCGTTAGTACAATAGTCATGATTTGTGTTGCTGGTACATGGGTCCTAACTGGTGTCCCCAGTACATCACCTGTGACTGGTGTCACTAGTACATGAGCTGTGACCAATGTCAGTGGTCTTTCCAGTGATTGTTGGTAGTGGTACCAGTCAGCGTCACTGATCGTCAGAGTTGTCTCTCTCTCAGGATGACAAATAACATTGTGGATTACAGTTTGCTTGATACAGCTCCTAATTTAATCTCTGTATTGTTTTCCCGTTAGTGTTATTTGGAAGTCAGTAGACAAGCTTAGGCTGGTTACTTGCTGACAGTAGATCACAACTGATTCTGTTAGGTTCTGCTTCTAAAATCTGAAAAAATCCAAAACATTTCTGTCTCTAAACGTATGACATCACTGTGGAACCCTCCCAGAGGCCACTGAGGTCACAGCAGGAGGGGGGTGGTGCAAAAACACAGGTTTCCATAGATACGTTAGCACAGGAGGTGAATACTGTGAGCCGCTGTTACGGGGGCAGAGGAGGGGGGAAGTAGATTGTGTGTACAGGACAGCAGATTAAACTAGACCAATGGAGAGCTGGACACACCGCTGGTTCAAGTGGATCATAAGAAGAAATCTAAAGTTAGGATTGGAAAAGGAAAATTACAACAAGAAGATTAAGAAGAGCAAGAACAAAACAAGAAAAAGAGAAAACTCTGGAATGTGGCAACATCAAGGAAAATGAAACAGTGAACAGAAAGGAATGATTTCTCTGAGAAACAGCAGGTCACATGACTGTCTAGATGAGCGTCAGTGTGGGTGTGGCTGCACACACACACACTCTTGACTTCATCCATGCAGGAATGTGTCTACAGAAAAGTGTTTCAATCAGAATTGGGGGTTTTCCTTATTTCGAGGAATAAACACGTTTCTCTAACTTGATTTGTAGTTCTTCAACCTCTACTTTTCTCTTCTCTTTGGTTTAATCATAGATTATTTTGTAACAGTGAAACTAAACCTCCCACTGTTTCAGAAACTGGCTGTAATACTGTGTCAGAATCATGAAACACTGGATGGGGAGTCATGGGGTGTTTCGGCCTTTCATCACTGGGGGTCACGTCTGTGATTTATGAGCCCAGCAAGTGTCCCTCCTCTTCATCCAGGTGTAAACAGATTTCAGTGAAGCGGACCAGAGCACCAAATCTGGCCTCAGAGTGGTGGTTGCAATCTCTGCGGCTAAAGTTAGCTGTTGGCCAATATCAACCAGCATCTTCCAGTCCCGGGCCATGGCAAGCTGTCCGACCTCTGGCTTAGGGATAAGATGGTTAAGCTTTTTTCTGTCCCTCTCGGATGAAAGTTGGTGGTGCTGTCATGGCAGATGTGGCTCTCGTTGACAAAGAGTTGATGGCATTCCTCTTACTCTCAAGTGCTGCTGCCAGACTCTTGCCTCCAGGTGTAGCGGCCTTGTGTGAGGCTGGTCTTGCAACCAGTCAGGATGTGCTTGAGAGTTACTGATTTTGAGCAGAGGGCACAGGTACGATCTTCACCATACCACAGGTGGAGATTTACTGGAGAAGGGAGCATGTCGTTGGTAGCTCTGATGATAAAGCTGATGTTGCTAGCCTCCATTTCCCAGAAGTCTCTCCAGCCGAGCTTTCTCTTCTCCAGGCCCTCCCACCTCATTCATTGTCCCTGCTTGGCAAGTGAGACAGCCTTCGCTGTTCTTTCAGCCTCCTCCTCACGGCGCACCTCCCTCACCACCATTGCCCTTCTTTCTGATGTTGAGGCCTTACGCCAAGTTGGTTTGCTTGCTGCAAGGCCGAAGCCTCCTCTTCCCATCTGGACATGTCCCACAATGTCGCTGTGCTTCAGGGCCGCCACGGCATGCTGCACTGCACTGGATGCACAATTTAAAAAAAAGATGGTCCTTATTTTCTTCATCCCATTGACTAAGCTGCTAGCTTGGACACAGTGTGTGTGACTGACATCCTGTCTTTTTCTCTGTTTAAGGTTGTAAGAATTTTCTTGTTTCCTGTGTTGTTACCAAAATAATAAAACTCTGTTAATTTTCGATCAGAAAAGTGCCACCACAGGATAGATTCAATTATAAATAAAAAGAAATGAAATGAATAGGTCAATTCTCTGGTAGAGAACAACTGGTCCACAGCAGGTTAACAGTCTGTTAGACGTATGTAAGGGTGATGGGCATGAGAGCCCCCACAAACAGCAAAACCAGCAGAGAGAGAGAGATTGATGAGTGAGTAAAACTCGGACAAAGCACAGAAGGGGGAGTTTAAAGTGCTGAGTCATGGCAAGGGACAAAGCAGTGGCGAGAACGGCTGCGCCCTGACCAATGGTTGTCTGGCAACGCTGTGTAGTCGCAGTGTTTACTACCTTCAGCTGCAGATTTATCTTCAGCAGCCTAAGAACATTGTACGGGTTCTTAACAGAACTGACCTGGGAGGAACCCAGGAACAGAACAAAGTCCTGAGAAGATCTACAAAGATCTGAGAGGACCTAAGATTTGGGTGATAAAGAATGAGATACAAGAATATGATATCAATGAACACCTGGAGAAACAAACTCAGAAAAATGGATGGCATGAGATCGACCAAGACAATCTGAGATCTGGACGATCACAGTCAGAAACCGAGAGAACCTCCGATCTCAGACTCACAGCTGCCTTTCCCGTTGATTTGTTTTTCTCTGGTTCTCTCTAGTGGTAGGAAGTAGAAATTACCTGGGTGTTTACAGAAGCCTTTTTGTAAACATCGCCCTATGTTTTGTAGGGATTGTAATAATTAACCAAAAATATTCTAATGAATTATTTTATTATTAGTTATTAATAATAATAATTGATGTTTTATTATCTATTTGAATAAACTATGATTTATTAGACATAAGACCCACTTCATAAAGAAAACAACACACACCAAGGCGTTTTTTATTTGTAAAAGACATTTAATCCCTTTTATAATTGGGCAAACCAATGTCTAAAGGAGCTGAGACTTCGAGCTGTAGGTGGCGGCAGCAAGCCACTTCGTAAGGCAGTAAATTGAGGCCAAAATTGGAGCAAAAGCTGTGTTGTTGTTTAAGACAGGCAGATGCTAATTTTTGAACCTTTTTCTTTTTTTTTGGTGACGGTTGCTGTCACCTATAGCCCCACCTTCATCTCAAGACTCGTACCAGACAAGATACACAATACAAAGACAGAGCAGAGCAAACAACTAGGCAAATATTGACTTATTCACAGCCAACATTTCTTACATTAGTATGATACATCAGAGCTGTGAATGTTAACACACATTTTAACTCTATGTTTACCACAAACGTTATTTAGTACAGGCTAACAACTGCTGTGTAAACAAACGGAAGCTCAGCAAGAACAAGTTCGCAGCCATAGTAGAAAAAAAGTCAACAGCACCCACTAGTGGAAACTGTCTGAACTCTGACTGAAGTTAACACAGCTCAAGATAAGATATAAAGAACACTGCTAACACTTTGGGTAAATGTGTCGATTTATAAAACAGGGAAATATTGTGATGACATTTTAATACTTTTGAGAGGAACCTGTCAAGTGAACGAACATTTTAGACAAGGCCTCCCGCCCCACAGTCCAGTTGCAAGTTACAGTCCTGTTCGCAGGGATCAGTTTCAAGTCAGAGATAAGTTTCAGCTGAACCAAACACAGCAGTCTAGGTTAAACTGTAAGTCATGGAACAGGAAATACAAGTGCTTGAATGTTCTGAGTCAAAGTCTAAGGTTTCATATTGTGGCTCAAGTCATCAAAAGTCTGAATCAAATGAAGTGCATTCGCACTGGTCTAAGTCATAATCCAAGTACAAGTTACCAGATTCAGTCTGTAACGGCCATCTAACAAGTCTCCGTCTAAACATGACACCCTTATGTGGTGGACCTTTAGCCAGCAGGGACTAGTGACTTGATGTGAAAGGACGATGTTAGCATTTAATTTCTTCACTGTGGTGTTGCAAGGCAGATTCTACGTTTGGGCAATTTTCTCTAAAATTGCAGTTCAGGTTCAATGAACAGGGAAGAGGAACAGAAGTGCGCGTAGCTTAGTCTATTAATGTCCATGCTCATGCAGTCATAAAGCACTGTTTACAATTCATATATATATTTATATACAGTTTCATTCATACATAACATTGAAACAAAGAGGACAGAGGCTAATACGGCGCGTTTGTGGGCAGTTGACGGATGATGAATCTTTGGAGCAGAAATTCGCTAAGGTTAAAAAAGCACCACTCCAACTTCTTTTTGGCTTAAAACCGCTATTTGTTGGCTGAGTTAGCACATGACGCAAGCAAAACATCACAAAATATCTCCCCAAAGAAAGGTGAAAAATGTTCCAGTGTGATTAGGGGTGGGCAGTAAATGCAAAGTAAAAATTTTTAACCAATCTTATAAAAAAAACAGTTCACTGCAGCCATTAATCTAGAATAACAACCAATAAATAAATACAGCAAACTCGAAGTGCGACCTGCTGTGAGAGCGCCCCCTTTTGATAAAACCTTGGTAAAAAAATTAGTTAAGTGTTCCATCACACTAGCAAAGACAAATCTGACTGAAATTAAGTCAAGTTCCTGTTGACTAAACTTTCCTACACCAAAGTCCATAGAAAAAATTAACATTTTTAGCATGGAGCGTGTTCAGGATGATATTCTGATGAAATAGTCGTGCTTTTGCAGGGGACCTGTTGGTTGATGGAACCCTGTGGATGAGGACAGGCGTCGGTCTAGGAGATCCTTTGGATGAGGAGACCTTTGTCGTAGGACACCTCAGACAAGACAACCCTTTGGACAAAGCCACCTGTATCCAACTAGACCAACCTTCGACCAGGCCAGGCCTCATTCAATGCCTGCAGTTGGAGTTATTACAACAGTAGGTGTCTGAGTGTTGAAATTAAAACATCAGACTGAAACAGACTATGGCAGAGTCTGCTGGGACCTTTTGGATCACAAGCTAAAAAACACTAATGTTCTCTATGGATTTTTGCTGTTTCCTGAAGGTTTCTCTCACAAGGATTAAAAAAAAAAGAATTTCCTGGCATCACCTCCACAGCCAAAGGAGGTCTCGTTTCTGGTAGTAACAGCAGTAGAGGGCGCTCACTGGGACGGTTTACTACCCATCAACATCCAGCTTAAGCAGGGCTTTAAACTTTAGGAACCTCTGCTCTACAGGATCCAAGCACCAGAGTAGTGTGGAACCAACAGAAGAACACAGGTCAGATTTGCTCCACATCAACATTGACAGACAAAAATTATTAGATATTCAGACTTTGATCATCAGACATAAGTGAAAAGGCTCAAAAATAAGCTCTAAAAAGTAAAGTTCTTCATGAGATCCAGCAGCAAGCAGTGAATATGGACGGATGAGAGGTTTACTACGGAGGAGAGAAGACACGAAGACGGAGACAGGGACATGGACATCCCCCTTCCTTCATGGGCCTGTCCATTCTTCCTTCTGTTCCTCCGTGTTGGTTAGTACACGGGGCTGTTCCTGATGCCACAGCACAGGACCATGCTGAAGATCATCTCAAAGATCTAACACAGTAAGGGTACAAAAGAGCACATCAATACGTATATCCCTCTACTGCCACCATAAATGTGAATAGAAATGTTCTGTTGCATCACCATAACAACTGCAACCACCAGGGCGGCAATACCAATTAGGTAAATCTTCTCTGAGAAAAGTTCCTGGATCCTCTGGTGGCAGCTCTGAAATAAAGAAGAAATGGTCATGTGTTTATGTTTTAAAACTCAACCATTGCCAACTACCCCACATTAGCTAACATCACTGATTAACTTTTGCTTTCTAGCCTTTGCTAACTAACACCACTTACCTTTTCTAACACCACTAAGAAGCCTTCACAAACTAACTTCCAATAACCAGTAGTACCACACCTTCACTAACCATTGCTCACTAAAATCTAGCTATCATTAACTTTATCTAACAAACATCACTAACTAACAATCACCTACTTAACAGCACAAATTAAACATCAATAACTAACCTTCACTTGCCATCAGAAACTAACTATGCCTAATCTTCACTAACATTAATAACCTCACCTAACTAACCATCACAAGCTTAACTAACCTTCACCAACTTTCACTAACCATAAGTAACTAACCATTGCTGCCCAGAGTATTGCTAAGTAACATTCCTGACTAACCTTTGCCATCCTTGGCAACCCTTCACTAACCATCTCAATGACTAAGCGACCATTGCTGACCAACCATCACTACTTAACCACCACTATGTGACATTTCTATCAAACTAACTAAACTGGCCTTACTCTAGTTACAACACTGTTACATTGTAATCACGATCGTGTGGTCAGAAATCAGGAGTAAATGTTTAGTATATTTTAAAAGCTCAACTGGTTCAAGGGAGTCTCCAGTAACAAACCAGTGATAACCATTGACCAGTGGTGGTCCACTCACCACTTGCAGCAGGTCTTTGTTGGGGCAGACATCGGTCACTCCTATGCTGTCAGTGATGCGGGTCAGAATGGCTGTGCCGTGTCCTTTCCCACAGCAGCTTAGCTGAGAAAAGACAACAAAAATAAGTCAGTTTGACTTTCAACAGGAAATTCTGTATCTCCTGCTCTCGCCACATGAGGGCAGCGTAAAAGCAGAAGGACACAAGAGAACTCGATTGACAGTCCAACTTGAAAACATCTGTCACATGGTAACACACAGAGGCATATTATACCAGTTCATACCGTTTCATGGAAGACCTTGAGCACAGTGGCGGCGGAATGCCTATTGGAAGAGGTCACACTCTCTGTCATTCCCCTTTCATAAACAAAGTCATAGAAGTTGATCATCTCCGTGGACACCTGAACGAACAAACAAACAATTCCTGTGAGTGGACTGATTCTAACAGCAGAGAGCTCTCACAGCATGGTCAGCTCGCTCTGCAGCCTTTTTGATGAAACAGGTGTGTTGTGTTAATTGGACCCTGTTAATATAAGTGTAAAGAACAGACTTCATTTATCAGGCAATATGACCTGCACTGATGGGAGGTAAAGCTACGGTTTGGGGGCTGTGAGGGAGATCATTGTTGCAGTCACTGGTCCTCAGACCACAGAAGACTGGGTCATGGGTGGTCAGCTCTGTTTTCAACTGCTTACTAAACTGGACCTAGCTAAACAGGACCTGACTGGACTGAACTGGACAAGACTACGCAAAACCTAACTGATCTAGACAGTACTGAGACAGATGGCTGATATGGATTCTGATTGAGGTTGTTTTAGAAAACAACTGGTTTTCCGTGTTGTCTTGTGCTTACCGTGTCTTTGTGCATGTAGCCCCAGATTCCAGCAGCAACCTCAGCAGCGAACAGGATCACCAGGCAGGCAAAGAACTGTTGGTAAAAATTAGAAAGAAAAGTTTAACCAGACTAAAGATGACCAGCATGCGGCCATCTGAACTACTGTGTCTGGTTTGACTCACAGTTCCCAGCAGACACTGTGACTCCTGAATGGCACCGTAGCAGCCCAGGAAACCGACGACCATCATGACTGCGCCAACAGCAATTAGGATGTGGACACCTGAAAGAAGAGAAAAAAAAAAAAAACACAGGCAGTGAGATATAAACAATTGGTATTCAGAACTCTGTGCTGCCTCCTTTAGTCAGACTGGTATTCTATGCAAAACTACATACTTCTGATGTTTTGTTCACACCCCTCTCCTCATGAGAGGCATGAACACTAACGTCTCACATTGCTGTTAAATGCACGGTAAAGTTTCTCTGTTTTAGACTAGAACAAGAACCAAGACCGGGAATAGGTCCACGACTAGAACCAAAATCAGTACAAGGATCAGGATTCTGGTTCTGTTTCTTTTTTTTTTTCATTGACAACTTCAAACATTCAAAACGTTGGACACCGTTTCAATCAGTGCCAACAAATTGTACCTAGTATCATCAATTGTACAAAGTAATATTTGGTACCAATGGATTAGATGGTAACAGAGACTGACTGCAACAAAGAAAAAGAATAATGACATCTCTGCTGCAGACCTAATCTGATTCCACACCACTATCTGGTTCAGTCCTCTCACCAGGTTCCTGACCACAGAGACACTCGGCCAGAGCCACACCATCGCACTCTCAGACTAATTTCTAAATGGACCAGTTGGCGGCCAACCAAACCAGTGGGCTCCGAGCTAATGCTGTTTGTAAACCTCTTCCATTCTATCAGCGCCATGATCTCTCTATCCTTTTACTCATTCAACATCATGCTCTCAATAATTCCATTTAATTAGATTTCTCCTCTTGTCCATCCGAGACCATCAATCAGATCCTCCGGCTGCTGGTGCTTGGTCCAATCTGGGGAGGTGCCTTAGTCTGAGCTTTTTCATTTTCATGAGTGAACCATCCATCTATGAATATCAGATCAATCAATGTTAGAATATTGATCAATGTCAGATCAAAATTCCTGCTGTTGAGAACTGGGATTCTGGACGAGGACCATAGACCTGGAAGACTGGGCTCATCAGCTGGTCAGACCGGGCGAGACCCAAAACAAAAACCAGAATAAGGACCAGGACTACTGGTACATCTATTCGTCTACCCTGGTGGTACTTGTATGTGTCTATCCTTACAGTGCTGGTACTAGTATTTTCTAACCTGAAAGTACTGGCACTACTATGTTTTGCCTTGATGGTACTGGTACTACTATGTGTCAACCGTGATGGTAGTGGTCCCTGTACATGTCAACTCTGCAGCTGTATTGCTTGAGGATTCCATTGTAATGCCAATAAACACTGATGAGCAAATCTGATGCTTGCATCAGATTTGTTCCCTTTCTTCCGCTTTGCCCCACAAATAAAGATGATGTAACAATTACCTTACATATGTTTACAAATGAGGACACACACAGATTGTTTATGGTGAAATTCTGTCAAGTTTCGAAAGTACAACAGGTAATGTTAGATACTATTCCACCACAAGGTTAACTGATCTATAACAGCCTTTTACACCAATGGCAGAAAATTATTACTCAATTACAAAAAGATTATTTCTGAGGCCATGCCTGGTACGCTATCAATGATCAAGTGGCGTTTGATTTACACAGGCAGGGTGGTACAGTATGTTGCATTTTGAAGAAACAAGACCAAAAAAAAAAAAAAACATCAGTCAGAGCCAGGGCAGAAAGGTTCTAGTCTTGTTCCCATTTGTGACTACGGCACCCCTCTTGTGGTGATCTGTGTCACAGCAGAGATGCAGATAATATCCCTACATGCAGTTACATGTAGTTCTGATGATGATGATCTGAGTCAGGAACCTACCCCTCTGACTCTCTCTGACACAGTCTTTGAAGCAGCAGTGAAGGAAAAAAAAAGAGGGAGAGGAGAGAACCGGGGGGGCTGGACACACATGGAATGTAACACTAACTATCACCAGATGTGGACGAAATGGACGGTGGAAGAGGAATGAAGCACGCAGACGCAGGGAAAGAAAACTCTGGAGGAGGGAGGGGTGTGGCCAGTAATAAAGAGAGGGAGGGAGAGAGGGAGTAAGAGGAGGGAAGGAAGTGGGAGGGGGAAGGGAAGGATGCCTGCTGAGGAATTTTTTCCGGTAGTGTTAGGGTTTCTCCACTCTTACGGACAAGAGAAAGACTTTGTTTCAACCCGGCGACAGAGGCAGTCTAAAATTCCCCCAGTTAAACCCAGCTGTGGACTCCCCCACAAACTTTCAGAGACAGACAAACGTGGACTTTGCATTTCTGTCTATCAGAGATCAACAGAGGTCCCCCTGTTCAGCTGCTTCTGTAAAAGTGAGGCTAAAAAAAAGAGGGAGAAACAAATGCTCGACTCAGGCCCCCTTTGTTTGTGGAAAAAAAAAAGGCAAACAAGTGTGAAAGACACAGTTCCCTCCATGCAGCCACATGGCAAATACATGCCTCAGAGTGAGTTGTCTATTACAGAAGTCCAGCCATGACTTTAAGGAGCAACAAGCCTCATTTAGACTAACTGAATGGGAACAACTGGTTTGGCCCTGCAAAAGCGTTGGCACGAAGTTGACTAACCGGACAAGACAATTTTGCTGGTGTTTTATGGAGGTGCGGTATGTGTGCATGTCCTTTAAGGCGCCTCAGTTCCTCTGGTTGGATCAATATGTCATCAATTTGAAGGTACTCCTACTCCCCAGATCTGGACTTGCCCCTCAACTCCTAGAACCCTGCCAAAGAGAGAATCAAGACTAATAAGGTTCTTCTTCAGAACCACACCTTTCTGGTCAAAATCCCCCACTGTCTCAGGTACTACAGTGTGTCTATCACAAACAAAGAAACTTAAGCTTTGTCAATCCACATAATCAGAAAGTTCCTACAGTGCCATATGGACCTCCCAAAATAACATCAAATTCAAATCAATGCCGGACATTATTGCCACATGTCAAAGCTTTAAAAAGTAATACTTTAATGCATTTACAAAACTATTTGGACTTAATGCTGGAAAATCAGATGTGCGGTCAAAGGTCAGTCTCTCCAAACAGATAACACTTTTAAATAGGGCACATTTCCACACACATTCCTCCTTAGTAAATTGATGGCTGATGAAAGCACAGATGATTCAGGGACATCACTGCTCCCATGACACAGTGAAACAAAATAGCACAGAGCAAATCAACAAGTTGCTCCACACTACCTGTGAACAAGGGCAGCCATGTTCTCTGTGGTTCTGATGTTCTGAACCACAGTGAACATCTGTAGAAGAGGGATTATCCCTAAACTCTGGACACCACAGGTCAGAAGAGATTTCAGGGGCAATGCAATTAGAGTCATTTGATGAACTGCATGTTTTCAGAGGAAGTTACCACTCACCAGTCATCCGCCACCACTGACATCCTGAGGTCTGACTCCAGGATCAGTACACCCACAGCCAGGTTACTGACAGGGGTCAAGGGGGGGGTCAAGGGGTCAACGCAAGTCAAAGTCTCACAGTGCGAGAGGACCAACGTATTAGATCAGAGAAGATCAGTTCAGGTAAGACAGGATCAGACTACATCTGATCATATTAGATCCAGCAACATGGGATTGCACCGTGTTCCAAATTATTATGCAAATCATATTTATAAGGTTTTCCAAAATTATCTATATAAATGGAAGTCATGATGATTTTCAAGTCACCAACCATTGGAGTACAATTCAAATGTTTTTGAATAAACCCCCCAATGATAATAGTACATTAAAAAAAAAAAAAAAATCATACTATATTAAAAAACATATTATATTGTCATAAGGAAAAAATGGTTATATGTGAAATTATAAACATTGGCATGTCATGCATGACTGAAATGTAACTGAAATCAAGCACTATTTAAATCAATACATCACAAGTGAAGTCACATCTGAACATATGGCCCCTTGTTGACCTTCTCAAATCTTCCATCCATTGAATTTGTCAGTTTTTGGATAGTATCTGGTGGAACAGCCTTGCACAAGGACAGAATAGCCCAGAGCTGTTGTTGAGATGTAAACTGCGTCCCACCATCATAAACACTTCTCTTGATGATGCTCCAAAGGTTCTCAATAGGGTTGAGGTCAGGGGAGGATGGAGGCCACACCATAACTTTGTCTCGTTTGATGCCCATTGCAGCCAGAGATGCAGATGTATTCTTTGCAGCGTGGCATGGTGCATTAGGGGTCATTAAGGGTGGCACAATACATGAAAAAAAAAAAAAAAAAACGGTCAGTTCGGTTCGCTTGTCATGGTTCGGGACGTGTGCGTACCGCACAGTTTCTACAATACGTGGGATGCATTGTAATCTAGTGCGTGGATGTGATTGTGATAGCGCACAACTGAACTTTCGCGTGAAAGAGGACAAAAGAGGTGTGTGGAGTGAGAGCTGCGTCACATGAAAAAAAAAAAAAAAGGAGAAGAGGGCTGCTCGGAGACAGGGGATGCACCAGCGTCATTTAAGTCTGGTGTATGGGAACATTTTGGATTCCCTGTTAGCTATGATGATAGCGGTAAGAAAGTCACTGACAGAACCGTGACAATATGCAAACACTGTGCAATGCGCATTACATATACCAGTGGAAACACTTCAAACATGTTTTCTCATGTAAAAGACGTCACCCCAATGTGTCACAGCATGAGGATAAAAAAGAGCCTGTGACTGTCAGGAAGCAACTTCAACTGTCCGAAGCATTAAAACAGCTCATGTGATCTCAGTGATGAGTTGGACCGGGCAAAAGCTATAACTTCAGCAATAGCTATGTTCATAGCAAAAGACATGATGCCGTACAGTGTGATAGAGGGGGAAGGATTTCGTCATCTTATCGAAGTACTCGAGCCACGGTATAAAAACCCTGCCACCAGCATTTCGGCAGCACTTTAATTCCAGACCTGTATGAGGTGATACGGAAAAAAATAGTCAGGGAATTGTCCGAAGAGCCCACCAAGCTCTCACTGCAGATGGATGGACCTCTAGAAAGTTACCTGACGGTGACTGCTCACTATTTTACTTTATGCAGTGGGAAATGAAAAGCTGCCTCTTGCAAACAAGAGTCACACGAGTCAACATCTCTCTGAAACGCTGACAGACGCAGTGGAAGAATAGAACCATTGCCTCACTTTTAAAATAGTGAAATGTGTTTGATTTTTATGCAACATTCTGCATTGATTGACAGGTTTGTTTTTTTTTTTTTTTTTAATATTACAGTGGCACTTAAAGTTTAAGTTAGAATTTTAGCTCCATGATTAAAAATATGACACTTTCAAACAAACTCTCATTCCTCACTCTCAGTGAAATATCCTAGTGAACTGTGTTTGATTTTCATGCAACATTTTATCCACTCCCTTTTGTTTTTAATAGATGTGTTATTACAGTGGCACTTTGAGTTCAGATATGAACCCCGGCCATACATTTGAAAACACTGCACTTTAATTTCAAGAGAAAATAAATAAATGAAAGGCATGTTCATGATGAAATCATCAATGTCTTCCCTATATCAAAATACCACTTAGCTTTCCTTAGAGTTGGTTTCAATCATGTGCTTTAAGTTCAAATTCATGATTACAATATACTAACTATTTTTTTTACTTTAATACTGTATTAAACTCTAGGGGTATCATATACTACATTGCTGGAGTGTTAAAAATTAAAGAAAAAGAAAAAAAACCATACAGAACCAAAAACCGTGACCTTAGACCGTGATACAAACCGTGAATTTTGTGAACCGTGCAACCCCTAATTATCATGCTTGAAAATATCTTGTTACAAAAAGCTTGACTCTTCCTTTTGAACCATGGCAGAAAGTGTTCTTTGAGGAACTTCACATACGTTGTGGATGTCATCTTCATTATTCTCTTTCTCCATGATACCAGCCCAAAACATCACTCCACTAGATGGACAGGCTAGATTTTATTAGGTCACATCAGAGTACTGTAATTTCCGGACTATAAGCCGCAACTTTTGTCACACAATTTCAACCCTGCGGCTTATGCAGAGATACGGCTAATGTATGCATTTTTTCTAATGGCCGCCCGGGCGCTCGAGCAGAAAAGGTAAGAGTGAGACAGGTGGTGTCGAGGAAGATGCAAGTCACAACCGCCAATAAACACCAAAGAAGAAGAAGTATAACGTACGGTAATGTGCTTTTTACATGAATAAAATTAGCATAAACTGACCCTCATCATGGAAAAGGCAAAAAGAATGTGGCACATGCGGCTTATAGTCAGATGCGGCTTATGTATGTACAAAATGTTTTTTCCTTTAAAAAATTTGTTTGGTGCGGCTTATAGTCCGGAAATTAAGGTAGATAAAAAAATAAGACTCCGTCACATTAGATTAAAGAGACTGATGTTATATAACAACTCGAGCACAGATCTACTCAGATCTATCATTCTGCGTATTGAATAAAACCTTGAAGTCCATCAGGTTTCTTTACTAAATATTATTATTACATATTAGAAGTCATAGTATAAGTCCCTGATGGCCAATGCAGTTAATTGGTTCTGAGAGTGTAGAATGTTAACGTTGATTTCTAATCATGAATAATTAACGTAAAGATGAATCTCTGCTACTGGCTCTGACTGCGGTGATCGCAGCACTGGGCTGCAAAAGGGCCTGGTTGGACTGGAGAGACATTCACATGGAAAATAAACAACTTCTAACTACATGTAGGCTAATGTGACCAGCAGGAGTGACAGGTTTATAACCAAAATACAATATTTGTGACATGACTGAAGATAAGAGCATATCTTACTGATGTAGAAAGTGCTTGGTGGTTGGGCATCCTCAAACTGCAGCTCCAGCAGGTTACTGGTCTTTGGGTCATGTCTCAACCACAGGGCCACACCCAGGATAACACCCCCTGCCAGCTGGAAGATAGAACAACAACATCCAGTTAGAACCTGGTTGGACTGTTTAGTACATGGGGCCCGAGACCCGGAAGTTCTACATCATGTTAAGGTTTGTTAAAACCCTATTTTTTGCATAAAGTAGCATTTCCACCATACACTTCAGCAACATGTGACACCATTTATTCCAGAAGTATCTCAGTCAAAGGACTAGAGGAAATGCTACAACATCCAAGGAAAAGTGAGGAAACTTGATGCAGTCAGTCCTGAAGTACACCGAGTGATGATTTAATCACCCCCTCTGCTCATCACTGGGCCAATTTCTTTCAGAGAAACCCTGCACATGTTGGGAAGGGTTAACTTGATCAGTGCATAGCTCAACCCTCCAGACCCTCTGTATATGAAGATCGACAAGGAAATCCTAAACAGTTAGTGTTTAGCACCACAGTCAGAATGTGAAAATCAAACCACATGTTTGGACTTTTCCTGATTACGGAATGAAGAAGACGACTTGTGAAAACTCCTGATGAAGAGACTGAAACCAAAACAGAGCCACTCTTTTCCTTGGACATCAAACACCTCCTTTTCCATTCCACAGTTAAGGGCAGGCGCTGCCTAGCAACAGTCGCTGCCTGGCAACAGGATCGGAACACATACAGACACACACAAGCATACACAGACACACTCGGTGACTAACTGGAGTGAACTCTCCACCTCCTACACATGTGAATCACCATTGAAGCTCATCAAGGTTTATGAGGACTCCACCATGCCTGAGACAGGTTGGGGATCACTAGAATCTTGAATGCTCTCCATTATCTCAGTGATTTGGGATCTTTATGGGGGAGAAAACATTCGAATAAAAGTATATATTCTATGACAGTAATTTTCAACCTTCTGAGGCACATTTTTACATTTACAAAATCCTGAGGCACACCACCAACCAAAATTACAGGTTAACACAGTATTTTAATGCAAGTAGTTAATATTATAATTTGAAAATGTATTTATTCTCACTTGGTGTGAAAGATGGGAGGAATGTTGGAAGGCACACACAAAGCTCTTCTTTCAATAGAAACAATTTTACTGAACAATTGTTTTCTTAAAATTTGTTCATTTGTCTTATACGTCTTTAAGCTTTGTAATTATTTACTGCAGCAGACTTCATAAGGAGAAAAGAGGAGCTAAATTAGATAAGTCAATGGTATTATTTGACCAACAGTAATCCCAAACTTACAACAACAGCTCACTGTTTACAAACAACGAGTCTGTGAGTTGAGGAGTTGGATTATCTTTTGTCGACCCCTTATACTAGGGCCTTCACTTGGGTCAGAATTTTGTCCAGGGTTTTGTTTGGCATTTGCATTTTCTCTTCTCAAAAACTTCTCCATCACTGTCACCTGCTCATCTTGCAGTCGCTGCTACAGTCAGTTGCGTGTAGCGAAAGGGCCCTGGACAAAATTAGGACCCAGATGAAGGCCCTAGTATGAGTGGTTGACAAAAGAAAAACCAACTCCTCAAAAGAAGAAAACAATTTCCCAACTACTCGGACTCCTTATTTGTAAACAGTGAGCTGTTGTATTGTAATTTTGGGATTATTATTGGACAAATAACACCACTGATTTACCTAATTTAGCTCCTCCATTCTCCTCAGGACCTCTGCTGCAGTAAGTAATCGAAAACACATAAAAGACATATTTGCAAATTTTAAGTAAGTAATGTATGTTGGTGAAGGTGGTAATGTAGTTACAATTGTTCAATCACATTGTTTATATAGGAGTGTTGTAAAAGCTTTTCAACCACATTGAGCTGAGCTTCTCAAGCTTCACTTGGATAAAAACTAAAAACAGAAAGACAGAGGGCTGTTGAGGAACAGCTTTGTGTGTGTCTTTCTACCATTCCTGCCAGGATATCCAATTTGTGTTCATTGAAACACACACAGGTTTCACACTGAGTATAATTAAATTTGGAAACTATATTATTAACTATATGTATTATATGTACTATGTTAAAATTTAATTCAGGTTGGTGGTGTGCCCCAGGATTTTGTAAATGTAAAAAATGTGCCGAGTCTCAAAAAAGGATTGAAAATCACTGGTTTACAGACAAATCATAACTGTTACCCCAAGGCACTTAAGTTTATTAAACATGTTCAACACCAGATAACTTGTGTGAGTTTTACTGGATCAAAACTAATGGTAATGAAATGAAAAACATTGAAAATAACTTGGAACTGTTGATGGTAGAAATCCTTAATTCACTGGTGGCTGTGGAGAACTACTCTCTGAGAGTGGTGAGCTCCTCCGGAGGGCAGTAAAATCATTTTCACAGTAGTGGGTTTAGTTATATGATGGGGGAAAAAGGCTCAGGCTGCTGTACAGCAGAAGTTCTAACATCACTTCTGGTGCACTGTTTTTTAGAATGAAGCACTGGGTA
The DNA here is from genome assembly GCA_016785265.1 of Paraplagusia blochii. Taxonomy (NCBI): domain Eukaryota; kingdom Metazoa; phylum Chordata; class Actinopteri; order Pleuronectiformes; family Cynoglossidae; genus Paraplagusia; species Paraplagusia blochii. The sequence continues at coordinate 116,932 of JAFBJS010001529.1, forward strand.
AAAATATCAGCTGCTGTAAAAATCAGTTTAGCCCCAGCTTGAGGCTCTGTGCATGCTCTTCCTCCAGCATCTATTTCTGCTCTATGACTTTTGTGCAGGGAGTTGTAGAATGTAGGGCATGCTGGGAAGGGGCAAGAAAGGAGAAGGGGGCAGGGACTGCTGTCTGCCCCTTCTATTAAACCACTTTGACCTGGACACACAAGCTTTAACCCCTTCCCCCATCATCATCCAACAACACCCTGACGAGTGCAGCCTCTTCACCCTCTCAGATTCCAGGATGATCTATAGACACAGCAGCTACTCAGTTTGTTTCTGGTTCTACAACTACACCCTGGTCCAGATCGACCAACTGAACAGGCCAGGGCTGGTAAAGTGAAAGTGAATGTGTTCACTTTCAGAAAGGGTGAGAGGAAGAGTGAGATCTGGCACACGTTAACTAAAAGTATTTTCTTATTCTTATTTTATTTCTTAAAAAGCAGAAATACTGAAAACACACAAATCTTTACAGGAAAACACTGACATCCAGTATCGACCTAAGTAACAGTTTCCATCTAAAGAACTAACATTGTTCTTTTATTTCAGATGTTTGGATAGATTTTCACTATGACTTTTCCTAAGACCTAACTCATCTGCATTGGTGCAGTTGCTTGGGCAGCATTTATGTTTAACGCTCCTTTTCATAACTAAAGGGCGGCGGCGGCAGCAGCAGCACTTAGTTGCCATTCATCACCGATAATGGCCGTCAAGGGGGAACACCAAGGTAAGTGACAGCATTCCCTGAACTACAGTAGTGCCTTGAAAGTGCACTTCAGCTTTGTTTAAAATATTGTTGTATGAGGTGCTGACACAGATTCAAGAAGAAGAGACTTGACGCCAACAGCTGCCATTCACATCCAGTCCAGAATAAAAGAGCAAAACATTGCAATATGACAATCGGCTCCACAGAAAACAAAAACCTAGACTTTTGATTAAAATTTCGAGGCAAATGCTAGCCCTGCAGGATTGGGTGTAGACCGGGTTCATACCAAGTCCAGAAAGGTGCGACCATCATAATCAGGACCAGCAGTAATCTCCGACTGCCACCAGACTCCAGCAAACAATCAGACAGAAGTTATGTCACTAAGAAAACACTGTGTCAATCAACAAACAACTATGTCAATCAACAAAGTGTGCTTGAGGATTGACATAGTTGAAGGTTTACCCTCAACAGCAAACTTCTATATCGTTAAGGGAATATACTACAGCATAATCTCAGCTAAAACAACCAGATTTTTCCCCGGTCCACACCATCACAATCATAGATGACCAGTTGGAGGGCACACTGTTGAGCCCAAAAAAATGATATTGACACCACAAACACACGACCCTGGGGATTCTAGAAAGTCAACTCAGTTTGTTTCACTTAAACTGTATGGAAACAAAACTACAGGACCAGCAACAGGATATTTTTCACCCCTTTGAAACCTTTGAAAACAAGAATGTGTCAAAGATTTTAAAAAGTTGTCTTTTCAACAATTGAGTGGTTTGAGCATCGGAACATCTTACATAAGAGCTAAACTAAACTTTTCCATGATGCAGAACAGATCCTTCAGCACAAAACCACAGAACACACACGCACAGGGAGTGTTGTTCAGGACGGTGGGGATGGTTCAGTCCAACAAACATGACAGTACATAGACAACACACACACATATACACACATATATATATATATATATACATACATATATATGTGTACATATATACGCTGACACAGATATATATATATATATATGTATATATATATATATATATATATATATATGCTGCTGGAGCCTTAATTTTTCAAAGGTAAACTCCAGAGTTCTAAATATGATACAACACGTTTCTATAACTTATGTTGAACATTCCAGTTAATCCCTAAAAATGTATTATAATTTCCATAAATTGCAATTAAGTCTTTATAATATCTAATAAAGGCAATCTTATTTGGTATTTTGTACTACCAACCCACCCCTTTACCAAAAAACCCGTTTTGTTCTTTTAACTTTTGTTCCTCTTATTTTTGTCTATTAAACATGTTATAGTTATGGCGTCCAGCTTTCCTCCACGATATTGCCTGGTTCACTTGAGTTAGGGCGGTTTTTTCCAGAGTCATATTTGACGTCTTCATCTAACTTTGAGTTTCCCTTTCCCAACTTTGCTCTGTGGTTACGTCACCATTGTTACATGGAACCTGATTCATGGTTAGCTACTATAGGAATATTTGTTTAACTGTGATGCAATTAAAGATCCAATATATTTACCTCACAATTTTATTAAACAGGATACCCTGACTTTTCCTGATGAAGGCCAACGTCAAATTATGTAAATGTCAGTAATTTCCATGGAAGGTTTCCCGATCAATGGTAAGTATTCCTAACATTCCTCCCTCCTTTCCCCCCACTGAATCATTGACTGGCATCAAAGACGTTTCCTTCTATTATCATTCTTTAAAGGCCCAACTACAGTGTAGTCATGCGCGTTCTCGTGCGCACTCTCGCCTGATTACTTCGCCATTTTTTGTTTATTTTTCCATTAAAACGTCGTCACTTCGGTGTTATCTGCTTCTTGTGATTTTACGTGAAAAACGCGAGAGGAAAACCACCCGGACGGCATCACGTGTTCGACTTGAAGCCGCCATGTTCTAATGCGGACAGGACCGTTATAACCACATAAATGTATTGCGTTTATGTGTACTTACCCAGAAGATGAAGTTGAATAGAAAGAGCAGGTATTTGATACACTTGGTGCAACCTTCCACTCCCATGCTGACAGTGACGACGACGGCGCTGACGGAGAATCGGTAAAACTGAGAGTGCGACAGGGAAACGGCAGTAAAAACAGCTCAGCAACGACTAAGTCTGATCACTTTCGGACTGTTGTTTGTTCGGACTAAATCTTACAGACACGACACACCCAGTGGCTCCACAGACCACGCCTTTAACACCACAAACCCCGCCCTCGTGGCGGATTTTTTTTTCCTCGGTGGGAAAGAATTGGACAAAGCGACACCTGCTGGACTGGAGTAAGAAATCTTCTTTGGAAATTCATTCAAAACAATAAATGCATTTATATAAAAAGAAAATAACATCCATACATAGAAAAATCAGAAATACAATAAAAACAACAATACAAATATATATTATAATAAAGAATGTTCAAAATATGACTTTACATTTACATTTGGCAGACTTTTTTATCCAAAGTGGCTTACAATTTGAGGGAAGATGTTACAGTAACTTCCATCCTTGTCACCTCTACAGAGTATCTCAGCAACACAACCAACACCACTTCCGGCTCTGCCTCCTGTCTTTGGCTAGGGCCTCTAATCTATCCATCATGGTTGGTCTCGCAGCCGCCTTCCAGAAACCTTTCCCTTCACCTTAACCGACACTCTTCTATTACAGATCCGTCCTGGCATTTTTCCTGGCTCAACTCTTTACCCCTTTTACGCAGTATCCACTGTTCTAAAAAAAATGTATCCTCGATACCGAAACTCCTGCGTCTTCTAACAACTCCACTGCCTGCAACCTCACCATTTCACTGTTCTACCATCATGTTCTCTCAAATGGACAGTCTTGCTACGACTGACCTGGAATCACAGGTCTTGGGCGAGCACTCACTCAGACATTTTATTCTGTAGAACAAACTCAAATAAAAACCATGAAAAAATAAAGACGTTTTTCAAGTGCAACTCCTTGGCATTCAGAAAGACTAAAAGAAATGAATAAAAAACATTGGGTGGTTAGTAAATGTTACTTTTACAGACCAAGCACTACTGGTGCGCGTGGAGGTTAATGCCTGGTGAGGCGATGATGTGATCACAGTTATATTCACAAATATATGAACCCTACAGCAGGGGCGTAGCCAGAACCCATAAAATGGGTGGGCCCCGAAAAAATCAGGGGGGCCCAACCCCATAGTATTATAGCCTAAGTTTGATAATGAACATCATCCCTCGTTATGACATTGCAAGCGTGGGCGGGCCCGACTGACAAGTGAGCCCCCCACTTTAAGCTCCGGTATTGGTCGCCCTTTAATTAGTATCTCCTGCTATGATTGAAAGTCCAGTTTAGAGAATTCTTTCAGTTTTGATATGTAATCCTCCATTTTTAACTAAGACCAAGCTAAGAGATGAAATACTCCATAGATGCACTTGACTTGCTGTTTATTGTAACTTGCTAATTCTATTATTGATTTGATTGGTTGGCCGAATTGCAGGAAGAATCAATGGGATCACTATCACCCCCTGCCAGGAAGCTAGAGAACTACAAGCCTACCTTCGCAGCTCTGTGCAGCGGGTGTCTGTCCGCTCAGCACTAGAACACGTTACACAAAGACATTTGTTGATAATCAAAAATAAACACTTTGCATTTAATACACAAGCTGAAACAATTACATGTTATCCATATGGTATAAGTGTTGAAACATTTTAATATAGACATGACTCAGTATTTAAATGGTAAAGGTGAAAATTCAGCAAAAACAATTCCAAAAATGGTAAAGTTATGACATTAAATGAAAAAAGAATGTTAGCACCATATAAGTATCATAATTATATTTATTTTCATTTTATATTTCTATTCATGACTGACTGCACGTCACTGCTAAGCGCAGGGTAAAAACTATGGAATCACTCGATTCTGAGGAAAAGAATATGGAATCATGAAAAACGGACAAATAAATAACAATCAAAACACATCACTAGTTTCACCACCTTTGGTGTTTAAGACAGCTTGCAGTCTCTGAGGACTGGACTTGATGAGTGACAAACAGTATTCTTCATAAATTTGGTTCCAACTCCCTTTGATTGCAGTTGCCAGGTCATCTTTGCAGGTCGGAGCCTTGCTGAGCACCATTTTCTTTCAATTTCCACCACAGGTTTTCAATTGGGTTGAGATCTGGGCTATTAGCAGGTCATGCCATTGACTGGATGTGTCTTTCTCCAAGGAATGCTTTCACAGTATTTGCTCTGTGGCATGATGCATTGTCATCTTGGAAAATGATTTCATCATCCCCAAACATTTTTTCCATTGAAGGTACAAGAAAGCTGTCCAAAATGTCAATGTAAACTTGTGCATTTAGTGAAGCCATCTCACCAGCGCCTTTGCCTGACATGCAGCCCCATATCATCAAGGACTGTGGTAATTTTGATGTTTTCTTTAGGCAGTCCTCTTTGTAAATCTCACTGAAATGGCACTAAACAAAAGTTCCTGCATCATCACCTTGTCAAATGCAGATTCGTAACTCATCACTTAAGGTAACCTTCGTCCGGTCACCTACAGTCCATAATTGCCCCATTGCAGTCTTGTTCTTTTCTGTTTAAGCGTCAATGATGGTTTCCTTTTAGCTTTCCTGAATGGAAATCATATTTCCTTTAGGCGATTTTATACAGTTCTGTCACATAGATTGACTCCAGCTTCCTCCCATTTCTTCTTCATTTTTCTTGTTGTGCATCTGTAGAGTAACCTTCTTCAAGAAGTTTGATAATCCTGCCTTTGGTCTCAAATGGCATCTCTCTTGTTGGAGCCATGATTCTTGCCAAACCACTTGATCGAGCAGCCCTCCAAGGTGTGATAACTGCACTGTCTTTAACTGCTGACTAACGGGCAGATCTAATCTGAGTTGGGCAGGTGCCCAATTAAGGAAATGAAATGGACTGGTTGTGTCCTTATTTTCTACTCAAAATGGAGTGATTCCAAATTCATTTCCCTGCACTTGCTCTATAAAATTGACATTTACTGACCATTGATATATTTTTTTATTTCTTCATTTTAGTGTTTCTAAATGCCAAGATGTTGCACTTTGGAATGACCTTACGATTGTTTCATGTTTGTCATCTGAGTTTTTTCTACAGAATAAAATGTCTGAGTGAGTGCTCGCCAAGACTGGTGATTCCATACTTTTTGCTAGGGGTTGTATAAACCTCCATCTCGCTAGGTTCTCTTCTAGCTGTTGCCTACTGTCACAAGAGATCACATGTCATCTTCGAACATCACCGTCCATGAAGACTCCTGTCAGACATCATCTGTCAATCTGTCCATCACCAAAGCTAACAAGTCAAGAAAGTCCCTTGACTACCTGTCATAAACTTTTTAGGTTATCAAGACTAATTTGGAAGAAATTACAGAAGGCAGTTCAGGAAATTTTCAGTCTCCTGCCTCTGGACAATAAAGTTTTATTTTTTCCTGTTCCTGACGGATGGCCAAAAAAAGAGAAAAATTTGCTTATAATTTTGCTAGTGCAAGGAAAAAAGACTTTGATGTCTTTGACAATGGCAACATTAAATGTGTGGATGGACCGGACGTTTCAACGTCCAATCTATAGAATGGAGAGTGTAACAGCATATACAGTAAATGACATCACACAAAGAACATCATTGAGATTAAAGAAGGTAATGATGGACATGAAAGGATTGAAAATGAATCCTTTAATAACTGCCGCCCACCAACAACAACACAATGTATTGTCATTGGTTAAAGCAGAAATGGAGTTACTGTCATTTCCCAAAAAGAGCACGCCCTTTTTAACTTCAAGAAAGGCATTACAAAAAGCTGGTGTCAGCACAGTCAAGAAATCCAGCAGCAGACAACTGGTACCTCCGCCATTTGACACTCCGATGCCGGTGCGTATGCCAGCAGAACCTGTTACTAAAAGCGAAAGCGCCACGCAGACGCTCCTTCACCCGGTGGAGACAAACATCGTGAAATCATACGAATGGAATGAGTGGGAGCTGCGGAGACAGGCATTGAAACTGGCTAACATCCGAGCCAGGGTCACCCACTCCACTCAGACCAGGATGAGCCACATGAGGCGCGAGAACGGTACTCAGACCTGGTTGCCAGCCAGCGTTGCTTCTCAGGGCAAACGGGATGGCTACAGCGGTGTCCCCAGGCCCAGTGTCTACCACGCCGGCCTGAGGGGACAGAAGGAGACCAGGATGATTAAGGTCAACCTGACCAGGCCGGTGGACGAGTGATTCCACAAAAATCCCTTACCAAGAGGCAGTCCTAGTGTCCTACCATATTTTCCTTTTCTATGTTACACGTTACTTGTAACGCTGTTACGCAAAAAAACTACTTTTCTTGGTAAATAATAACCTAATGCGTTACCTTTTCCATTCAGTAACGCAGTTATTGTTACCATGGTGTAAAGGGGCTCGTTACTTGTTACTATCTGTGGTCCAAATGGACGGTTTATCCATGGAGAGAGGACTGTGTGTCAGCGGAGCCTGTCTGCTGCCTGTCAGTGTGTGTGTGTGGTAATTTCTTACAGTCATGAATGAAAGACAGCCATGCACACTAGCTGAACCGAAGCGTTGAAAATAAGTGATGATTGGTTAACATAGGTTAACGTTTCCGGCTAAGCCAATCAGAGAGCGACCTGGGCGGGTCATTTTGCCTTATAGGGAAATAAACAGCCTCACACACACACACCACGTGGTACAGCAGCACACACCCACAAGCAAGACAACGGCAAGTGGCAAGTTGAGGTTACAATAAAGATGCCTGTCAAAATGTCTAAACATCTTTTTTGTTTTTATTGTACCACTACATTTCATTACGAGTTGCTACAGGAGCACAACACAAAACTTTTTTAATGTGTTTTTATTATTATTATTTAAAGTAAAGTAACTACATATTAGTTACTTTTATAATTTAGTAACTAGTAATGTAACTAGTTACTTTTTCAGAGCAGTAACTAGTAAAGTAATTAGTTACTGTTGGGCAAGTAACTTCAACTTCAACTTTATTTGTTTAAAGTGCCATATTACAACAACCGTTGTCTCAAGGCACTTCACAAACATTTATATAAAATAAACAAAACTAATACACTAATACACTGCACAACACTAATACACTACATTAAACAACAGGAAAAAGCCCCCTGCCCTTATAGACCCTCACACCGGCTGAGGAACAACTCCCAAAAAAATCCAGACAGGGAAAAAAGGAAGAAACCTCAAGGTGATCGACAGTGGAGGGGATCCTCACCCAGGACGGACAGGCGGGCACTAAGGAGAAAAACTATTTTAATTTATCAATAAATAAGGCTATACATTATCCAAAGGCTCCTTAAAAGTCCTTGTAGAAATAATGGAGGTGAAGTCGTGGGTCAAAAAAAAGCAGACCATAGGGTCTTAGAGAAGCTGGGCCAGGTTGTGGAGGCTAAGATCAAGAGTCCAATCCACGGCCATAGGATTCTGGGGGGGAGAACAGAGACTCCGGGGATATGAGATCCCCGGCAGAAATAATTAGCCCTTAAGTGATAAGGGAGATAATACAGGCAATAAGGAAGGAATAATGGAAAGAAAAGAGAAAGAGAGAGAGAGGACAACAAGAGAAAAAAAAAATAAAATAAATAAAATTGTACAGTTGGGTCTATGGCCGAACCTACAGGCCACCATGGGCAATGTCAAAAAGGAACGTCTTCAATCTAGACTTGAAAATAGAGACTGTGTCAGCCCCCCGGACCGAGGCTGGCAGGTGGTTCCATAATAGAGGGGCTTGGTAGCTGAAGGCTTTGGCTCCAAATCTAGATTTAGAAATCCGTGGAACCACAAGAAGGCCTGGACCTAAGGAACGAAGTGTTCTAGTGGGCTGATAGGGTTTAATCAACTCCACCAGATACGAAGGTGCCAGACCATATAAGTTAGCAATAGGATTTTGAACTGAATTCTGAAATATACTGGGAGCCAATGAAGAGAGGCGAGGACCGGGGAAATATGGTCTCTCTGCCTAGTTTTAGTCAGAACACGGGCTGCTGTGTTCTGGATAAGCTGCAGAATTCTCAGAGACCCGGCCATGCACCCTACTAACAATGAATTGCAGTAGTCCAGCCTGGAAGTGACAAAGGCATGGACCAGCTTCTCAGCTGCGTCTAAGGGAAGTATCTGCCTAACTTTTCTAATATTACGGAGATGAAAGTAGGCAGTCTTACAGACATGTTTTAAATGGGAGTTAAAAGAAAGGTCTTGGTCAAAAACAACACCCAGATTTTTGACGGTGCTAGTGGCAGAAGTAACTTGCCCAACACTGGCAACCATCAACCTTCTTGAGAGGAAAAAACAAATTTATCGATCAAGTTGAAGTGAAAATAAATAAATAAAAAAACTAACGAACCAGGACACAAGCTGTGTCTCAGTAGACTCAGATACAACTGTAACTCAGATGCAGATCTCTGTTGATACCGAAGCTTGCCAAACAGACCCATTGGAGTCAGTAAGGAACAATGTTGGTTGATGTGTACCTGACCAGACTGGTTACTCTGGGTCAGTGGTTCCTAACCTGGGTTTGATCGAACCCTAGGGGTTCGGTGAGTCAGTCTCAAGGGATCGGTGGAGCCTCTGCCATGGAGGTCAAGACACATCGACTCATCCTACTAATTAGGGTTCGGTGAATGTGCATATGAAACTGGTGGTGTCCGGTAGCTCCAACACAAGGTTAAGAACCACTGCTGTGGGTTCAGTTAAAAGAGGTTCCCAACCATCCACCACTGAAAACCTGACCAAATAGATGTCTTTGCCTGTCTTTGGGTGGTTCTTTTCTGTCTATTTTTCTATCCGTCTTCGTTGTCACTCACTTTTGTTGTGAAATCCCCATGAAAGAGGTCAACCGGAAGTACAATTGTTGTTAGTTTGGTCGCAGGCTTTTGTTGTGAAAGGCCTTAACTGGAAGTGCCGTACACAGACAAAACAAAACGACTTTGTTGTTGAAACTGATTGTTCTGAGAGTAGAACAAACCCACAGCTTTGCAGAAACAGACAGTGAGCGCAGTCTGTGACTTCACAGTGGTGACCGAAGTTGGGTTTTCGTGAAGGAAGACAGCCGAAAATGCAGCTTTGACGGAAGCGGAGCGGCTCACTTCATCATCGGCTCCTCGTCTGTCAAGTAAATCTTCTACTCTTCTCTTCCATCCTAAACTGTTGCTTTGGTCAGAGAATTTTGTTCAAGATCTCGGCTCGTCGTTAGGTTTCATTTGAAGCCGGGTCGTTGATGTGGTAGAACAGTCTTAAGTGAGCATTAGCTTAGCCCGGCTAACGTTAATGAGTTATTTAGCCTCTGAGTGCTAGCTTCAACAGTCAAGTAAATAGAACAACAACAATCATCAAACTCCAGTCTTCACAATCATCTTGTTTATCGGTTTTAGTTGACGTCACGCATTGCACGTGTTTCCCAAAAATATGTTATATCTGTCTGTCTATCCCTCTGTTTATCTGTTTCTGTCTGTTCCACTCTGTCCATCTCTCTCTCTCTCTCTCTCTTTCTCTCTATCTATCTACCTGCCTGCCTGTTTGCTTACTTTCCTGCCAGTCTGTCTTTCTGTTTCTATCTGTCCATCTTTCTGTCTCTTATCATTCTGTCTGGGGTTTTAAAAGTGTTTCACTGGTTGATAGGGTCACATGTGACGCTCAGTCACAGGTGATCTCTTTATGTTTTCACTGAGTCGATCGAATCATGTTTAAGGTAAAACCCCGCTGACGTCCGATCTTTTGTGTTTCAGCCTCGACTTTGAAACGGCCGAACGACGGCAGCCGCAGCTCCGATATGACCAAGAGAAGTCCTTCCCATCAGCTATTCAAGAGGTGAGAAGAGTGATGAACTCCTTCGTTTTCGGTTCATCGTGATGTTCTTAATGAACCAAAGACGAAGACAACTCTTGGATGAGAGGTGAAACGTTAAAAAAAACCTCCCAAACTATTTGACCTGGCCTACGACCTGGATGACTGTTGTAAATCGTCAAAATTACAAGAATCTTCTGAAAAGCTGAAAGAGAGTAAGAGTTGTGAAGAGGCAAAAAACTTTCGGTAAATTGGCAGAAACTTTCAATGGGAAGTTAAGCTGGGGAATTTGGGAATATTCCAATCATGTACAAACTGTAAAGTAGAATTACGTGATATCGGTTAAATTGATAGGTTTTTCCTTTGATAATGAAAATCTGATTAAACAATCTCTGGGTTGTGCCAAATTTGCTGAAGTCACACATAGGTTGCTTAGATGTTGACCCCAGTTTAGGAGCATATACCGGTATTGGCCGATGTCGGTATTATAAAATTAAGTGTTTGGACAATATTGGGAAAAAATCTCACTTAACAGGTAAACCCAGGTGCACTCAATAGGAAGAACCTGAAAACCCCTCTCTCCCCACTCACTGAATATAGTTTTGGTTACTCCCCACTAACAGTAAGAACTGAATAAGCCTCTTGTTTTCCAAAAAATGTGATGTCCAGTTGTCTAACTAAACCTTTAAACTAACCATGACCTGGATGACAAATAACCTTAAACGACATTAGAAAAGTTGAATATCTGCTAATGTTAATATTATACATCCCCAGTAAAGGTGAAATATAGAGATCATTAATCTAATAACTATCTAGATCAGGATTTTCCCTTTTCTCTGTGGGTCTTGAACACATCTTTCTCTTATCAGCAACTTTCTCCCTGAAAAACACATCATGACATTTGAGGGAGCTAAAATAAGCTAGCCTCTTCTATGGTCTATGGAATGAAAAATAGCTTACAGTTATACTGAATTTAGGATTTATTTTTGTTTAACTTAAATTATAGATTAAATGTATTTACCCAATACTTTTTATAAATACTGATTTGACTTTTCCTGTTAAGGGCCAACAGTGAAGGGGTTGAACCCCCATTAATTCTCATGAATTCCCTTCGAATTACATTCATCATATAAATTATTTTAGGGATTTTCCAACATTTCCAATTTTCTGGTCATTTATTAGAAGTGAGTTATGGTTAAGCACCGGTAGATATTGCGTGCCGTGAGTCTGTTAGGTACAGATGAACTTTACTGTTGGGAATGTGACAGGATGCTGAACCATCACTGCAGAAGGAACCCAGAGCTTCATGAGGAGCTGCAGATCCAGGCAGCCGTGGCGGCCGGAGATGTCTGCACCGTCCGGAGGATGCTGGAACACGGCTACTCGCCCAAAGTTCGAGACGCTAACGGTTGGACGCTGCTGCATTTCTCTGCTGCCAAGGGGAAGGAGCGGTGTGTCCGCGTTTTCCTCGAGCACGGAGGTGAGAGTGTTTCTTTTTTCCCGTTTTTCCAATTCTAATACTCTTCGGCTTTTGGCCGTGTGCTCGGTGTGAACACCAGAGGGCAGCATCTGACAATACAACAATCATGAGCCATTCTCAAACCTTAAAGCTCTGAGTTTTTTTGCATGACATGGCAGCTGCTTCTCCACTGCTATCCCATTTAGTCAGATTGAGTCACTGCAGAAAAAATGAACTACCTAAATATAATAATCACATAATCTAATTGATCTGATAAAATCAAGCTGATTTCTATTTTTTCACTCCTGCTCCAACAGCAGACCCAACAGTCAAGGACTTCATCGGTGGTTTCACGGCTCTGCACTATGCTGCCATGCACGGCAGAGCCCGCATAGCCCGCCTCATGCTGGAGTCCGAGTACCGCAGTGACATCATCAATGCCAAAAGCAACGATGGGTGGACACCGTTGCACGTGGCAGCCCACTACGGCCGCGACTCATTTGTGCGGCTCCTGCTGGAATTCCGGGCTGAGGTGGACCCACTGAGTGACAAGGGCACTACGCCGCTGCAGCTGGCCATAATCCGTGAGCGCTCCAGCTGTGTGCGCATCCTGTTGGACCACAGCGCCAACATCGACATTCAGAACGGCTTCCTGTTGCGGTATGCTGTCATCAAGGGCAACCACTCATACTGCCGCATGTTCCTGCAGCGGGGTGCAGACACCAACCTCGGACGGCTGGAGGATGGACAGACACCGCTGCACCTCTCTGCCCTCAGGGATGACTTGTTGTGCGCCCAGATGCTCTACACCTATGGCGCCAACACCAATACCCGTAACTACGAGGGACAGACACCGGTGGCAGTGTCCGTTAGCATGTCAGGAATCAGTCGACCCTGTCTGGACTTTCTCCAGGAGGTCACCAGTAAGTTCCACACACTACTCTCAAACAAAGATGGCCTCAACTGCGGTTACCAGCAATGAGCCTTCAGAGAGAAACACACCGGAAAAAAGTTGCTGGAAAAGCAAAGAGTTCAAAACTTGACAGGGAAACATAAAGAGGTAGAGCAGGCATTTCCAAACAGTTCCACAAAGGTCCACTGTGGCTGCAGATTTGCGTTCCCTTTGTGGAACAGTTTGAACATGCCTGGGGATTGAGACAACATAAAACATGTTGGTGCAAAAGTGTTTCTGGGGAGAGAGACAGATGCATTGTATTTTATCATTTCTTCTTATACCTGAGGAGAAATTTGATGTAAGTCCAAGGATTTGTTCTCTTGCAGGACTAGAACTTAGTCCTTTTAGAGGATGAGACATTTGAGTCTGTTATTTGTGTTGTGATTAAACTTGCCTTCTACCTGCAATGCCAATGTTCTCTGTAGATGGTGTAGAGAAGAAGTGTCAAACTGGTTCCACAAAGGGCCTTAGTGGCTGCAGGTTTTGATTCCTGGTGTGCTGCTGGCTGGTTGGAAAGAAAACCTGCAGCCACACTGGCCCTTTCTGGAAACAGTTTGAGACATGTTGTAGATAGAGGGCAAAGTGCAGAAGCTGTTGTCTAACTGCCCAGGGAAAAAGAGAGTACCACCACCACCTTCCAGCCAACAGTCATTAATTGAAGAGGAAGGTGATGCATGGTGGTACTTCCAGCAGTAGGTGTACGTGAGTGGAATTCAGACAGAAGAATCTTTCTCCTCCACGTTCCCTGCAGTGTCTGATTCACAGGGAACAAAGGCCGCATTCCACTCAGCTCGTTGATATCAAAGAGCTCTACTCACACACAGATGGATCAGTTTCCTGACCGGACACCGATCAAACGCGACCCACTGACACTAAGGGACAGGTCTACAGTGACTGGCCAATAAGAGCTTTCCAACTTCATCCTCTTTTAAGGAGTGTCAGAGGCCACACCGTCTACCTGGGGCACCACAGTTGAACACATTCACTTACAATGAAGAAAAGAAGTATTTGATCCCTTGCTGATTTCGTTGGTTTACCCACTAGGACTTGATTAGTCTGTAATTTTAATATTAGATGCTTTCTAACATGTGGAGAAAGGATATCAAAAAGAAAATCAAGAAAACGACTTTAAAGAATTTATATTACGGTAATTTATTTATATTTTATTGAGGAAAATAAGTAACCATCAAGAGTTCTTGTTAATACAGACAAGTCAGACTCTCCAAATGATCTTGTCACCTAAATTGAAGACATCTGATCACAAATGACTTGTATAAAAGCCACCTGGCCACAGAATCAATCAGTTTGTCAGACTCAAAACTCTCCAACATGGGAAAGACTAAAGAGCTTTCTGTGCATTTAAGGGATAAGATTGTAGACCTGCACAACATCGGTATGGGCTACAAAACCATTAGCAAGAAGCTGGACGTTAGCGTGACAACTGTTGGTGCAATTGTGCGCAAGTACAAGACTCACAACATACTGTATACATCAATCAACCTACGTCTGGGCTCCAAGCAAGATCTCACCTCGTGTGGTTTCCAGGATCATGAGAATGGTGAGAAATGGACATCATACAACACGGGCAGAGTTAGTGGATGATCTTAAAGCAGCTGGGATCACAGTCACCAAGCAAACAGTTGGTAACAAGTTACACCGCAATGGTCTAAAATCTTGCAGTGCTTGCAAAGTACCCCTGCTACTCGGAGAGTGACTGGGAGACGGTGTTATGGTCAGATGAGACCAAAATTGACCTCTTTGGCATCAATTCCCCCCATAGTGTCTGGAGGGAGAGACATGCTGCTTATGACCCCAAGAACATCATCCCCACTGACAAGCATGGAGATAGTAACATTGTGCTTAAGGGGTGTTTTTCTGGACAGGGCACAGGGCTACTTCACAGTATCTCCGTCCATTCTCATATGGGAGAAGCTCAGAGTTGCCAAGCAACAGCCTCAGAATATTGATGATTTAGAGGTCATTTGCAAAGAAGAGTGGACCAAAATTCCTCCTAATATGTGCAGAAACCTACTACAGAAAAACGTCTGACCTCTGTGCTTGCTAAGAGGTTTGCCACAAAGTACTAAGCTCTTTTGGCAAGAGGGTTCAAATACTTACAGTATTTTCCTCAATAAAATGCAAATAAATTAATAAAAAATCTTTAAAGTCGCTTTCTTGATTTTATTTTTGATATTCTGTCTCCACATGTTAGAATACACCTAACATTAAAATTACAGAATGATAATGATAATGATAAGTCTTTCCTAGTGGGTAAACCAACAAAATCATCAAGGGATCAAATACTTCTTTTCTCAGTTGTATGCCTGGTGATTGGACAGAAGTCAGGAGGTCGGAAGGTCATGCGTAAAATTAAAAAAAATTAAAAAATTAAATCCCAAAAGTCTCCCAAGTTCAACAGAAAATGTTTCTTTAAAATTTCATATTAGCATACATTACACATACAAACTGAAGCATAGATAAATAACTTGTGCCACTCCTTTTAAATAAAAACATTGATAACGTGTTTTAAAAAAAGTATTTCGTTTTCAAAGTCTCTCAGTGGAGATCATGGCCAAAGATGAAAATCGTCCCTGATTTTTGCCCATACAGGCTTGGCTGCCTGGCAACATGGCTAATAAACAACAGAGCTGGTAAATTGTTCTACAATGTCCCATACAATGATTTTGAACATGCTAGTGTGGAAGCCCAGTTTGGATTGAGAATGGAAGTCTTGGGAGTTACTGACAGAACACACACAGCCCTTACAAGATTAATTAATATTCTGTGGGACCGATACAGTCCATGGATGTGTGAATCAACTTTGATGTTCACACGCAGCTCACTAACACTAGTCATCATAATCAGTTGTTTAAACCCTGACATTTTCTGTCACATCATGACTGGTGCAGACATCAAGCGGTGGAAAAACCTGGAAAAGTTATGAAAGTCTCTTTTTTCCCTGATGTTTTGAAAAGTAATCATCAAGTCGCCATGCAGTTCAGATAGAAACAGAATCTTCCTCAGTGTTACCATAACTGGTTTTCAGTGATCACACCTAGATTAAAATAATTTCTTGTGGAATCCAGTAAAAGGTTCTGAAAAATGTAATGGAAAATCTAAAGTCTACGAACCCTGATACAAAAAACATTTTGTCTTTCAATGTTAGTTAACAGTTAGTAATGGTTTAGTTAAAGGTTAACAGTAAGTTAAGGATTAGTTAATGTTGTTCAGGGTTAGTTAATGTTAGTTAACGGTTATGTAAAGGTTTATTAGATAACATTAACCTGGCTCCATATCACGCCTCTCTCTGTTCCCTTCCAGAACAACCACGGAGTCTCCAGGACTTGTGTCGAATAAAGATCCGTCACTGCATTGGTCTCCAGTGCCTGAAGTTCCTGGAGGATCTACCGATCGCTAAAGTGATGAAGGACTACCTGAAACACAAGTTTGACCACGTGTGACCACAAAGTCACTGCCATCAATACCATCATGATGAGGAAGAATACAAAGATAACTGAAAACTGTCACAAATGAAGACTATGCAAACAGGTCCAGGCCACAGGCCTGGACCAATTCACTGGGTGACCACCAGTCCTCTTCATTTGTCTGCTCTGAACTTGTCTGGTGCCACCTCATGGAGCTGAGGTGACAACTGTGTTTGGAGAAGTGCAATCTTCTGTGTTGAGTGTGCAGAAGTGTTTGAGTTCAGTACTATTCTTACATCTTCTCATCTACATTCACACACATGGAAAGATAATCTGGACCAGTGATTGGAACGCACAAAAGTTGAATGCTACCACAACTGCTCCTTGCCCGCCACGTTGAGTAAAGAATGCGGATAGTTAACTTTACCAAGTGGGTGACGTTTGCTGGAAGTTTGCCCCCCCCCCAAAAAAAAAAAAAAAAAATTTCTCACCCCCCCCCCCCCCCAAAAAAAAAAAAAAAAAATTCTCATCCTAAAAATAAACCAGTGTCATTTTCTCAATTTTTTAATTCTTGCTCACAGTAGGCCATATCATACATGTACCAAATCCAAAGCAGCCCACATTTGATCATTTTTTAAAACCTTTGTTGGACAGTGATGTTTATAGAGCACACCAAGGTGCATATTTTAGGCCTTATCTGGGTTAAATGTTTCAATTTAAGGATTGTGGCCCATATTCTATCATATTTGGTATTACAGAAATCTTGCTTCTTGTGGCCCACAAGAAATGGCTAGACTACTGGCATGTTAACGACATAGGTCACAGCAAGTCAGTAGCGGGACTGTTGGCCACATCTCAATTCCAACTGTAGGACCATTTATGCCAGAGCAAAGGTCCTCTGTGGGCCATAACATATGTTCTTTACTGGATCATGAATTAGGTTCTTCCTCTACTTTGTCAATGCTGGTTCTGTTATCACCATGTGTTAGTTCCTGGGGAAAAAAAAACAAGATTTTTTTGTAATTGCTTTCTCATTGTGTTGACATCATAATACTGAACCCCAATAGTTGGTGCACGTGTTTGTACGTTTGACAAAATGTTAAAACGTCGACTCAGTATTTCTTTTTATATAGTTTGGGGATTTTCTCGTTGACCCAGACACTGACCTGTTCTGCCCCCTGGTGGCAGCTCCCAAACTCATAGTTCAACAAGAGGTGGAAACTTTGTAGACCACGGTAGTTTGGGTCATTTAGTCATCAAGTCATTCGACCCTCTGGTTACACCACCTGATCATAGCAGCAGCAGCAGCAGCAGCGGAGCCACCTGGTGGATAAAGAAATCTAAATTTCTTGGACCCTGGTTGAGTGATCGAGCCTGCCTCTCCCACGCTGTGACTAATTTGTGTCACTGCAGTTGATTGAGAACAACAGTTCTCAGTTCAGATCAATTTGAATTCACACACACTCTCACACACCCAGGATGTAAATATGTAAAGCAGATATTTTTCTAGCCTTATTTAAGCCAATGTCTCTGCTCTCTCATGTGCTGTATTTATAATAATATTAATATAATGAAATGCTTCATGTTGATTGTTTTGTGGTGTTTTTTTCATGTGTATTTCTTGTTTTAGAACTGTTTGGTACCCATTTGTCTTCTCTTTTTTTTACGTTCTCTAGCAGGAACACTCGGGTGCTGACTCTGGATCCATTGATCTGTTTGTGGAAATAAAACTGTGAACTTTTTAATTTGGAAAATTAAAATTTAGGCTTTTAATAAAAACTGGAGGAAACTTTATGTTATAAGTTTATAGAAAATATCTGATGGTTGTGCCACAGTTCCACGAATGTTGGCATGAATCATCACTCAACCGTGTATGGTTCAAGGGTTGGAAAATGATTGAAAGTTGTAAACTTTACATCGGAATTCATGGGAATACATGAAATGTAAGGGGGATTGAGAGGAGTTAAGGGAATTAATGCAATTTTATCTTTAATTAATAAAAATGAAAGGGAACTTATGCACATCGAGACACAACTGGAATTTAGGTGAATTGATTACAGGACATTTATCATAAAGTGAATTTTTGTCAAGAAAAGGGAAGTTTTGTGAATTTATATTAAAATTTAATTTATGACAATGGGAGTTAGCGGGAATGTATGATAATGGTAATTTATTGGAATTTGCAGGAATTTCAGTGGATTAATGAAAATAAACAGAATTTATGATAATGGGAATTTATGGGAGTTAAAGGAAGTTAAAAGGAATATATGGGGATTAATACAAAGAAAGGACATTTGTGGGCATTAATGGAATTTAAAATACATTTATGGAAAAATTAAAGGGAAGTTATGATAATGGTTATTTATGTCAATAAATGGGAGGTCATTGGAAATAACATAAAACGAATTTTAGAGCTATTTTCTGTTACAGTAATGATTAAGTGTTTGGGATACTTTGGGGAGTCTGTAGGTGGGGCTATTGTATTAGAATGGTTTAATGTTAACAACAAAAAACCTGAAGAACCTGACACAAACAGTTGGGTAATATTTTTTATATTTTATTGCTTTTCTAGCTTTTCTCTTATTCTCCCTGTCTGTCCCTCAAATAACCTCTGTCAATTCTTGTCTCTCCTAAAGAGAATCTCAAGATCTTTAACTCTGCCACCTCCAGCTCTGCCTCCAGTCTTCTGCCTATTGGTAGTATCTTTAATTCATCCATCATGCCTGGTTTCCCAACTGTCCTGTGGACCTTTCCGTTCACCTCACTCCTCTATCATAGATCAATCCTGACCCTTTTCTCTTGCTGATGCATCCTGTGTTTGCTCTGTTCTCATCTCTTCCAGAGTCTCCACTGCTTTGGACAATCTCCACAATGTAACTGATTCACAAGAGTCATCATCTTACCATAAATATCTTGTTTTAATGTCCTGATTAATAAGAGGAAGTTCGTTTACATCAACAGTTGCAGTCAAAAAGAACTCCTCTGTCCTCCCTTTCCTGACTCATTGGGACTGGGGCTGACCTCTACTACAGTTTCCTCTCCTGTACAAGGCTGCCAGAATAAAGAGGTTCTTCACGAAGAGACCAGCAATTCCAGGAATCTCCTTATTTCCTGTTGCACATCACTCAGGGAACTAGTGAAAAACCCCAAGAAAAAGGAGGGGCTAGATGTGTCTACCTTGTAATCCAGCCAAACTTCACCAAACTATATATATGGTGTTTATTTTGACAATACACATCTGCCTTTTTGCTGCCATATCCATGTTTTCTCGATGGATGGCACCCTTTTCTACAAGCAGTTATGATGAGGAGAGGGTGATGCCACAGCTGAATGTGCAGAGCGTTAGCGTTTGCATTTTTCTGGGCAATAAAAAAGAAAAACAACCTTCAAAGTGTATTATACAGAGCTCTGGTGTAGCAAACGTGCTACCATTACCTCAGGAAAAATGACTTTATCCTGTTGTGAGTGATTGCTGTGTGTACCTGATACAGGTGAGATGGTGTGAAGGCACTGGATCAAATATGAAAAGGAAGAGTCGTTTTGATATTTTTGAGACAAAGCTGCTATTGTCACTATGTCTGAAGGCCACAGAGGGACGCTATTGTCTGGCTGTGTAATGCCATCGCTGATCTTGTCAGTGATAGCACCTCAGCATTTGGCAGCAAAGTTAGACAACAGCGTGTCACATCTGCTGCTGGGTCACCTGGTCCCGGTGCCGGTCTGGAAATAGTCTTGCTGAGAAAGAGACCAAGGTGAAACAGAAACTAACTTTTTGAGCGCCAAAATCCTCAGAAAGAGTCCAGAGAAAGAACTGATGTCCAGACTCACGTCCATACCCACACCGACCCCCACCAAAGGTCCGATGAGGTCCAGACTGCCCTCAAGTCCAGATGGACCTGAGGTCCAGACTTCCATAGGGTCCAAACAGAACTGATGTCAAGAATGACCTGAAGTCCAGACTATTCTGTGGTCAGGACCATCCTATAGCTCAGACCCAACTGAGGTCCAGACTGACCTGAGAACCAGAGTGACCTGAAGTCCAGACTAACGTGAGGTCCAGACTGCCCTGAGGCCAGGACAACCTGCGGTCCAGACTTATCTGAGGTCCAGAACGACATGAGGTCCAGACTGACATGAGGTCCAGACTAATGCGAGGTCCAAACCCATTAGTGGTCCAGACTGACCTGAGGGTCAAACTGATCTGGGGTCCAGACCCACCTGAAGTCAGACACACAGGTCCAGACAAATCTGATGTCCAAATTGACTGGATGTCCAAACTGACCTGAAGTCCAGACTGCCCTGATGTCCATAATTATCTGTTGTCCAGACTGATCTGGGGTTGTGACTGATCTAGGGTCCAGACACATCTGAAATCCAGACACACCTGAGATACAGGCCCACCTGAGATCCTGACTTAACTGAGATCCAGACTGACCCGATGTCCAAACTGATCGAAGGTCCAGACTGCCTTGACCTCAGGACAATCTGAGGTCCAGACTAATCTGAGGACCAGACCTGACCTAAAGTCCAGACTGTTATGAGGTCCAGAGTGACTAAAGGACCAGATACTTGGACAAAGCCTGTGTTGACAGATGTGTATCCTGTGACTCCGTTGCTTCAGGTCAAAAATGGGAGAGTGGAACAGGTTAAGAGGAGGCTAAGAAGCTCTGTGTTCTGTTCAGAATTTGACATTTTCAGATCTAAGTAAATGACAATCAAATAAAAATGAAGAAAAAATAGGAGGTCAACAGTGCAAGTGCTCCAGTGCCACCCAGTGGTTGTAGCCTCTGTCAGAGAGAGAGAAGGTGAGAAAAGGAGTTCCAGGTGTTTAGATCTAGACAAAGAGGCTTTTCGTGTCTTTTAAGAGCTCAAAGTTTCTTCAGCTGTTTGTTAAAAAAAACAACAAGAGAAAGAAGATAGAGAAAAGAAAGATGATGAGGAAACAGAAGGGGAAGAATGAGGAGAGGCTGGTCCCCTTGTGTCAGTGATGAAGAAAAGGGTTGGATACAATCCATGGAAATGAGGTGGCTCCACCTGGTGATCTGATGGACTGAGCTGATGTCACTAACCTGACAGGTGAAGCCGTTACGTCACTGTTGCTGTGGAAATGGAGAGAGCTCTATTTCATCAGCCTGTGACGACTCTTTCTTCTCCACAGACGCTTGTCATCCTCACCCATTGAGCTCTGCGGCTCAGTTTCCACTCAGATCAGTGTCTGCCTCACGGCCGTCTGTCATCCCACCAGGTCTGGGCTTGATCTTTGAAGTTTTCAAAGACTCTTCATCCCAGCCTTTTTTCAACGTCTTGCTGCAGTGTGGCCGTTGGAGGTTGTGGTCACAGACTAGCTTTGTGTTTCCAGATCAGCCCAATTTGCAACTCCATTCAACTGCAGATAAAAGCAGCAGAAATGCAGAAGCTCCAATCGCAGTGGTGGACGTAGTACTTCTCACTGTCACTGTACGCTCTAGACTAGAACATCCAGACTCAAGAGCTAATGTTAGCAACAACAGTCCTGGAACAGACACCATAATTAATGTTAGCTACGATAGTCCAGGTGCAGACACCGCGCTTAATGGTAGCTACAAAAGTCGTTAATGTAAAGGATAACAGGACAATATTAGCATAATATGTAATATCTGTAAGAATAGTTATCAGTTTTTCTTTTGATAATGAAAATCTGATAAATCAATATCAATCGCTTTGGGATAAGCAGTCATATAGTGAAAGTCACACGATTTGGTTTGAACAGATGAAAAAGTAAATATCACCAGGCCTATGTTGATATTAGAATAGAAAAATATGTGTTTGGACAATATCAGCAAAATGTTAATATCAGACAGATCTTTGATATCGCCAGTACCAAACCAACTTCACCGGTTAGCAGAGCTCCAGCTCCCAATCCCTTAAAATTGCATAGATGGTGAATGACTCTCTCAGTGTAAGGAATTCAGATGCAACCGTGATTGTCTTGGAAACCTGCAGATGGCACAACACTGGAAATGAGGCAGAAGGTGCAAGCTCGAATTATTAGGAGGAGGGGTCACCTGACCACACTACCCATGACGCC
Source organism: Paraplagusia blochii (assembly GCA_016785265.1). Lineage (NCBI taxonomy): Eukaryota > Metazoa > Chordata > Actinopteri > Pleuronectiformes > Cynoglossidae > Paraplagusia > Paraplagusia blochii. The sequence goes on from JAFBJS010001529.1 coordinate 139,420, forward strand.
ATTGGTCGTGAACAGGAACAAAGGCTGAATGGAAATAAAATTAAGATAATGATATACACAACGCTGCTGTGCACACACACACAGTTTTTTTCACATCAGAGCTAACACCAGCCACGACAGTCATGGTACGGACATCAGAGCTAACATTGGCTAACAGTAAATATTCCAAACTAAATTTAAAAATTAAAGATTTTAGCTTAAGGCAAACAAGGACTACTTTGGTTCTGCTGCCTCTGGTGGTCATTCCATGTCACTGACACTGAGACCAGGCACAAGACCAGCAGCGACTTAGCTCAGTGTCCCTGGTTTCATTGACAGTTTGGGAATTTGACTGGATTTTAATATTAAAAGAGAAATTTCACTGAAGTTCAGCGTCTATCTACCAGAACAGGGCTGCTTATTTACATGAGCCCTGCATGACACTCAGACAGACAGAGACAGATAGATTTATCGACAGACACATACAGAAAGACAGTCAGAGAGACAGACACCTGGCTCTCTCTCTCATTAAAAAGTGTCGGAAAGTTGCTGGAGTGGGAAATTAGCCTGGAATCCTGAACTCCTCATTAAACTTTGACACAATGACTGATCCACAGAGACAGACAAACCAGACTATGTAATGAGTCTGTTCCCAGCTTTGTCTTCCAGAACAAAAGCCTCTGCAGAGCTCCATTCAGCTACCTCGAGAGGAACATGAGTATTGATCACAAATCGGCCGGGCTGATGAACAGCTGATGTTTAAACTCCATTTAATCCCCAGTGCTTATTTTTGATACAAAAGTCTTGGTACTGACACCAGGGGCCATGGTTGAGGTTCTACCAGACCCTGAACCTGAGGAGGGGTGAATTTGGCTTTGACGTCTACCACAGGTCAGTGACCACTAGGGGGCAACCTACTGGCTCAAAGTCATATCCTCTGATCTAGCTGCTGTTATTCTTACCTGACTTTTAGGTCTGTGTTCTAAGACAGTTCACCAGCAGGCGGTGCTCACAGTGCTGTGGTGGTGAAAGCGAACTTTACTGTGGTGTTCCTGAGACAACAATGAGGAGACTGTGGAAACAACCGGAGCTGCTGACATCTGATCTGGGCGTGACCAAGTTAGGAAGGGGGCAGAGCCAAATGGCTGTATTAAAGAAGCAAAGTCAGACAGACAGACAGAGAGAGAGAGAGACAGACAGAGAGAGACAGGGAGAGGGAAAAGGATGGAAGAGAATGGGCTTACTGAGAACAACATACAGAGAAGAGGAGTCGGAGAACTGCCCAGACCCCTGCACCTACCGAGGGTCAGACACACGCAGGTGAGGATAACTGGTTGAAACCTGGGGAAACATACTGGGGAGTGGCGTTAAGAAACAATGAAGACGAGGCAGTGGAGGTGAGGAAAAAGGACGAGAACAGGTTGTTGGTCAGGCGAGGAAGAGAGGAGTAGCTGAGGAACCGTAAAAGTTCAAGAGGAAAGAATGAGTGAGTTGAAATGCAGGAGGTGAAGAAGTAAATATAGAAGAGCTCAAAAAGTGAGGAAGGTGGGGAGTTCATGAGGACCACTGTCTGGTCTCTTTGAAAAAAAGAACCTTCACAGATTTTTAAAGCAATTTTTTTTCTGTCCAGTGCAGATTAAAGTCTGATCCATTTCCTTCTTCTTTTCCCAGATTTTCATCAACAACGAGTGGCTGACTTCATGTTCAGGCAGGAAGTTCCCCACTTTTAATCCAGCGACGGGAGACAAGATCTGCGATGTGGATGAAGCCACAGAGGTGAGAACTTCCGCCACAATCTAGCATAAAAGTTCTGGAACCATTTTCTCTGAACTAAATGGTACTGTTAGCTTCACTGGCAATAGCTTCTCTGAGAATCCCAAAGAATTCCACTCACTAACACCTGTACGTTGAACCCATCCCTGCTGTTGGACCAGTGCGTTGACAGTCATTCTGTGTGTTCTCTGGTCCCAGCATCAGTTCCTTGTTCCTCCTGTACAATTCTTTCCTGTACTTCAACTTTTATTTGTTTATAGTGCCATATCATAACAACTGTTATCTCAAAGCACTTAACAAACAAGTAAAGTGATCACTTTATTTACTATGAGATCACTTTACAATGATCTTCAATAGTGTAAAAGATAGTGTTTCTTTTTGCTAATGCAAACTGTGTTGGTAGACAATATCAATACCAGTACTTTACTTCATCTCCACAGAAGGATGTGGACAAAGCCGTCTGTGCCGCTCGTAGAGCTGTTCAGCGAGGATCACCTTGGAGGAAAATGGACGCGTCCAGCCGCGGCAGGTTACTCCACAGACTAGCTGAACTGATGGAGCGCGACCGCACCCTGCTGGCGGTAAGCTCAGTCACGGTTGTACCAGTGACAAACTTGTCAAGACCCGATGGTCCAAGTACTCAGACTTAGCTCCACTCTTATGAACTCTGTCTGTCCTCAGACCCTGGAGACCCTGGACACAGGGAAACCCTTTCTCCAGTCCTTCTTCATTGACCTGGACGGCTGCATCAAGACTCTTCAGTACTACGCTGGTTGGACTGACAAAATCCACGGCAAGAGTCTGCCTGTAGGTGAGTGAAGTAGAGGGTGCTCTGATGCTATGATGTTCAAAGTTGAGTGGAAAGGTGGTTCGAAGGGAGTTTTCATCCTTTGATGTTTATATAAATTGGACCAGAGGTTTAGAGGAGGCCCTGATTCCTTAATGTTTGAAGGTGAGTGGACTAGTGGTTCAGGGGAAGCTTTGATACTTTGATGTTCACGGGAGGTAACCTTTAATGTTCACCAAAGATTCATAGAAGCCAATGATCCTTTGATGGTCATAGGTGAATGGGAAAAAAGGATTTCATTATTTCCACTAGAGTTGTTGTAGTTAATAAAAAAGGTCTTGGTGTTCACCGTTCCTTGTTCTGAGAAATAATTGCTTATGGATAATCACGAATGAGACGTAAGCATAGTAGACAGAGAGCAGAAAAACGATCACCAAAAGACTAGTTAATCAGTGGTCCTAGTCCTGAAGTAATTTTTCACCCTCTCTATGCACATAGAAGGTTTTCCTCCTGATTAGATACTAATGGAGAGCAGAGAGAAAGGACAAAGAAGAGGAAGAGACGGTGTGCAGAGAAGTGCGACCTGTTGGTAGCAGAATAAGACCAAACTGCTAATCTGCCTGTCTGCCTCAACTATAGTGTTCTAAGACCAACCCCCTCTGCCACTCCCTGAACTAAAGATGCCTTTCCAGGATCTTTATTGGACAATACAACATGATTGTTTTCAAGGATAATGTTCAGGAGAGAATCAAGAAAATATATCTGAAAATGAATGCTGGAAATGTTCACAACTTCTGTTGGTCAGTAATCTCCAGTGGTCAGTCCTTGAAAACTGGTGGTAGGTTCTTTGTCAGTAATTTCTAGTGGGCAGTCCCAGGTCAGAAGTTTCCAGTAGTCAGTTCCTGGTCAGTAGTCTCAAATGATTTTTTATTTTGATGTTTTGATTTTTTGTTATGTTATTATGTAACCTGTATCTTGCTCCTTTGCACTGCTCGGAATGGCTACAATTTTGTTGTACTGCTGGTATAATGACAAATAAAGGCATTCTGATTCTGATGATCTGCCCTTGGTCAGTAGTCTCCAGTGTTCCTCAGTTCTGATATCCCACCTATGATGTTGTTTTTTGGTTCACAGATGACTCCTTCATGTGTTTGACCAAACATGAACCTGTGGGGGTGTGTGGAGCCATCATCCCTGTGAGTAGAATTGATTCACAGTTCCACCGCAGTAGACGCGGGACTACTACTGTCCCAAGTTAAAGAGTTATAACCACACCTGTCTGTTTTTACACACAGTTTGCCAGTGTTTATGACAGTGAAACTGTGTTCCTTAGTTTCATTAAAACTTGTTTTTCGTCAGTAGTGCAAAGTGTAATCGAACCAAAAGGAAGCACTAAAGGTTACTAACAGTGTGATTTTTTTGGGTGTGTTATCAACCCAAACTCACCTAAATGTATGTTTGTGATGATTATCATACACCCAGGATATCCAAAAAGGTTTTAGTTGTAAGCAACTGGACTTTTTCTTGGAGTTGAACGACACAACAAAGCCAGTGCCTCGAACACTCACAAACACTCGCAAACACTTGGCCGGACTCATGCAGGACTCAGCAGTTTATCTCCACCTCTGAAACAACCAACCTTGAATGGAGGGGGATGCATGTGTCCTCAATTGTCTGCTACATACTATTCTGTCCTGAGATCCCATCCTAGCAAGTTTACCTGCTCATCAATACCAGAGCAGGCTTCTCTAGACAGGTGTGACCGCAACGACTCCCATTCACATCTGGACATGTGACAAGAGAACTACTCATTATCATCAGGAAGAGTTTCTGTCCAATAAGGTGTCATCAAAACACCTTTTTCCAGTGGTGAAGGGAGTGGTCTAGAGGAGTATAACTACTAATGATCCCTCTTACATCAACCAGAAACTGAGAAGAAATCTAGTTACTAACAACTAAACCCTTTTTGGTGTCCAAAATGTTATAAATTATTTTGACTTGGCTAAAATGGCTAAGCAGAGCTAATATAAAACATAAAACACTGTTCTATCAAAACTGATCACTGGGTGTCCAACCAACCGTCCTCACTTTAACATTGACTGTGGAACAACACTTACAAGTGTGCACATGTGCACATCCATGTCCGCAGAACCTACCTGTGCGGCAGAAACTAGACAGGAATAACAGACATACACAGAGACAGCTGTATCTACTGTACAATGTATTAATGTGTTGATCAGTGAGACAGACCTGTGGATCATCTTCTCTGACTGGAGGTCAGCCTGAGACAGATGAGATTGAACTGTGTTTACACTGTTTCCTCAGTGGAACTTTCCTCTGCTAATGTTCACCTGGAAGATCGCTCCAGCTCTCTGCTGCGGAAACACAGTGGTGATCAAACCTGCAGAGCAGACGCCGCTCAGTGCCCTCCACGCAGGCTCTTTGATCATAGAGGTCAGAAGTTGAAAGTTTCATCTGCTACACACTGAACAGATGAGAATAATTGAAGGTCGGCTAGCCACAGATAAGCTATGTCATTATCTAACAGTTAGCTAAGGATAATACATTTAAATTGAAAGATAATATGAAGACATTATATAACAGATAGACAAAAAAATCTACAGGGCATTTAAAAATGATTACCAAAAGCAATTAGGAATGCCAATTATTTACTTTTCCCAGATATTCAATATAATCCAAACACTTAATCTCCAATTCTGATATGAAATGATTTCAATACAGTCCTGGTAATATATATATTTTTATCAGTACAAACAACTGTATGAGAATGAGGTTAGCTGCAATGCTGCCGTTTACTGATGTTCACTTTTAGCCAAAATTATGCATTGTGTTTTCATTGTCGGTTCTAACAGATTTTACACAGTTATGCTAAGATTGATTAGGTGATGTTATCAGACATCACTAAAAGGAAATCTAACAAAGCTAAAATTAATCCCTGACTTGTCTGTCACATGAGCAGGCAGGATTCCCTCCTGGCGTAATCAACATCCTTCCAGGGTTCGGCCCCACAGCGGGAGCAGCCATTGCCAGACACATGGGTGTAGACAAGGTGGCCTTCACAGGTTCTACTGAGGTTGGTCCCATCATCCTGGTCCTTCAGTTTCTCCAGGCAGACCATGAGATTGTTTAATCGTTAATCGTTTTGATTTTCTACAACAAAGCTGGAGACAGGTCTTTGGTTCCAGTCAGGGAAAATATCACTTATATCTGTGAAAAAAACAAAAACAAACCACGTTCCTAATCATCTTTGATAAACGCAGGTGGGTCAGCTGATCAAAGAAGCAGCGGCCAAGAGTAACCTGAAGAGAGTGACTCTGGAGCTGGGAGGGAAAAACCCCTGCATTGTGTTTGATGACTGTGATTGTGAGTGAACCACACTTCTTATAAATAGTGATGTAACACAGTTATTCTTAATCCACTGGTTGCAAATTATTTCTTTGTTTGGGTGCATTCAGAAGGATAGATGGGGTTTTTAAAGAATGGTCTTAATGGTTTAAAGTGTTTATCATTGAGCTTTGCATACTGCAACAAAATTGAGTAACTAGTTGGTTCCATTGTGTAGGGGTTAGCATGCCTGTCATTACAGAAGAGTCCTGTGTAGTATTCCCGTAAGAACCGTAGGCTTGATAATGCATTCCCACTCTGTAAATTGCTTTAGATAGAGGCATCTGTTGAATGCATAAATGTAAATTTAGATATATATACGTACAGTATGTGTCCACATGTATTTGTGAAACATGAAACCTAATGCTAGCCATAGCAAGGCTGACATTAGCCAAAATGATAAAAAACTTTGTTGAACTGTGTTCCCACTGTATATTAGAGACATAAAGACCTGTTGGTTCTGCTGTGTGCCTGTGTAAGTGCAGTGCAGACAGCTGTGGAGGAGATCCAGAAAGGATCCTTTTACAACCAGGGCCAATGCTGCACCGCTGCTTCCAGGGTCTTTGTCCAGGAAGGGATATATGAAGAATTTGTGCTACGTAGCAAAGAAAACGCTAAGAAGATCGTGGTCGGAGACCCATTGGACCCGCGTACCTCTCATGGTCCACAGGTGAGACTTGGGTGACACCCTATGTCCTCTGGACTGCCGACAGTCTTCAACCATTCCTGTGTCTGTCCACAGATCGACCAGCAGCAATTTGATAAGATTTTGGAGCTGATAGAGAGCGGAAAGAAGGAGGGAGCCACCTTGGAGTGTGGTGGGGCGGCCGAGAAGGAGAAGAACCTCTGCATACAACCCACTATCTTCTCTGGAGTCACGGACCAAATGCGCATCGCCAAAGAAGAGGTTAGACCATATGCATGCATTAATCGTGCTGATAAAGAGAGGATATTCTGTGTCAATTCTTGAATTACTCTAGAAAACTATCTGTTACAGTCAGAATAAACAGCATCACATTAGATACAGCTATAATGAGCTACCCTCTTCAACATTTAGCACCTAACTTAGCAGCATGAATTGTATTGCCGTAATACACCTTGTTGTTTAAGACATTACACTTTGCTGCATAGTGTAATATAAATGTAAGACAACATTATGCTGCAATATTTTTTTGCAGCCCAACTATACTGAAGTTTCCTGTTGAATGAAGTTTGATTATGTAATTTCTGTCGTATTCCCATAAATTCTAATAAATTAAAACGTGTGTTTATGTCAGAACTGACCTACTGTGGAGATGTAATTACACTGCAGCCAGTGAGACCGATTCCGTCACTCAAAAAAGTTGAAATGAACAATCCATAGGACGTTCTTCTGAGAATTTAGCTGGAAAAGTTTTTCCTGGTTCTGATCTATTTTTTTGTTCACTCACTCAGATCTTTGGTCCTGTGCAGTGTATATTTAGCTTTAAGAGCCAGCAGGAGGCGATAGAGAGGGCCAACAGCACCCAGTACGGCCTGGTGTCAGCGGTCTTCACCAGCAGCATAGACCGAGCCCTGTCTGTGTCCTCAGCCCTGGACACTGGCACTGTTTGGTGAGTCATATTATGGACATGGTAAACAGGCTTAGGGGTGACGGCTACCGATGTCCATTGATCCACTGACCATAACAATTTTATTCGACAATCTATTTTACTGAATAAAAATCGCTGATGATCAGAAATTTAGAGCTAAATTCACCTCTGATGTAAGTGTGATGTATGATTTTTGTAACCAATAATTTAATACATAAAATGTATTTGTTTTCATCGTTTCATGTCTTGTAATGTAGCCACACCTTTGTAAAGACATAAAAAGACATTTACAGAATATTCCATGATAATATTTGAGATCCTTAGTGTGTCCAAAAACGTCTTTAAACATACACACACACACACACATATATATATATATATATATATGATAGCTAATAAAACTTATTTTTCCTTCTGCAGGATAAACTGTTACAATGCACTTCACGCCCAGACACCGTTTGGAGGGTTTAAAATGTCAGGCAACGGACGAGAACTGTGAGAAGAACCTCTTTGCCATTTAAGACTAAAAAAAATAGAAACTTTGAGACTTTGATTAAATGTGATTTTGAATAATTCAAGACTTCTAAAAATGTCATATATTCTAGCTTTTTGATGTATCTTACCCAAGTTTTCCAATTGAATGTTATGTTTTCAGAGGAGAGTACGCACTTGCTGAATACTCAGAAGTAAAAGCTGTGACCATCAAACTGAGTGAAACTCTCTAAAAAGAAGATGTGCACAGAGATGTGTTCTTCACCGGCCTCCGGGATGCTGTACACAATGACCAGACTCCTGTCTTCATCACAGCATTAACACAACAAAGGCACTAGGAAAAAAAGTTAACATGTCACTGAGAGAAAAAAACTATTTAAATATCCACCAGTAAGTTAAGTAACCTCCTTGTTAGTATAGTTACCTCCTCGTTAGTATAGTGGTGTGGATCCCTGCCTGTCACGCAGGAGAACGGTTCAATTTTCTGACGGGGAGATAAATTGTTAGGGTGGGGGTTGGCGTAGTGGTTACGGAAGCGGACTTGGGTCTGGTCCCTGGTTCGAGTTACCTTGAGGTGCCCTGAGCATGGTCCCCACACACTGCCCCCCCGGACGCTGGCTCAGCCCCCTGCTCACTACGGTGATGGGTTAAATGCACAGGCATAATTTCCCCGAAGGATACTCACAAGGGAGTTCTAAAAAAAAAAAGAGTATGTTTATTCTAGTGGACTGGTGGACCTCAAGTTTTTAGGATTTCATATCAATTTCCCCACTTGGGGGTATGCAATTTTTTATTATAAGCTCCAAAAGATGTACGATAATGTCTCAATAGCCTATATTCATTCCAGTAAATTTGGCTTAACCCAGGCAATAGGTTATTGGTTTTTCATAATCATCATGTAATTAAGCTACTATTGGTTCAAAAATATCATCAAACTAATATTTACACACATGTTTGTATATGATCAGAATATTTTATATTAAAATCTCCATCTTTACTTCCCCTTAAATTTTTGGAATTTTTTCACAACTTTATTCATTGTTGCATGATAAAAAAAACACTGCTATATGGACTTTACTAAAAGCTTGTCAATATCCTGCAGGCCACAAAAAGTGACTTGGCAGGTGGCATTAAAGAGATAGAAAAAGAGAAGATAATTTCTCTCTACCATGTAAAAATGAGACTTACTCCCCCAAAAAGTCATGCCTACCTTGTACTTTTCAGTACCAGTAGTGACATCCAATATATTTGTGTATTTGTGTAATTTCGGAATTGATTCATAATAGTGCTTTTGTAGTAGGTCACGAATGCTTAATGTTCACACATGAGGTTATCTTGTCTCACTTCCTATTTTTATTTCAATAGAAATGTTTTGAAATAAAAGATAAACACTTCCCATGCCGTCTTGACTATCTGCTGCCCCAGTTCCTGTGAAGACAGAGCCTTTGTATGGAAACCCTAAATCAGTGTTCCGCAACCTTTTATGCGCCATAAAATGTCTTGTAATATTATCAGTCGTTAAGTTGTGGCAGATAAATACCTCATACTAAAATTTTATTTGTTGGGCACAACAAGGATTTCTCAAGTGCACAAAGCCTATAACTTTCTGCTTATAGACCAGTACAAAAGGTTAGAATCTTGTGGCTGCATCAGAGGTTACTGTTGTCTTCACTAAGAAAACATATCCTAATCAAATATAGTTGCATTATTAATGATAGAATCCTAGCCATTCTATTGTTCAGTTCTTTTGTTGATATGGGTATGGATGAAGTGTAAGTAATAACCAGTTGGTGCCAAAAGGAAACACTGGTTACTGGTATAACAGTGGTTCTATGACAAAGAAGAAGACTTCTTTGAAGACTCCCAGGAGCGGTGCTGAAAGCACTAGTGGAATGTCCTTGAATCTGCACGTTGTTGAGAATCGCATGAAAAGGTTGTCATGTTGTTGTATGTATGTATGTATAACAGTATATACAATAACACACACACACACATATATGTAATAATAATAATAATTACCTCTCTTACTATATTGCATGTTGTTGATATTCCAACACCGAATAAACAGCTTAAGGTGCGGTGCTCAACGTTTGTTGCCAATCTCCATAATGTAATGGCCACTCTTTTGCTGACAGTAACAGCTTTCTGAAGTCAGGTATCTTTTCGAATTAAATACGGCTCCAACTCCTCGCATATGTGATGGAATGTTGCAGATTTTGTCGACACATGTAGTCTGGCCATGATTCTAGCACGACGTTTTCCCACCATGCTGTAGACTTGCTACAGGAGTGGCTCATCTCCTTGTCAACCGCTCTATCTTGCTGCATTATTAGGAACAGGATTACAAAACACTTACTCATATTTTCTCTCCTTATCTTCTTCATTCGTTCTTTGTGTCTCCTTCTTGTCGCTTTCATACGTCGCCTTGATCTTTCTTTAACCTGCTCCATTTATTCCTCAAAATTGCACGTACATTTGTTGACAGAATCCATGTTGAATAAACCCGCATATTAACAAGATCTCGTTATATAACCACGTGATCAAATTGAAACTGGACCATGGTTTGACTAATGCGCATTGGCTCCCTTATTTTGTGTGAATGCAAAGCAGGTATGGAATGCGCAGCAAATACCGAATTAAACTGAATGTGAATGCAAAGTGAATCGAATGCGGATTAATTAATACAGAATCGAATCCCGAATTACCTACTTTGGTATTAGATTACGAATTGAATGAGAAAACGGTGTATGTACATTTTGGTAAGGGGCTCAACTAAAAACGTAGCCATTTTTTAATAAAACTCCGAGCAGATCCCATCCGGGCCCGGGGCCTTTCCGCTAGGTAGAGAACTTTTTGCTCCGTAGACTTCCTGCTTAGTAATTGGGCGGCCGAGTTGGGCCCTGCTTTCATCTGGCAATGTTGGAAACTGTATTTGATCTAAGAATTTTGCCTGGTCTTCAGTGTCTGTGGGACTTTCTGGAGAATACAACTTTTGGTAGAAGCATTTCAAGATATTAACCATGCGTTTACCTTCATAGTGTTTCGCTCCTTTGTCATCCTTTAGAGAGGCGTTTGGGTTAGCCCTGCCCTTCGCCAGATGAGCTAGAAGCCTTGCTGGTTTGTTTGCAGACTCAAACAATCTGTGTCTAGCAAAAAATTGCTGTTTCTGCCTTTTGTGTGAGGAGGTTATTTAAAGCGTAGCAAGTAGCGTCCTATTCCAGACAAGTTGATTTAGATAGGCAGTGTTTGTATTCTTTCTCCAGAATGTTAATTTGAGATTCAAGCTCTAGTTGTTGTCAAAGCGATTTCTTCCTTTTTGCTGAGGTATACGAAATAATCATACCTCTTATATAAGCTTTTGCGGACTCCCACTATGTTAAGGCTGAGACATCTTTTGTGTCATTTGTAGTGAAAAAGAACTGGAGTTCTTCCTCTAGTAGTGTTATAAAAGTAGGGTCGCTAAGCAGGGAGGGGGAGAGCCGCCAATGACGTGCAGCTGGATCATAGTAAGGAGGCATAAGTTCTAGGCATATCCTTGAATGATCTGAGATTGTCATGGCTCTAATAGTGCATGCTTTAGTCCTTTTCAAAGCCTTGAGGTAAAAAAAATAATCAATCCTTGAGAATGAATTATAGGGGGGGTGAGAAGAGAGTAAAGTCTTTCACTTTTGGGATCAGTATTCTCCAAGTGTCAAATAAATTTAAATCACTACATAAAGCTGTAATGGCTGAAGCCATTTTAGATTGACAAATGGATTTTACAGGGTGACAGGGGTCTAATTCTGGCTCCAGGCAGGCATTCCAGTCGCCGCCCAAAATTATGAGAGGTGTTGTATTAGAAGATAAAACACCTATCAATTTAGAGTAGAATGAGGCTTCAAATGTGTTGAGCGAATAGATACAACGCTGTTCGTAGAACATCAGCACAACCTGCAGCCATGGCGCTACGGTTGGTGGAGGGTTGGATTTCCAGTCTATCACGATTTGCCTGTGTCCTAGTCTGTCTGTCTGTCTGAATCTGCCTGTCTGTCAGACAGATCATGTGACAGATCATGTGATCTGTCATCAGGGACGACTGAATCCCGATCCACGGCTACAGAAAGAGAATGTTTTGACTTGGACCCTGAGCCCTGGATTGAGACACACCTGTTGTTGTTCTCTGTTATTAAACTTTTATGATGAATAATAAATGTGTGTGTGTGTGTGTGTGTGTGTTGATGTGACTTGTTCTGGTGACTGAACTGAACCAGGAACAGATGAAAGTCCAACCTGATGAAGGTTCTATTCTAGTGAATCAACTTGTTGATTTCTTCATGTTCATTGATTCTATTGGACCAAACACATTTGAAATGGTTTCATATGACGTTCTAAAAGGAAACAGTTTTTGATTCTGTTTCTCAGGAATATTTCAGTCACTGAGACAAAAAGGACATCAGTTCATTTGGACACTGATCAACTCTGGACACAAAGTCTGTCTTTATTAACTCCTGGTTCTGCCTCAACCTGAAGTCAGCTGATGTCCGTCCTCTATAGAACTCACTGTTTTTGATGGACGTTGTTGTGACTGCAGAGGTGGAGACTTTGTCAGCTCCACCTCCACCATGACTTCAGCTTTACCAGACGTTACTGCTTTGGTTCAACCTCACTTTGTTTAATTGCTTCTCCCTGGAGACAAATCTTCCCTGTTAGTGGACACTTTCTGTCCATGGACTCAGAAACCAGTGCATTAGGGTCCAAGCTTGACCGTCCTGACACTGGATGAAGGTTCTGTCCCAAAGAAACTCAATAAAAACAGCCCAGCAGTCCAAGAAGTTTGTTGGATCAGACTATAATGTGAAAGATCTGTGAGATCAAAGGAGAAATCAACATCATCACCATGAAAGGAGCAGATTGAAGCAGCACTGATCTACAGTCGTCACTGTTTAGAAAGTTCCCGCGCTCCCTGAATGCAGCACATCAGCAATAAATCAAAGGGCAAAATATGACTGTGAAGCTAAAACAATCATCAAAGTCATCAAAGAGAAACCAGGGTTGATGTGACAGCGGGTGATGTCACTTCCTGTTCGGGCCCGGCATCCGTCTGTCACATGGTCTGACTGTGGATACACAGTTGAACAGATGAAGAAGTCCCTCTTCAGGACGGTGGTGTTTCCTCAGAGTCTCCTTTGAGCTGCTGCTCCTCAGAGCTGACCACAGCTGTGGACAGAGACACAGGGGTCAAAATATATGACTGTGAAGCTAAAACAACCATCAAAGTCATCAAAGAGAAACCAGGGTTGATGTGACAGTGATTGATGTCACTTCCTGTTCGGACAGACCTCAGACCCCTCCATCAGTCACGTGATCTGACTGTGGACACGCAGTGATCAGATGACGTTCCTCTTCCATCTGAACAGTTTCCTCTTCAGGACGTTGGTGTTTCTTCAGAGTTTTTTCTCCGAGCTGCTGCTCCTCAGAGTTGTCCACAGCTGTGGACAGAGACACAGGGGACAGAGTGTTGGTCAGTGGAACTGGTGGGAAAATATGATGAAGAAACATCAACTCTTCAGAAACAAACAAGTTTGACTCACAAGGTGGAGAAGGTTTGTCTACAGGAGAAAGACAAGAAGAAAATGACTGAGTTTGGAACAAGTGGACGATGGAGATAAGACCTCTGTCTGTCTGGATCTCACCTTTCTTCAAAAGGTAACCAACACCAATGCCAAAAACAAAAGCAGCAGCACACAGAACAGCACAGATGATGATGAAGGTGATGGAGTTGAGAGTCTTTGCTGTGGAGGAGAAAAAGGTCAGAGAAGAACCTGCTGTAAAGATCAGTCTACTGAGTCTCTCCACTCTCTCTCACGTCTGTTAGATAAGATCTTCTCTGGATCCAGTCTGGTCACCAGGTCCTCCTTCACACCAGAGAGCTGAAACACACATTCGTACTTCCCCCAGTCCTCAGGAGGAACGGAGGAAAGACGCAGCTCAGAGCTGATCTGGAAGGTTACGTCATGGTTGGGCTCCAGAACAACACGGCTCCGCTGGGGTAGAAACCTGTAGCGTGGCAGGTGACTGGAGAGGAGGGACACCTCTGGTGGAAGGACACCGAGGGGAGGTCTGGACCAGGAGACCAGAAGGAGAAGAGGACGAGAGAAGGTCAGTGGGACAAGGAGATGAGTTCAAAGGAAGGAGAGAGAGGAGGTGTGAGGAGGTGAGGGAGGAGGAGTCAGGAGAGGAGACCTGAAGTCCCTAACACAGTGGAACTACAGAGTTGTTTTTATTTGTCAAAGATAAAAGGTCAAAGTGAGATCAAAGCAGTGAAGACATCAACATCACAGAGATGAAAGAAATGATTGAAGATGAAGATGATGTTGATTCAGATCATGTGACTTCACCTGTTCTCAGCAGAGAGCTCCTCCCATACTCCACAAACTTCTTCAGCCAATCAGGACAGTCCTCAGTGATGTAGTATTTACTCTGAGCCATATAACCTTCAATATTCTCCCACTTGTTCTTTGAAGCCACAGCCTGTTGTGATGCAGCGATCCAGCTCTCTGTCTTCAGGTCATAAACTATGAAGTCTTCTCCATCATAACCTTGCTGTTCATAACCATCAACTTCTCCAGTCTCATCATCCCACTGACAGCCGTACATCCACTGGACCATGTGGACACCTGAGGAACACACACACACACACACACACACACACACACACACACACACACACACACACACACACACACACACACACTTAGACTTCATTCAAATCATAGTTTTATTTTTCATTAATTCTAAACATGTGGATCAAAGTCACAGTCAGTTGTTTGTGTGAAACATTAACAAACCTCCAGTTTGGTTGAAACATTGTTTTACATTTTCTATGTTGACTTTGTTGACCTGCTGGTTAGTCAAACTAATCCTAGTCTGTCCGTCCCAGTACTGTTGATCTGTGTTGTCCTTCATCCAGGACTGTTTTGGTTCTGCTCTCATTGTGTTACTGTCGTAGTGGAAGATCTGAACATCATCAACATAACCAACAGCTACAAACGCTGGGAAGTTGGAGTCTTGAGAAGATGCAGTGTCGAAATACTTCAGAGAGTGAAGTCCTGTAAGAGAAAGTCCATGATGTCATGACAGAAGATTCTAGAAGGATTCAAACCACTGACCACTGACAGTCCTGTTGTTGTTTCTACTACTAATCCACTTCAACTATTACTAGCTAAACTATTACCACTACCACTGAGGACCAGCTCAACACTAACAACTAGAGACGCTGAAACAGGAAGTGATGAAGACGCGTCCAGTCTGGACTGAAAGTGTTTCAATATCCAGAGAAAATGATCCAGGCTGAGAGAAGAGCAGGAGAGCAGAGCACAGCAACAAGGACCAGATGAGGGGCCGCCACCCTCAGTTTTCTCTATTGGTTGATGTTATTTCACTTACAACAACATTAGACCAATAAGAATTCATTGGGACAGGAGGACACTGGACAAATTGCTCTCCATCATGGACTCTCCTTCTCACCCACTGCACCAGAGACTATTGTGAGTCGGAAAAGTTCTTCCTCAAACCGACTCCTTCAGCTCCACACTCACAGTGATAGAT